>ML976665.1:882383-1041148 GCA_010015655.1 Bimuria novae-zelandiae CBS 107.79 | reverse complement strand
AAGAAGAGCAAGCCTCTAGACCTGCAACAACGCAGGGAGTACCACGGTGGTGCAGTTTTCTGGTCCCCGAGGAAGCTGAGGGAGGCTAGAGTACGCAAGAGCGTTGTAGATAAGGAGAAAGAGAAAGTAGAACTCGAAAAAGCGCGTAAGAAGGCAGAAATAACCTTAGCTAAGCTACGTAACCTGCAGGAGAAGAAAGAGAGAGAAAGGTTGAGGGTTAAGAAAAGGGAGGAAAAGGAGAGGGTCGCGGCGGAGAAACAGGCTAAGCAACAACAGAGGATTCAGGAGAAAGAAAACTCCGAAAAGGCTATACAAACTTCCCAAAAGGGAAAGAGGAAGGTCTCAAAGCCTGCCGCAGCGCCAAAACAGAAAAAAAAGCAACGTGTGGTGGTTGCTGAGGGTAGGGGGGATAGGGGTGATGAAATAGGGCGTGATCCAGCACCCACAACAACAACGCGCCGTGGCCGCAATATTAAACTTCCAGCGAAATTCCAGTAGTACATCTTTTTCGCAGCAATTTATATAGTAATTGAATGAATTATTAGAATATTCTAGCTATTGTGGATGGCTCAGTAACGAGGTGTTGTAAACTGCGTGATTTGGTTGGGGTGCGCCATTTGCCGAACCGCGCCAAGTGCTGAACCAACATGTTAGAGACAATTCCAGCGGCGTTGGCAGCACCTTCGAGTGCACCGCCAGCGCGTTCGCCACGGCCACGGCCACGAGGCTCAGCCTTAGCCTCGCGCTTGTTAAGGCTATCGTTAATTAGAAGCCTATCAGAGACAATTCTAGCGGCGTTAGCAGCACCTTCAAGTGCGCCCCCAGCGCGTCCGCTACAGACACGGCCACAAGGCTCAGCCTTAGCCTCGCGCTTGTTAAGGCTGTCGTTAATCAGAAGCCCGTTAGAGACAATTCCGGCGGCATTAGCAGCACCTTCGAGTGCGCCCCCAGCGCGTCCGCTACAGACACGGCCACAAGGCTTAGCCTCAGCCTCGCGCTTGTTAAGGCTGTCGTTAATTAGAAGCCCGTTAGAGACAATTCCAGCGGCGTTAGTAGCACCTTCGAGTGCACCGCCAGCGCGTCCGCCACAGCCACGGCCACGAGGCTCAGCCTTAGCCTCGCGTTTGTTAAGGCTGTCGTTAATTAAAAGCCTATTAGAGACAATTCTGGCGGCGTTAGCAGCACCTTCAAGTGCGCCCCCAGCGCGTTCGCCACGACTACGGCCACAAGGCTCAGCCTCAGCCTCGCGCTTGTTAAGGCTATCGTTAATCAAAAGCCCATCAGAGACAATTCTAGCGGCGTTAGCAGCACCTTTAAGTGCGCCCCTAGCGCGTCCGCCACGGCCCACGGCCATGGCCACAAGACTTAGCCTTAGCCTCGCGCTTGTTAAGGCTATCGTTAATCAGAAGCCTGTCAGAGACAATTCCAGCGGCGTTAGCAGTACCTTTAAGTGCGCCCCTAGCGCGTCTACTATAACCACGGCCACGAGGCTCAGCCTCAGCCTTACGCTTGTTAAGGCTGTCGTTAATTAGAAGCCTGTCAGAGACAATTCTAGCGGCGTTAGCAGCACCTTCAAGTGCGCCCCTAGCGCGTCCGCCACGGCCACGGCCACAAGACTTAGCCTCAGCCTCGCGCTTGTTAAGGCTATCGTTAATCAAAAGCCCGTTAGAGACAATTCTGGCGCTATTAGCAGCACCTTCGAGTGCGCCCGCGATGCGTCCGCCACGGCCACGGGGATCGGCGACAGGAGCGGCAAAAGTCATGCCAGCCGTGAAGGCGAGGATGGCAGCAGCGGTAGAGGCGCGCATTTTGAATGTTCTTTTTAGTAGTGTTAGAAGGTTTGAAAAATAGAAAGTCGATCAAAAAAGAAGAAGTCGGATAGAAGATTAGACTTATAGAAAAGATAACATGCGAAGGTATGCAGAAAAGAAGCTAAGCAGTTGTAATGCTATAATACTTTCCTATAGGTAGCGACGATTCTACTCTTTATACACACCTGCGTCCCCCCATTGCAGATTGAGCTTCAACAGCCAAGTACTATCGTGAACTTTGGGCCGTCTCCTATGGTGCCGTGAAACTAGTGCACACGAGGCCGAATAGTCTATCTCTTTCATCGCCAAGCATTATGGCATGATATTATAGATTGTACTTTAGAGTGTAAAGTAAGCGTAGGTGTTAGGAAGGAGCTTATTCTTAGTGTTGTAATTAGTTAGGTGGGGAATAACTAAACAATTAATTGCATTACTAAACACAAGCTCTTACGTAGCGCGAACGCACGATCTCCCCGTATGCTAAGACTTGCATAAGACATCATGCACGTTGAAACAAGACACGCTAAAACCGCCTTACTAAGTAAAAAACCTCTGCTAAACGACCCGAGACTATACTCTTAGAAGCCTTTTCTGTTATTAACATGACCCAACATCCCTAGGAGCAGCGTCGGTATTCGGCTTAGGATATAGTAGATGAAACATTAATGCGTTTACTTACCTATCTCTTTATCAAACTTGCCCTCGACTTCCTGGTGTAATTACTATGGCAGGAACTAGATATAACTAAACATTAGCGCGACTTTAAAGTCTTTGCATAAATATTTAACGTATCTAAGGCATTAGCTATCTTAATTAGTGACTTAGAATTATGCAGTTATAGAATTTTAGTGAGAATACTGACGTTGATGAATACGGCAGTACTATACTAAGGGAGATAGGCAAAAAACTACAAAGGAGCGCTATCACTCTCCGTTTAAGGGCATATTCGGATTGATTCTTTATCTTGTCTATTGATTATCTACCTGTTCTTTTTTTCTTTCGATTATCTTACCAACAAAAATGCACTTTATCATAGCCCTTCCTGTCTTGATACTGTCCAGTCTGGTGCACGCAGCAATGGAGCCGTTTATGAATAATCTTACTGTTAACTTCTTTACTGTTAACGGCAATACCGGCCCTGGTATCCCAGCTAAGGGTAAGTCTTTCTCTCCTATTACGATGGTTTTTACTATGTGTATTTCTATTCAGACTATTCCACAAGAATTTTTCTCCTTGATCTGCCTGACCTGTGCATTATTTTTATGTACCTTGGTCTTTTATGCACGTTTTTCTCCTATGGTCTTAGATCTTCCGCACCTGTCTTCCACGCACCGATATTCTGTGCATGGGTTTGTTATGCGCCAGGATTTGTTACTTGGCTTTGGAGTATTGGTCCCTTGCATATGGACCTCTTACGTACGAGTCTCTATCTTGTACATGGAACCCTTTTAATAAACGCCTCTTTTAAGGAATTTTCTCCTTAGTCCTATCCCTCTCGTAATCCTAAACTAATCCTTACCAGGTAACAAAGAGTCCATCCTCGCAGCTCGCGTGGGCACATCAGACCGCCTCCGGGGTACCTACGCTCTCCTTTTCTTTGACATCGACCGCTGCTCCGGCCCCGAGGCCCTCTGCACCATGACGACCAACCTAACCTCCGCTTCTGGCGCCACCCTCCTCGGTGCCATCCTCTCTCACCAACTCATCCCTAGCACTGCCCGCGACGGCGCCACCGTGGAGCTGCCCCCCGAGATCGACGCGGGTGATGGCACCATGCGGCTGCTATTCAACACAACAGACAAGGCCGCGCCGGCCGCGGCGTCGGAGTTGCTGGGCGAGCCGTGGATCAGCCAGAAGGTGGTTGCCGGAAGTGAGGATACGCAGAAGAGGCGCAGTTGCAAGGGTCGGGGCAAGAAGCGCAAGTGCAAAACCCGGCCCGTGAGTGGAGGTAAAAACTCCAGCAAGACCCGGCCCGTGAGTGGAGGTAAAAACTCCACTAGTATTGGAAATTTGTTAGATGAGGTTAGGAAGAGTGCTGGAGGGGTTGTTGAGAGAGGTGGTTGGGGGTGGTTGATTGGAGCTGCGACTATTGCTGTGCTTATTGTTGAGTAGAGCGGCAGCGAGTAGAGAATACCAAGTAACTACAGACGCCGCAATCCTTTTTCTGCCAGCTCTACTTCTATGAAATTTTCCACTCCCTAAGAAACAGAAGATTAGTGTTATAAGCTATTTATTGTCCGCTAAGGAGGAACGACGAAGTGGACTTACTTATACGGTGAAGTTGTTTGGCAACTTTTGCCAAGCCGTCCGCATTAGGATGCCATTCTAGACATCTAATTAATTCGTCAAAACGCGACGTACGATTATTATTATTAATATTCCGTTCCAAGACCTTTTACTAATCACGTCGCGCTGCACGGCACTAGCCACTACGCAGAGTATCAGCCACACCTAAGTCCCCAAACATTAAAACTAAATATTGCCTTTGCAGATTGTGACGGCGGTAGGATTCGAACCCACGTACTTGTACTTTAGCGTGCCAAGACTAAAGCTTTCTAGGCATTTAACCGCTATGCCACGCGGCTATAAATAGTTACATGTAGTTCGTAATTAGTGTTTATATACTTTATTATAATCTTCTTTACAAGCAAGTGTATCACACAAGCAAGTATATCACTCTGTCAAGACTTTAGCCTCTAGACTAGTTTTCTTTATAACATAGCTAATACCTTTTAGATTCTAATACTGTTTTATACTACAGAAAGTTATAATCTAGGGCTACAAAACGAAAAAGAAAGCAAAAAGATAGACGTAGTATTATGTAATTTATAAAAGATAAATAAAAAGGTGCTTATATTAGTATTAAATCCTAGTACTACCCCTTAAAAAGTTATAATAAACTATATTAACTTTAGGTAACTTTATATAAGCCAAATATATACACTAGTAAAGTCTTATGGCGTGTAGTCTAATATTATAAGGGGCTAGGTGTAATGAGGTAAGCGCCCCGCTTACTAAGCCAATACTATGTGACTTCCTCACCTGCACCAAAAGGTACGCACGAGAATACTTAAGCCAAGTATTACTCGTATAGTATAATATATATAGGATATGCTAGGGTCAGCCACTAGCGCTAGTGTTTGATCCTAGCCTAGCCGGAACCTCTATAAGCGAGAGAAGGCCACGTGTTTGATCGTGCCTACCTCGTTACACTAGGTGCTCAAGGAGCCAAAGGGGCTAGGAGAATACTTATAAATTTAATAAAGAGTCTAAAGTTAAGCTTTAGGCGTCGGTTATATATCTAGGGTTCGCATAACTAAGGGTTAAGGATATAAGGTAATAACTAGGCGTAGCCTATTATATACCTCCCTTCCCTTTATTAGGGGTAAAGAAAAATCGCTACGTCTTATCTTACTATATAGCTTCGCGATTATTTCATTATTTACTTGCAATTCTCTTACTATTATAAACCTGTCGCAAAAGCTCACTCGCTCCTCGCTAGAGCTTGTTACGCCAAGTAGCTAAGTAACCAAACACGTAATCCCCCTAAACCTATAAATAGTTAGGCGTCTTAGGAGAACTTCCTCTTCTTAATAAACTTTGTTTACGAGCTCCCTAATTAATGTTAACTATATATAATAGTTATAAGCCTAGTATTTTTATAACGCTTTCTAATATACTTACTTTATAATAATTAATAATTATAGTAGTAAACTATTCCTTCCTTCTTATTATCCTTACGCTTATGTCCTACTACCTTACGTCTTATAATAGAGCCTAACTATATAATAACCTCTACGAAGCTCTTAGTAAGGAACTAATTTATAAATTATAACTTATTCCTATCTTAGAACGCGTAGCTTAAGTACTATACGAACGCTTAAGGGATATAAAGGTATATTAACTTTAAAGCTCCAAAGTAGATAAATATATATAACTAGGCTCTAGAGTTACTAGACCTAAATGCTAGGAATAAGCCCCGTATATAATAGCTTAAGCACTATAGGCTAAAGTCTACTATTTATACTTAGCTTATAATAAAGCTTTAGGTACTCTAGAACTAGGTTTATACTATAGTTAATTTTTAAAGACTAGAGCTTATAATACTATAATTAAATAATTAGTAGACGCTATAGGCGCTAATAAAAGAACTTAAGAATAATCTCTATCTAAACAATAATAACTGGAAGGAGCAGGTATAATATATATATAAAGAGGTTACCTTACGTCCACAAAGCAGCAGAACAACGGACACAACTAAATGGCTATCCGAATGGAATCGCGTACACGCCAACGCTGTGCTTCTAGATCTCCTAGAGATAAAGGGTACATTGCTAATAAAGGATTTCTGTAACAGGAACAATCGCTCGTCGACACGAGAATCCTTGGCCAGTCAAGACAGGATTCGAGATCATCCGAAAACCGACACTCATCCGTATCGGACCAATTTCGGATCTATCAGACCGATGGGGAACTACGGATCCAATTCGGACCTATTTCGGATCTATCAAACCAACGGTCAACCTATGGCAGATATGTGCTAGCTAGCCATCTAGGAAAAGGTGTATTTAGAGGAGCTTAGGGCCTTTATAGTTTAGTACCTTTTCTATATCCTTTCGTACCAGGCCTATAGGCACTTAATTTATTTAAGACTACTTTCTTATACACGCACTCCTATATGCCTCTACTAAGAGATACGCTAATATTAATCCTTTAAGTGACCTGCGCCGATACAATTTCCTACGCTTAGTATTACGATACAATGCTAAGTAGGCTTAGAGAGAGCTTAATAACCTATCGCGACCAGGCGCAGTAGCAACTCTATCTCTAGAGGGATATGCTCGCTGGCTCGCGTAGCTCGGCCAAACAACAAAGCACGCAGACATGTACGCTACGCTCGGAGGGTGCACTCCTAATGCGAACTACAAGTGCCCATGTAGAGCAAATGGCCAGCATTAATGGAAGCCTACAGAGTGCAACCGCCTATAGTATGCGCTCTAGGGAGAAGCATCTTATAAGCTCTGCAATAAACCTATAAGCGAGAAAATTAGTAAAATTAAAAGCTAGATTTAAAAGGATTAGTAAAAGGTGTTATTAGCTAAGCTTAAGTAAAAGGGGTAGGTAGAAAACCTTTAAGAATTTCTAAGAAATATTAAAGTATAAATTATAATAAGCCTCTAGGCAAATAAGCCTTTACTAACTAGGCGCTATAATCCTATAGCTACCTATTTTCTTATTTATATACGTAGGTATTCGCGCAGGTTACGTTGCAAGTAGATAGCTATCCTTAAATATTTATTAAAGCTTTATAGTAGAAGTATGCTGCTCCTTATTTCTTTACCTTTTTTTTTATAAGATTTTATGTAAACTAACTGCCTAGACTAATTACCTAGTAAGCTAGGGATCTAAGCTAGACGCTTTAAAAATACTGCTTTTACCTAGTTCCTTTTTCCTTCCTATCTTTAGTTTGCTCCTAAGGCTCCCTTCTTTTATAAGGGTTATCTATAATGTACGTCGCCCTATACCACGCCGCCATACATCCCCAACAGGAACGAGTAACGATAGCTATCGTTACAAGGCATAGGATAGTTATATATAGGCATCATGACAATATCCTCTTCCTTAAAGGACCTGACCCCAGGTCCTCTAGTATGGAGTATATCTATTACGATAAGAGTGTGCGCATTCCGCGCCTGCACATCCGTGTCTCACTCTAGACAAGTCTAGGCTAGGCTAGACTACTCGCTTCTATATACTAGACCTCCAGCAGCGGCGGCACCGCGCACACACTGTGCGCGCATGCCAAAATTGCGCTTTGCAATTTGCTAGGCTGACTGACGCTTATAGGAGTCGAACCCTCCACTCCGTGCGCCAGGTAGCTATCGTTACTATGTTAATGTATGTCGCCCTATACCACGCCACCATACATTCCCAAAAGGAACGAGTAACGATAGCTATCACTACAAGGCATAGGATAGTATATATAGGCATCGTGACATTATCCCTTACTATTATCGGAATTATTTGGTTCCCTTATATTTTTAGTAGTTTTAAGGGTTTTTTAAGTTACTTTTTTAGAATTCCTTCTTAACTTTCTTTCTTAATACCTAATTTTATCCCTTAATAATATTATTCCTGCCCTTATTTTAGATACCTCTATTTAGCTAGGTTTTTAACTTAGCGAGGCAGGTATCGTAGAGCCTCCTTTAGGCCTTAATAAAAGATAATTTAGGGGATATCGCGATAGAATCCTGTTAAGAGTTTTTTATTATAATTTTAATATAGCTTAATAAGCTTCTCTTAATAGTCTAACGTAGTAGCTTGGTTAAGACTCTTATAAGGTTTCTAAGTTTTTTAAAAGTAGTTTTTTTATTATACTAGGTATTCTACTTTTACACCTTTACAGGACTAGCGTTCTTTATATATATTAACTATACTATACTCTTTTTCCGTCTTTTTTATTATAATTTTTCCGGGCTAAGCGTTATTAGTAATTTAGCTAGGGAGAGGGTTTCATGAGACTAACTTTAGCCTATCTACGTAGAACCTTAGGTGCATGTTTGACGGGATATTTAGTTTTACTACGTAAAAGTTTATTACCTTCTTTAGAATAAACTTTTTTTACTTCTAGTTAAGTTTCTTGCTTAGACGTTAGTTGTAAAGGTAGTCCTTATACTTTAGCTATATCTTATCTTTTTCTTTTAAAATTAAAGCGTTTTTATATTAATAGTTTAATAGGTGCTTTTGTTCTAATTAGGCTAATATTATACTTATCTAAGTAAAGTTAAGAACCTTTTTAAACTTTTTTATTATTACCTTTATAGCCTTTTTACATTAGTTTTAAGTTTTAAGGCTAATTTCCGTACCGCGAAGTTTATAATTAGTTTAATATACTAGCTATAGGATAGAAAAAATAGGCTAACTTTTATTAATATAGCTTCTTACCCTTAAATAGCTATCTAAGCTATAGAAAGCTACTCTATTTAATTATTTTAGTATTAGTTATAATATGTCTAGAGGTCAGCTTTAAAAATAGAGTTTATTTATTTTATCTGCTCGTTCGTCTCTAGGAGCTTTGCTATAGATAGTCTTTAGTCAATGCCTACTTATTTATAAAGTATAGTTTAAAATTCGCTTACGAACTGTCCCTCGCGGTCTAATATAATAGAGGAGGAAAAGAAGTAGTCTACTACCTAGTATTAAAGGAACACTATTTTAACTATAGGTATATTAAGGTTTAAGAGACTAATAAACTTAGGGTACTTACTAATTCTATCTATAATTACTATAATATTTGTATAGCTATTACTCTTAGGTAAGGTAAAAGTAAAGTCTGTTATAATATCCTTTTATCTTTATTTAGGTAATAATAAGGACTTTAGCAGGCCCTGTTTTGCTTTTCTTTATAATTTAGTTCTTTTATAGATATTATAGTTCTTAATGTACTGCCTTACTTAGTTAAACGTCCTTAGGAAGAAGTAATCTTAAGTAAGAATTTAATAAATATTTTTTTATCCTAAGTATCTTAAAGCTATGGAACTATACGCGACCGCTATTAGCTTTATTTATAAAAGTTCTAAATTTAGTACCTATTATCTTAATCTATTATATAGGTACCCTTAGTTATCTATACTATATTATAAAATACTAATAAATAACTTCTACCTGGACTCGAACTTCCTAAGCCTATTCTTAATATAGGCCTTTATTTTACTATACGCGCTATCTTTATCGTGTTCTATCTTTTACTATATAGTATTAAAGCCTTGTTCGCGTTGCTTAGTAGGGTTATCGCCTTCTTAGAGGGTTAATATAGATAGTTTAGAACGTGTTAGATAATTAAGCACTAGGTTTTTATCTATTTTTGTATTGTTAGATTCCTTTATAGTAGTAGGTATTTAAGGAATAGAAGACTTTAGGCTATTTCTTTTAATAGTTTTTTAAAAAAGCGGAAAGTGCCTTAATTTTAATCTATTATCTTTATTATCCTTTAGTAGGTCTTAGTCCCTTTATGAAACAGCGTCCAACCTAGAGTTTATTTACCCTAGTCTATATATAAATATTATATTAATATAGCTAAGTATATCTGCCCACTAAACGTGTCTTTTATCTAACCTTTATTTAGTAGCAAAATACGTAAGGTTCTTATTATTAGTATAGACTATAAGGTGCTTTACTTCTTAATATATATAGTCTTATTAATTTATATATTTATTAACTACGAGTTTCTCTTTATTATAGATAACGTAGTTATATTCTACTAGGCTATTTTGCGCTAAGAAGTAAGCTACTAGGCATAGAATCCTATTATTATTATGCTAAGAGAAGTATCCTCTAGTTAACTAACTAAAGGCGTTTACTTTTAGTACTAATTCTTATTTAGAATTAAAGTAGGCTAACGTAGGGTTTATATAAAATACTATCTTTAGGAATATAAATGTGTGCTACTACCTTTACCCCTAAATAAATTCTACTCCTTTACTAATAAGCTTTATAAGGGGGATTACTATGCTAGAAAAGTCTTATATAAATCTTTAATAAAAGTTTATAAAGCCTATAAAGCTTTAAACTCTCTTTAGTAAAGTTAGTAACTCTTATTCCTAAAATGCCTAGACTTTATTTAGGTCTATACTTACGCCCTTATTAACTTTTATAATAAATTTAAGGTACTTATTCTTTTTAATATAGAACTTAAATTTCTTAATATTTAAATATAGTCCTTCGGCCCCTAACTTTTAAATTATAGTATATACTTTTTCTTCGTGGTCTTTTTAGCTACTACTAAAGAAGATAAGAACGTTATCTATATACGCTAAGTAGTAGTTATTAAAGTACTCCCTTAGAACCTAGTTAATATACTGTTAGAACGCACTTAGTGCGTTAGCTAGGCTAAAAGGAACTACTAGCTACTTATAGAAACTAAATTCGATTCTAAACGCTATCTTTTATTCCTTCTATTTTACTATTTAAAGCTTATAAAAGGCTTAGATTATATTAAGTTTATTAAACTATTTAGCCTTTATAAGGAGCTAAGGGTCTTACTAATTAATAGTAAAAGGTACTAGATCTTTTTAAAATAGCGTTTAGGGCTTAATAATTAATATAAAAGCGTAGTCCTTTACTAAATTTTTTAGTAAATAATACTAAGATAGCAGCGCTAGACTTACTTACTTAAATAAAAATTTCATCTAAGTATTTAGTAAGCTCTTTTTAAAGGATAAGTAATTCTTTACGAGACATATTAAATAGAGGACTATAGGGGATTTCAAGGGTCTCGCCATCTTTTTCCACGAGAGGGATAAAAAGATCTACTTTAGGTCTATAGTATAGGGGGAGCTTGTCAGTTTGTTTCTTGTAAATAATACGCTATAAGTCTTTAAAAGCTTTAGATAGTAGCTTTTATAGGTTTACTATTAGCTTGCGGGTTAACGCCTTCTATATATCTTTTATTAATATAAAAAATACTTTGGCTTTATTTCTTAGGCGTTAATTACGTCAATTTAGGACTATAAATGCTGTAACTTATAACTTTTATGGCTTTAGTAATAGTTTTTTACTTTTTTAGTTATAGATACGGGAGCCTGAACTTCTAATCTAAATTAATTCTTTTACTAGGGCTACTTAAACCATATTTTTATTTATTTAGATTAGGTCAAGGGGTAGATTATACGACTTACTATTAGGTAAGACGTATAATTATATTAGTTCTATATAGCTATTAATATTTACTTATAATTAGACTACTTTACGTATACAGAGTTTCATGCCTCTAATACTAATAACCTTTTATAGATAGGGTAGGTTCTTGCGCTATAGGTGGGCTTTTATTATAAGTTTTTTTAATATAAATTTAAGGTTAGAAAACCTTCATTAATTATTGTGAATATAAATACAATATTATTAATAAGTAAGTATACTATTACTAGTATTAAGTCTAGATAGACCTTTTAAAAGTTATTAAAACTTATCTTTTATCATTTTGCTACTTTTACCTCCTAGTGGCGACTATTACTAGGAAGATCTAGATTTTTAAATTAATAGAGGCTATATTAAACTCTTTATTAAAGAATTCGTTTATAATAAGTGCAGTAGCGCGAACTTGTGCTAGCTTTATTATAAGTAAAAGTTTATACTACTTTACCTGGTGTCCTGTATCTCTATAATAAAAATAAAAACTATTTTTCTTACGGGTTTCTATTACCTCGCGCGTTACCTATACGGCTCGTTTCTAGGTATTACTAGAACTATGTCCTATAGCTCCGTTCGCTGCTTAGTGTCTTCTATTTTAGCTTTATTAGCTAGATATCATTCTAAAGTTAGCTTAGATAAATTTCTAATTTATCTTATCCAGCGTCCCGCTCTTAGCAAAGAACTTTAGTAACTATAATTTATTTTAAAAAAAAAAAGGTTTTCTTTAACCTTATTAACTCGCTTTAAGACCTCTTACAGGTCCTTATTATTATCTATATTTATTATAATTATTTAGTTTCGTAAGTTATTGCGAAGGCTTTAAAAGTATAAGTTTTTAAAAAAAAATATTAATTATACTCCATAGCCTCTATTGCGTAGTTATTAAAGTTAAAGTTAAAGTTATAAAACTTTTAGGTCTCTTTATTATATCGTAAGTAAATAGTTACGCGCGATTTCTTTAGCTAGGTAGTAATAAAAGTTATAGTCTAATAACTCCTAAAAGTTAGCTTTAGTGTATTTTAGATAGTAGTCTAGATACGCAAATCCTACTCTCGCTATACGTGTTATTCATTAACTAATAATATATTTAAGAATATTTTTAAGCTAGTTCTTATTTTTTAGGAGCTTATACCGTATTACTATCCTAAAGTAGTAATAATCCTAGTATTTACTATTAAAATTAGCTAAATTAAGGATCTTAGAATAGTAGCTTCTTTCTTAGTAGAAAATAAGCTCTACTATTAATCTTTCTAGTAGCTCTACTTATTAGTCTACTGTGGAGGGTAAAACGAGCTGGATAGTATATAGTTCGGAGATCGAATTAATTAATTAGTAATATATAAAAAGTTACTATAAGAGTAGTATTTATACTAAGTATTTAGTATTATATTTGCCTGTTCTACTAGATCCTTTTAATTAGGGTACCTATAAAGGATAATTCCCGTAATACACCCTCTAGCTGAATAAGCTTCTAGATATTAACTACGAGCTTTTAAGCTATTCTTTAGGAGAATTATAGGCCTTAGTTAAGCGTATTTTTTATTTAAGCGCGATATTGTAGTTAACTAACACTATTTAATTAGAGTAGAGTAGCACGCTACTAAGCAATAGTACGTAATCTCGCTTAGTATTAAACTATACACGCTGCCTGCGTTCGCACTTATAAGAAATAAAGACTTGCCCCTCTATTATTTTTCTCCTTTAAGTTATATAATAAACTTTTTATATTACCTAATTATTTACTTTTTAAAGCTCTTACGCGCTAACTTTTTTTTTTATATTTAAAATAAGTTCCTGCTTAGCTACTATTATAGTAAGTTTTTAGATTATAGTGTGATAGTAGCGCTGCGCTATTATAGTAACCCGCCCTTATAGCGTCTAAGCTCTAAGGATCCCTTGCTCTTTCTATTATTTTTAGTAATTCGCTAACACGCTTTATAGGCTAGCTCTACTAAGAAGACCTCGCGAAAGAAGGTCTCTAGGCAAGCCACTACCACGCGCGCGCGCGCCACGAAGAATCGTCCTACGCTTTAAAAAATTACTATTCCTGTAGCTCTAATTTATGTTTTTAAGAAGCGTAGTAGGCTACCTAAAGTATCTGCTTACGCGCCTTTATCTTTTAGCAATACTAAGTAAGGTAGTAAAGTTAAGCCTGTGCCTAATCCTAAGCCTAAGCTAGCTACTCTTAATTACGATCTTAAAAGTAATATAACTTAAAAGATCTTTGCTCTACACCTACTTATTATAATTATAAAAAAGTTATATAATAAGTTTTATCTTAGCTATATTAAGAGCCCGTTTTAAGGATATTTTAATAGTAAGTGCTATAAGCGTGTTACGAAAACTAGCTATTATTAGTGCTATAGCTCTAGCTACTTTTACTATTTAGTATAAGTATTCTACTACTTTACTCTATAATTACGCTTATTTAAAATAGCCCTTCTACTTATAAACTTATTATAACTTATTTTCTTATTTTCCTCTAGAACTAGAACTTAGAGGTATATATCTTTCTAAGCTCTCTTTAATTTTTATACTAATTACTTATAAGGGCGTAAGCTAAAGAAGGCGCGTATTACTATAAGCGTAATACTTAATCTGCATAATAGCGATAAGGAGGAAGAAGAGCTTGCTAATAATAATATTATTAAACTATTTATTACTAAGAAGCGCGCTCGTGCTATAAAGCTATTTAAGTAGCTTATAAAGCTTATAATTAACTAAGTAGTTAAGAGCCTTATATAGTGCTCTAGCGCTTTACACTCTTAATTTTTATACTTTATAATCTACTACTTTATTCTTCTTAAAATATTTATATTATTACTCTAAAAGCGCTTTTATTAACCTATCTATAAGCATGTTACTTATTTTAAGGTACTCTACTTTAAAAGAGCCTTTTGCATGTTCCTAGCGTACCTAAAGGTTCTTAATATTAATATAACACAGGCTAGTAATAATTCTTTTATTTTTACTTACTACTAGTCTAATTATATATTTATTATTATAGTAGATCTTCTAGGCGTCGCTTAAAATAAATTTAAGCTTAGTAAATAACCTCTATAAAGCTATTACTTCTTTTCTCACGTGCTTAAGAGCGATTAACTTAGCTTCTATTATTAAAGTAGTAATAGTAGGTTAGCGAGCTGCTTTTTATGCGATCGTACCCCTAAAAAGCATTACTACGTAGCTATAGGATAATTACCACGTTTTTAGGTTATTAGCAAAAGATGCATCCCTGCATATAAGCAGCTTAGGAATTAAGGAGCTTTTATAGAGTATAGCTTCTTAGTAAGAATTATATAAAAAGATAATAAAACGCTTAATAGCGTTTAAATAATCTTTACTTAGGTTAGTTAGGAAGAATAAGAGCTTTAAGGCTATAAATGTAATATTTAAGCGTAATATAATCGCGGTATAGAGCACTAAGCTAACACGCTCTTAGTAGGCCTTAATTCTTTATTTATAAGCTTTATCTAGGTTCTTAATAAGCTCTATAAATTGTAGAGGCGTCTTTAGGAAGCGCGTAGTTTTAGCTAGATTAAACCTTTTCGCAATCTTCTTAATATAGGTATTATATACTAAAGTAATTATCTTAGCTTATCTATTCTTAATTACCTGCACTTTTAAAAACTACTTTATAAGGCCGCGTTCCTTTAGGTCGTACTTATTCGTAATATACTTAAGTATCTTAAAAGCATCCTTCTTGTAATCCCTATAAAATAGGAGAAGGATATTATCTACGTAAAATAGTGTAAAGATCCTACGCTCTTTATTAAAGAATAAATAAGACTCTTCTTATAAAGCATAGAGCCTAATCTTAAATAAAGTACTTAAGAATTTCTAATACTAGAGCAATAGCGAATCTCGTAGGCTATATAATACTTACTTAAGCTTTACCTATATCCGAGGCTTTTTAAACCTATCTAGAAGTTCGCAAAGCACTAGGTTACTCTTACTAATAAAGGTATTAAAAAATGCTCCTACTACGTTAAACTATAAAAATTTTAAATTAAACTAAGCTACTATCGCGATAGTAGTTTTAAAAGACCTAGTAGTAAGCGTAGTAGCGTAGGTAGAGAAATTTAAGTTAATCTACTATAGATTTCCTCTTATAATAATATAAGCTTTACACTTCGTGTAGAAACTATCTTTATTATACTTATAAGTAAAAACCTACTTTAGTAGGAGCGGGCGCTTTCTTAATAGATCTTTTAAAACCTCTTTTTAAGTTTTTATTTTTAATAGCGTAGAGATCTCTTTAACAGCAGCCTCTTTAAAGAGCTACCTATACTTATAAAAGAAGAGCTATTTCTATATTATTAGTAAAGGGGGGAGCTTGCCTATACGAAGATAAGCTTTTTGAATTAGTAATAGTACCTAATTTAATAGTATAGTCTAAATTACTATATTTATAGTAATAAGCTCCCTATAAGTTTCCTAGTCTTTTGTAATACTAAAAAGGAAGGAATACAGGAAATTAAGCTATTACTTATTATTTAAGCGCTTAATTGTAGACTTTTTAATTATTATAAATATATTTTTATTTCCCGTAATACCCCTTAGCATGCTATAATTATTAGGATCTTAGTAACGCTATCTATAGCTTAAACGCGTAGTAGGCCCCTATTCCCAGCGCTAGTATCGTCTTCGTACAGGGTGTGATGGTTCTGCTTCGTTTGGTATCTCAGAGTCTCGTATACCGCTTCGAGAGGCATCCACGGAGCTCGGTGGCTCTCGTTGGCTCAATCGCCTCGATCCTGGCGGGCGTGCTCTGCCAGTAGAGTGCACTTTCTGTAGGCTGCTAGTATGATTGTCGTCGCGCTAATACACAAGAGCGGGCGTGTATTCTAGTGTTATAAGGCCTAGATAATTAGGGCGCTACGTATAAATTCTTAACTACTTACTAGCCTAGCTAGTAGCTTATTTACCTTTTACTTAATTAGTTAAGATTTATTTTAGTAGGCTATCTTAAGACCTACTCTCCTAATTAGCTACGCCTTTAAGCTAGTGCTTAAAAGATATTTCTTAATCTTTATATTTTATTTACTTTTTAAGTTACGTACTAAAGCGCTTAGGAAGATCCTTAAAACTATTTTAGGATTAATTAGCTTACTTTTATAAAAAATATTGGTAAGCTTTATTACTTCTTTTTATATAATTACTCGATCTTCCTTTATTTAATATAAATAACTTTTATTAAATGTAATATTACGCGTGGTAATAACCTAGTTAAGTACTAGTACCTGTATTTTATAAATATTAGAAGCTTAATAGCTTACTAAGTATTTAATATAGCCCTTTAGCTTTATTTTAAAGTCGCGCCTATAATAACTAGCTACTTAGTCTTTATTTAAAGGGTATACGTAATAGCTATATGCGTAAATACTACTCCAATTTAGCCTTAAATTAGCTAAAGTGCTTCTTACACGCTTAGGCTAATACTACTTAAAATACTAAGTAAACTAAAAGTTTAGCGCTTTATTTAGCAAGCGCATTCTTTATAAAAAAGCAAAACTTATATTAATAAGGTAAGTAGCTACTTTTATAACTTTAGGCTATAGCTTATTAGGTAGATTTATACTAAGCTTTATTTTTAATACTTATATAATTACTTCCTGCCTAGCGCGTTCTACTCTACTATTAGGCTTATAAGTATATAAAGGCGTTATTTCTATCTTAATACTATATTTTTTAGCTTATATTTTACAGCGCCCTTTGCCTTTCAGAGGTTATATTACTATATTATTATCTTAACATATTATAATAATCTTAAGCTTATAGCGCGTTTAAATACTCTTAGTAAAGCTTTTCTAAGTGTTAAAAATCTACGTAGTAGACTTATTATATAAGTAAAACGTATATAGCTTTCTACTATAGTTACACTTTAGAGTTATTACCTAGCGCTCTTTAAGCCTTCCTAATAAATAGTTAAATAGATCCTAAGAAATTTAAAAGTATAGTTATAGCAAGCGCTCCTTTAGCCTTCTAAATACTACCTAAAACGCGTGTGTAATAGCGCAGTGCTTATAATATCTCTTTAAAATACTTTATATTCTTACGTTTTTTACTCTTTTAATAAAAGCTTCTAAAACGTCTTTCCTAAGGTAGCCTACTCTTTAGTACTAAATTTTTAAAGTGTCTGTCCTAGCGTGCGCAACGTAGGAGCTAATAATTTTATAATAAGTAAGAAGCACGCTTATAACTATAGTATAATAATTAAAAGGCTTATATTTAATAAAAGTAAGGTTATACTTGTAATAAAGTATAGCTAGTATAATACTATGCTTAAGCGTTCCTATATAAAGCGTGTTATGAAGACTAAAATACTAAACGCCCTTCTTATGTATATAAGCTTTAAAAATAATATTTATATAAAAGTCTTCTACTACTATAACGTCTAAGAGCGTAAAATTACCACGTATTTTATCTAATTCTTTAAAAAGCGCCTTTATTACTCTAGTACCTCTTCTAAGTATTAAATAAAAAGCTATACTAGCTTTAACTATTTTATACTTTTTAGGTTTTTTAAAGGTGCCTAGCACGAGCATTAACACGTTATTTACTAAGTATAAAATTTAACTATCATTAAAAATAGTGCTTTTAGAGAGAGGGTAAGTATTAAAGTTTATAATAAAATAAATTTTAGATACTTTCTCCAGGCTTATAATTAAGGGGTTAATTATAGTAGTAGTGATATGTAAGCAGGTGGGTGGTATGTGTGAAGGTAGTATATTGTGTGTGTAATTGTCTGAGTTGCTCTGTGTGTTGTTCTGTGTTTTGTTGTGTGTACATGGAGTGATCAGAGGCTCGTATATAGAGATAGAGCTGACTCATGAGACTAGTGTCGTCATGTGACATATCTCTGGGCTGCTTACATGATATACCTAAGGAACTTAAGTAGTACGCTTAGTTATAGTAGAGTTTTTTTTTTTTTTTTTTTATAATTATTACGCGTACCTTAGCGTACTTAGGGAGTATAAAATAAGTAAAGATCTTATCTTTATCTTCTTTAAAAAGCGTAATAGCTCTACCTAGAGATAAGCCTATTACTGCAGTCTTAAGACGCTTATAAGCCTAAGATAGCTAGTAATATAATCCTTCTTTATATAGGTAGCCCTTTAGCTTGCTTAGCTATAGTACTTCTTTAGCTTTATTATTAGGTTTAGGAGTGCTCCATCCGCTAAGCGTTATAAAAATTACTAGTTTAAAGCCTAAGCTTAAGACTTATATATTAAAGTAAGCTAAGAAGATTTTACTAACTTCCTTTAAGGTAAGTAGGCGCTTACTTAGAATTTACTATTATTTATTATTAGCATATTAGATTTAAGCCTATTTAAGAGCTATCTTATTTACTATAATGCTTAAGAAGTCTATTACCACGATCTCTCCTTTAATCTTTAAGATCCTATACTATAAGGCAAGTATATAAAGAGCACTCTACTTCTTATACTATTATTTTAGATTTATTCTTCCTTAGTAATCTTATTTAAGCAAGATACAGTATTCCTATTAAATTTAATTAAGTATTATTATATCTAATAAGGCAAGCTCCCCTTTAAGATATTATATAATTACCTATAAAATAGAACTTTCTTAGTTACTAATGCTTATTATAGCAGGTATTAGGAGCTACGTATTAATAGTCCTAACTACCTAATTAAATATATTCTATACTTACTATATTCTAGCGGTGTGCTTAGCCAAGCGCGCCTTATAGTTGCCTACCTCTAATTATTATTAGCGCAAGACTTTATTTTAACAATTAGCATAACCTTTCTTACGCTCTTTAGAATATTTCTTATTTTAAAAAGCGCCACGACGCGCTGCTCTCCTAGGCTATTCTTTACTAAGCTTATTTAGGTTATTATATTTATTATTAAATGATTCTAAGAGTTGTAAGAGCTCTAGGAGCTTAAGAGTAATTTTTATTAAGTTATTAGTAATTAAGGCGTCTAAATTAACGTAATCCTAAACGCCTCGTTACATAGCCTAAAACTTAAGCTATATAAGCTATACTAGCTAGCTTTTCTAATTAGTTAAGTACACTATACTTACTAAGAGAGCGGAGTCCCCTATAAGTTTAAAGAGGGCGCTCTACTAAGCTTATTATAAATTTTAGCCCACTGCTAAGGGCAAAGGGGGTCAAGTGTAATAAAAGAAGAGAAAAGGAGCTTTTTAAAAAAGTCTATATACTTTACTTAAAGTGCTTATAAGCAGAAACAAGGTGCGCTCTATTATGTAAGAATAAAGCAACGCAAGAAATATTTAAATAAATTAAAACATCTAAATAATATATCTAATAATTAATTACGCAGGGAGAATTATCCTATATTCTTAAAACGCTAGGCTTATAACTATAGAGGGTAAAATAGGCTAGATAGTATATAGTTCAGAGATCGAATTAATTAATTAGTAACATATAAAAAGTTGCTGTATAAGCAGTATTTATACTAAGCATTTAGTGTTATGTTTGCCCGTTCCACCGGATCCTTCCGATCAGGGTACCTACAAGGGATAATTCCCGCGACATCTACTTTTAATAGCTAACTTATACCTCCTGTTTTTTAAAAGTATTATTATATTATTGGGATTCTTAGTGCTTATTTACGATTTCTTTAGTTAGTCTTTTTACTCTTTATAGTAAAGTCTAGAAGGTATTCTAGAGGTTAATAAGTACTTTAACCTTACTTAGGAATTTTTATTTTTTGTTTTTATTCACTCCTAATACTTAGAATTTAGTTATAAATAGGAAGACTATCCTTTTATCTTTCTAGTTATAACTTTTTTATAAGCTAATAGCTCGCTGCTTATAATTATTCGCGCTAAAATATGAACTTTTAGTAAAAGGTCTTATTTATATTTTTATAACTTCTTCATTTAGTAAAGATAGTCTTACTGGCGTTAAGTATTTATTAGGACTCCTTATTAATTACTTGCTAGGGAGGATTCTATTTTTTATAGGTCTAGGCATTATCTTTATTGTATTTATCTATATAGTTTTTTTACTTTGTGTGCTGCTTCGTAGCTTTAGTCTATAATTATATTTAAAATTTACTTATCTTGCGATAGGTAAAAGTAATTAAATTTAATATAATAGGCTAGGTGCTTAAGGAGCTAAAGGTGCTAAAAGAATACTTATAAACTTAATAAAAAGTCTAAAGCTAAGCATTAGGCGTTAAACTTTTATATCTAGGATTCGTATAATCAAGGGTTAAGAATCCGAAGCAACAACTGGGCGTAGTCCATTATAATTATTACTCTAATTACCTAAAATTAGAAATTTTGTAAGTACTACTATATAGGCTTGATAGTAGTAAAATACTTTTAGCTAGGATTATTTAAATAGCAGGCAAGTATTCAGTACGACTTTACTATATTAGGCTAGGTAAAGTATAAAATAAAACCTAAGTATCTAACTAAAATCTAATATAGACAGGTGTGCTTTTTATTAAGTGTATTTATACTTAGAAGGAGATAAGACTCGGGTAAAGAGATCTTATAATATTAGCTTTTTTAAAGGAGATTATAATTATAGTAGACCTTTATAATATAAAAGTTTTTTAATTATTTAGATCTTACCTTTTATACAGTCTTGTTATGAGGCTCTCACACCTTGTTCCGATCCGGGTTAGGACGGTAAGGTATCGTGGTGCTTCACGGATTATTTAGTGGTATAAGTTGATGCGACACTTAGCGCGGCTAGATAATCTAATTTTATAACAAATAAGATAACTATTAGTCTATATAGGAGAACGTACTCGCACAGAAGATATATAAGTTAACTACGAGGAAGGAAATAATAATAAGAAAGTCGCCATACTATATACTAGCCTATTCCTTCTTTGTAGTCCCGCCAAGGCCCTGTAGTCCCAGGGACTACGGTAGTCCTATGGGACTTCCCTTTATGCGGGACTTTGTTACGTAACTGCTAACTAAGCTGCCCCGCGCCCCGTTAGGTCCCGTTAACTCTACTACTTTGTTAATAATTACTCTCTTAGCGTAATTATCTAGCTTCTTTATCTTTATAAGGTTTATGGTCGTAACACTATCCCCTTCTTTAAGGTTATTGTCCTAATACCTTGCTTCGCTATACTATGCCGTTAGCGCGTTAATACTAATTACTATAAAAGTGCGTCCCCCCGCGTCCTAAGGCAGGCCGTAGCCTCTCCTTAATTCCCCTTGCCTTACTAACTATGCTAAGAACCCCCTATTTGTCCTTAGCGACCCGTCGTGCTCGTGCGTAAAAGGTGGAAGCTTAGGGCCTAGAGATAGTGTCTAGTTATAAGCGTTGTTAGAAGAAGAAGTTATAGTATTTTATTAACGCTACCTCTAGGCAGTATGCGGACTGTCTTGCTGCCTATACTAAATATAGTCTATAAATTCCTAAAAAGGATTAGGAGCGTGTTTAAAAGGAAAAGCGCGAACAGCGTCTTGCCCTTCTTTAAGTAAAAGAGCGTTAAGCTTAGGCTGCTCTTAAGACCGCGCGTCTTAAGCGAGAGTTAGTAGAAATAGAAGAGAAGGAGTATAACTATACCTAGCACGACTTACGCGTTGCTAATGCGATTAAGGCGTTAGAGTAATAGGAAGAGAATTTAAAGGGTACTAGCTTTTATAAACTAGTACTACATGCACCTTTACAGGCTAACTTAGGCTAGTTATAGGCTAACTTGTTTATTTCTTTTAATCCTTCCATATCTTTTAACTTTTCTAAGTTTCTTGCTAATCTAATCGCGGCGCCTCTAGATATTCCTTGTAGAACCTCTCCAGCGCTGTCTTGTAGTTCGTGAGGTTTTATACTAGTTCCCACGTATTATGGTTCTCTGGCCATCCTTCCCACTTTACCAGATACTTATACTAACGCCCGATTTTTTATAGGTCCCTAATAGCTTTGACCTCGTACTCCTTATTTTCGAGTTTGAGCTAGGTTTCTAGTTCGGCGTCTGGTGGTGCTGGTTCTAACAATAACTTGTGGAAGACCGGGTGGATCCGTGTATCTATAGGTAGCCGTAGTTTAAAATTAACTAGTCCCCTGACCTCTTAGATTTCGAATAGTCCCTTTCGAAGGTTATTTAGTTTTTTACTTAGTCTTGTTGTCTTAAAATTTTTTCGCGAGAGGAGGACTCTATCCCCCTTTTTAAAAGTTAGTCTTATAATCCTTTTCTTATTTACTTATCGCGCTATTTGTTTATTACGTCGCGCAATATTCTCGTGCAGTATTTTATATAGGTCCTATATAAGTTTAGCCTTATTAGCTACGTTCTTTGTAATGCTCTGGATGTCTAATAGATCCTGGTGAGTCGTTGGCTCACATCCATGGTTGGCGTAATATGGCGAGTACCCCGTAGTCGCCGATCTTGCGCTATTGTATGCCAGCTGGGCCGTTGGCAACAGCTCAACCTAGTTGTCTTAAAGCTTATTTACATATATCTAGAGATACTATTCTAACGTTTAGTTTATTCACTTAGTTTAGCTATCTATTTTAGGATAGAAGCTCGTCGTGAGCTTGTGCTTAATCCCTAATTTAGCTATAAACGTGGTCTAGTATAACAATGTGAATATCTTGGCCCTGTCTGTGATAAACTCGTTAGGTTGTCTAACCTGTGATATTAGTTCTTGTTCTACCATATAGGCTAGTTCTTCTATTAACATAGCTTCCCTAATTAGCACAAACCTCGACTCCTTAGTAAGTTAATAGATTATAACTAAGATTAAGTCGTAGGGATCCTTGTTCCCTAGTGCTAGTAATACTAGTAGCTTCACGATAAAGTCCATAATCACGCTTAACTATGGTCTTAGGGGCGGCTGTAGTGGTTGTAAGAGGCTATAAGGCTTATGTCTCTTAGGCTTGTTCTTGTAACAGGCTAAACAGTTACTTAAAACCTTTTATACCGCCTGGCGTAGCCTAGAAATAGCATATTCGTTCGCGATTCGACGCGTCGTTTTGGCAATCCCTAGGTGTCCCTAATTCTTATCTTTGTGTAGTTTTTTAATTAGCAGCGGAGCTATCTGCTCGCTAATCTAAATATAGTTTTAATAGTCCCGTGCTATTAATTTCGTAGCTTAGTAGAAATTATACGCTTAGCGATCCTTATCCTTAAGCCTACTATAATCCTATATCTCTTCTATAGCTAGCCTATAATAGGTAAGATCCGCGCGCCGTGCTTCTAGTACTAGCGCAAGTTATGTCTTATTATAGTAAAGGGTTCTATTCTTCGCGTAAGTTAGGATTATAATATAGTTACTTCTATTATCTTCTTCTATAAGATCTAAACGCCTGCTAAGTGCGTCTGCTACGGCGTTCAAGTTGCCAAGTAAATAGGTAATACAGAAGTCAAATTCCGCTATCTATTCTAACTATCTAGCCTGTTATTAATTAAGCTTCTTTGTGGTTGTAAAGCGCGTAAGGTTAAGGTAATTTAAAAAAACCTTTATTTAGTGCTTTACTCCTTTAAGCTGCGCTTCCTATTACTTAAAATAGTTAATAATTACGAGTAACTCCTTATTATAAATCTTATAATTTAGTTCTGCTCCTGAGAGCTTGCGTGCGTAATAGAAGACGGGTCTCTATTTGCCGTTGTCGCACTCTTGTAATAATATGGCCCCCAGCGCATAGTCTAATGCATCCGTGTAGATGCGATATTACCACTCTAGGTCGTATATCTATTGTAGGGGTGCCATTAGGAATAGGCGTTTAAGCTGCTTAAAAGCCGCTATTTCTACCTTTTGCAAAGGTCGCCATTTCCCTATCTTTATAAGTTCTATTAATAGAGTGGTTGTCTTTAAGTAGTTCCTAATAAATTTGCGATAGAAGTTAGTAAAGCCTAAGAAAGACTAGATATCTTTTACTAATTATAGTAGCGGCCATTCTTCTATTGTCGCGATTTTCTTCGGGTCCATCTTGACACCTTCTCGGGATATCACAAATCCTAAATATTCCGTCTCAGTAACATGGAACTCGCACTTCTTAGGGTGTAGGAGTAATTAATACTCTTATAACTTCTATAGTACTTTGCGTACATGTCCTTTGTGCTCTTCCAAGGTTCCGTGTAAGTATATTAAGATATCGTCGAGGTACGCCGTGCAGAATACGTCTAAGTATTTATATAGTACTTAATTTATTAACTCCTAGAAGGTTGCTAGTGCGTTGGTTAGCCCTATAGGCATAACCATATACTTGAAAAGGCTATATTATGTGCGGAACGCCATTTTCCACTCGTGCCCTTTCGCAATTCAAATTCTATAAAATCTATCCTGGACGTTAAATTTCGTGAAGTATTTAGCTCCTCGGAGTCTATCCATAAGCTCCGTTATTAGTAGTAATAAATAGCAATTCTTAATCGTCACGGCGTTTAGCTATCTATAATCCACACAAAGTTATAGCCTGCCGTCTTTTTTGCGAACAAAGAGTATAGGGAAGGCTATAGAACTCTAACTAGACCGCTATTTCCCTAAGCGTAGATTCTTCTATATTAGCTCTTTTAACTCTTTTTCTTATTTGTAGGTAAGGGGCCTTAGGCGTTCTAGCTATAGCTTAGCTCCCTTTACTAGTAGTATCTCGTAATCCCACTCCTTGTGTTTAGGTAGAACAGTCTTGTCGTGTTCCTTAAACAGGTCTGCGAATTCCTTATATTCTTCTAGTAGACTAGGGTTGTCTAGGACTATCTTAGTTTCCTAGACCTATATATAGTGCACCTGCCCTAGGTATTACTTTAAGATCCTATCTATCTTGCATACTAATATTTCTTATATCCTAGATAGTTAACTCCTTTTTCTCGCCTAAGGTTGGGGAGTTTCCCTCCTACCAGGGCTCGCCTAAGCCTTTGCTAGTGGGTCCCAGGGAAGGATTGTTTGTTTAATCTAGTCTATTCGTAGATTATGTTGTTCTAGCCATTCGTATCTAACGATGGCTTCGATGTCTCCTATCTCCGCGATGGTGAAGACGTGTTGGCTCTCTAGGCCTTCTATGTTAACTTGTACTGGCGCCGTCTTGAGGCGTAGCCAATTGCTACCGTATTCTTGCGATTAGGTCCTGTCCGCGAGTCCTATTTATAGCGGTGTTTTCTTGTTATAATATAGTATATTATACTTCTTAACTACTCGCGGGGCGATTAGACACGCGTTTGCCCCTAGGTTAATTAGTGCTATAACACGATGTCCATGCACCGTAATGTCTTTAATTAAGCGCTTTTTAACTTAGCGAGTGTCTACTTAATAAGCTATAATAATTACACTATTACTAGTGTGGCTCGTTGCCTAGTAACGATCTAGTTTTTTAAATTATTAGACCCTTTATTTAAGGTTTTAGGCTAACTGGCGTCGGCTTCCTTAATCTAGTCCTAGACCTTAGATAGCTTAGAGACTTTCTTAATTTAGTGCTACTTATATCGCTATTAATACAGGGCGTAAGTCTCTCTAATCTTATTAGATTTGTATACTCCTTGATTCCCATGTTACGGGTAATTTAGAGTAAGGCATTCGTTCTAGGCTAATACATTATGCCCTAGACAGCTGTCTAAGGAGGCTGCCTCTTCCTGCAGGCTTAGGTGTGCGAAGCACTATAGGTTATATTATTCTTACCTAATTAATAAGTGGTCTGCGTCTTTTCCTAGCTACATATTCCTTATTATTATGCTAGTGTCGCGAGGGTCTAAGCCCTAAGGAAACTAGCCTGTTTCGAACTTCTATCGCCTGTGTAGCTTACAGGTAATATTAAAACATTAATGCTAACTATTCTATTTATAGTGCTTAGCCTAATAGGCTAAAAAGTACTTATAGTAATTGTTAGGCACGCTGCACTGGCTCTACTTTAGCCTATAGTATTCTAAACCTCTTAGAAAATAGGAGGCCCTAACTCTAGCCTTAGAGTGTTATCGGCATCCTCTACGCGTGCATTGCCACTATTTAGCATATTTATGTCGTTCCTGTATCGTAATCTGGCGTAGGTATTGTTTTGGGCGCCCCTATAGTTTCTCTGCTAGCTAGTAGGCGTCCCATGCGTGTGCCCCTTAGACAATTACTTTTGCCTTACACTAAGACGATTAATGTAGCGAACTGCTGCACATCCAGCAGGTATTATTAGCCAGTTTTTAGAAGATCTGGTACTTAGGAAGGGTCTTTCGTTCCTCTTCCTCTTTTATTAGCTCCGGAATCTCCTGCGTAAGATCTACTCCGTTAGCTTCTACCAGCGTAAGGGTGGCCATAGCCACTTGTAGGAGGTTAGTTATATTAACCTTAGTTTCCTAATCGTTGCAGTCTTTGGCGAAGTGGCCTAGCTTGCTATATTAAAGGTAGGCTTTATTTTTAAACCTCCGTTCTCGCTCTTCCTGCGAGATGCCGTTCTTGCCCTAGTAACTCTTTTTTAGTCTATACGGCTATTTTTCCTTACTGTTCTTCTTTTTGTACTATTAGGCTTTATTAGTTATAATAACATCTCTGTCCTAGTCTCTTCCTGCGGGCCTAGATCGATTCTCTTTTCTAGTAAGTAGCCTAGTACCATGCTATTTTTCTAGCTTGCGTTTATACAGGCAATTATCTACTTTAATTATATTGTTAATAAGTTCTTCTAGGTCGTCTGCTTTTCCTTGGTAGACTAATTCGTCTTTGACTAATTCTTTTAGTCCGTTATAGTAGGTAATTATAAGTGGGGCTTCTCCCCATTCTTCGAGTTCTGCCACGATCTGTTTGAACTCTAGTGTATAGAGTACCGCCAATTTCTCCTGACGTAGGCGCTGGAGGCGTATTTTGGCTTAATATTCTTTATTAATAGTGCCGAATATTCCTTTCACGGCCTTGCGAAAAGACTCCTAGTTCTTAAAGGCGTCTTTAGTGGCGTCTAAACTACAATCCTCTAATTTGCCATTCTCGAGGAAATTATTAATTATTAGTCTAGCCTACGCAGCTGCCTTATCTTGCATGTTTATATAGGTAACTAAGATCTTGTCTTATTCTATATTAAACTTTCCTAGGTTGTAACGGATGAATAGTTCTATCTAGGTTAGAAACGTTCCTGGGTGACCCTTTCCTAAATAGGGTTCGGGCTTCGGGACCTTTGGTTGATGTTTTGCATTTTCCCATTAGCTTATCTTTTCGCTTATCTAGTTAATAATTTCCTATAACTAAGCTATCTGAGCTGCTTATTTGATAACCATCTCTCCTAGGGTCTTTTCCTTGGGTGCCGGAGCTGCGGTAGTCGAACTAGGTCCTGCCATTATACTATAGGGTAGTTAAAGTGTTATAAGGCTCTCACACCTTATTCTAATCTAAGTTAGGGCGGTAAGGTATTGTGGTGCTTTATGGATTATTTAGTAGTATAAGTTAATGCGACACTTAGCGCGGCTAGACAATCTAATGTTATAATAAATAAGATAACTATTAGTCTGTATAGGAGAACGTACTCGCACAGAAGATATATAAGTTAACTACGAGGAAGGAAACAACAATAGGAAAGTCGCCATACTATATACTAGCCTATTCCTTCTTCGTAGTCCCGCTAAGGCCCTGTAGTCCCAGGGACTATAATAGTCCCATGGGACTTCCCTTTATGCAGGACTTTATCACGTAACTGCTGACTAAGCTGCCCCGCGCCCTGTTAGGTCCCGTTAACTCTACTACTTCGTTAATAATTACTCTCTTGGCGTAATTATCTGGCTTCTTCATCCTTGTGGGGTTCGTGGTCGTAACAAGTCTCTAATAATATATATTTTTTGGAACTAACCTAGTTCTCTTAAGCTCTATATCTTATATTATTTTATAAACTTACGTTTAAACTATTAATAATATTACTAATTGCCTTTATAGAAAAGGATAATAATATTATTTATGTAGTAGTATAATATTAGCTTACTATTAGTAAATAGGCAAGGGATACCCTTTGCTTACGTAAAGCCTAAATTAACAAGTGTCTTCTTTAGGTTTTTGTGCCATAGCGCTAGAGCATCCTTAGGTCTATATAGTGCTCGACGTAGTCGTATTATATTGCTTAGCCTATCTCGGAACCCATCTGGAGTCCAGACGTAACACGGTCGGGCTAGGTACGCGTTGAGAAAAGCATTCTTGACATCGTACTAGTAGGCAAGGAGTCCGAAGGCGCACATAATAGCGATAAGGAAGTGGAGCGTTTGAGCCGCGAGGGTAGCTGTGTAGGTATTATCTTAAGTTATCTATAGGTTTCCTCTCACGACTAGTTAAGTCTTATAGCTAGTTAAGTAGCTATTAGCATTAAACGTATACGTAAAAACCTATATTAATAGTAGAGTTTTAGTATCTAAGTTAGCTTTTATATTATCTTTTATCCTTTTAAATATACTTTTATAAAGCTACTCCTTAATCTCCTTATCTACTATAGTAAACTACTTATTAGTATTAGGGCGGAATTTAACTTTAGCCTAGTTATTTAGTAGTAATAGTAGATAAATATAGTAAACGTTTTACTTTTTATTTAGGGGTAGTTATATAATTACTATAATAAATATTTACTAGTATAGAGACGCGTGTATACTAAAGTAGTCCCTAAGCGTATTATCTTCTCTACTACCTTCTTAACGATAAGGCCCTAGAACGATATTATTTATAGTAATACTAGGGTTTATTTATCTTAGGGCATTGTTCTAATGGCGGTTTGGCGTAGTATCTCCAGGAGCAATCTCTCTTCAGCCTTTTGGTTGGGAACGATCATGAGTGCTAGGTACTGGTGTCTCTATGGGTGTGGGTAATTATCCATAGGCCTCCTGATAAATCTGCTCTTTGGCACTATCTAGTCTAGTAACTTCTTCTTCTTAATCCTTAATATTATCCCTAGCCGTAGGTTAACTAAATATTATATTATAATAGATCTCCTTAATAATAAGGTCCTCCTCTTTATCTAATAAGTTAATATTAAGGATAGTAAATATATATTATTGCTCCTCAGTTAAAAGCTAAGATTTTATCAGAGAGTACTATTATTATATAAAAAAATAATATCTTAGGTTTAAATAATCCTATTACTTCCTAGGACCTAGACATAAAAGATATCTATTTCTTTATATTTAACTAGCTATTTGGTAATTGCTCGCAATTTAAGCTTATTACCTTTAGCTACCTTTATATGTTAAAATAAAGCCTTTACTTTAATAACGACTACGTGCGCTAGAGATGGCTTTACCTTATATATAACTTTATAGGGTGTTTTCTAACTAGTAACTTCTATTAGTAATTAATGAAGCATATATATAGCTATTAGGCATAGCTGATTTATTAGCGTTTTAGGAAAATTTACTATAATTCGTAAGATCTTAAATATTAAAATAATAAGATTACTAGCCTTTTAGATAAGGCAAGTTATTTCTTTTACCTTAACTATATAAGACTTAACTACGATGCCTAGGACTTTAAATATATTCTAAAAATTATTAAAACCTTTCTTATTATTAAAATAAATATATATAATAATAGCGTTATATTAGGTACGTATTTATACTAATATTTAATAAATAGCACGCGTAAGAGTCTCCTTCTTCTTATTATAAAAAGTCTTTTCTAAATAGTATTTACTATATTAATACATAGCGTTTAAGAGCTACTTATCCTCGTTATAGTAAGCTTTACTTATTTTTTTTATAGTTATATAAAGTTAATACTAATTTGTTTAAAGGGGCGTATTACAGGCTCGCGTTAAGGGCGTTAACTGATAATCTTAGAAAGCTTTAAGTTAATATAATTCTTATATTTTTTTATTATAAAACCTAGCGGCTATTAATAAGCTTATATTAAGTCTCTAAGGGATAGCTGGTCCTAGAGAAGCGAAGGTTGATTCTTAGGTAAGAGTACTAGTAAGGCAAGAAAGGGGTTATTAATAGCTCGCGCGTATTAATAGCATATTAGTATTAAAGATAATATATAGTTGTAAATAAATTAATAATGCCTAAGTATAATCTAAATAAGTATTATTATATTATTAAGGGTTTTAGTACTCTTTTATTATTTCTTTAGTTAGTTCTTTTACTCTTTATAGTAGAGTTTAAAGAGTATCCTAAAGGTTAACAAGTACTTTAATTTTATTTAAGAACTACCATATTTTGTTCTTATTAACTCTTAATACCTAAAGTTTAGTTATAAATAGGGAAACTATTCTTTTATTTCCTTAGCTATTACTTTTTTATAAGCTAATAGCTTGCTGCGCATAGTTATTTACGCTAATATATAAACTTTTAGTAAAACATTTTATACTTATTTTTATAACTTTTATATTTAGTAAAAATAGTCTTGCTAGCGTTAAGTATTTATTAAGGAGGGTTTTATCTTTTTGCAGGTTTAGGCGTTGCCTTTATAGTATTTATTTATATCAGTCCTTTAACTTCGTGTGCTATTTTGTAGCTTTAGTTTATAATTATATTTAAAATTTACTTATCCCGCGATAGGTAAAAGTAATTAAATTTGATATAAGGGGCTAGGTGCTTAAGGAGCTAAAGATACTAAATAAATACTTATAAATTTAATAAAGAGTTTAAAGTTAAGCTTTAGGCGTTAAACTTATATATCTAGAGCTCGTATAACCAAGGGTTAAGAATCTAAGGCAACAACTGGGCGTAGCCTATTATATCCTTAACCTCTAATATAAAATAACTAGTTTAGTATTACTTTATTGTTTACCAAATACTAGATTTTAAAGCCTTTTAGCGTAAGCTTTATTTTAATTATTATAACCTCGCACGCGCGCCTAGTAACTCTTATATTTACTTTATTAATATAAAAGTAGACCTTTAAACGCTAGTACTTAAACGCGCGCTCACAAATTATCTTAAAAAAGCCTTAAATATAGCTAAATAGAGACTTAAAACTTTAATTAACGTTAGTGTAGTACAGGTAACGATCGAGTTGCTCCTAGCGCGTCTGTGCTATATACATATTGACCTTGTGCGTAGGTGCCGCGCCATGAAGATTCTGCCAATACTTCGCCAGCGAGGGCTCTCTATAAAGGCCCATATATATGACAATCGCGAAGTACGTATAAAGCTCGGCCGGCGACGTTGGCTTCCAACCACGACAACTGGACGAGGACTACTTATCACGGAGCTTCTTAGCGTGCTGATTTATATAGTATGCGATTTGGTCGAGGACCTCTACATTAAAAATAAGTTTAACAGAGTAATTAGAGAGTTAGTATCTATACTATTAGGTAAGAGAGTACGTCTAAAAGTATGTAAATTACTAATTCTAAGCGGTTTCTAGTCTAGAAGTAGCTTAGTTAGTAAATGAAGCAAATCTTTAGCTTTTTTACTATACTTTATATATTTAATAAAGTTAAAATTATTACTTAATAGCGTCGCTTCTTTAGGCATGTTTTAAATATAAGGAATTTTTAAATATAGGTGTTTTAGCTAGTAAACAAGAATTGCTAACAGCACGACAAACATTTAGCGTTTTAAGGTATTTAATGCTGATTGGCTATCCTAAGATGGCCCGTGCCAGGGCGATGTTGATGGTGCAGGGGATAACATCTTCAATGATAAAATTTGACTGCCGTACAATTCCTAGTCGAGGTGGGTTCACGCGGTGGAAACTGGAATAGGGTATCAAGTGCCGCATGCCGCTTCGGGTGGCGTTTCGGCATTTGCTTGGCAAATATTATGATCTCAATTCGACAAGTCTTCCATTCATTGAGAACATTGGGAAACCGTATACCAGATTGGACCGGAGATGTGAATGACCATTCGGGCCACACACATATAACCCGTCGTAGGGCAAGACAGACCCCTAACGCATGCCATAGCAATTCCGCCTCGTCCGCAATCGCCGTTAGGACACTATTCCAAAGCGCATATGCGCTTGAACACACCCGCCACTCCACCGTCGATGTCAGGCTCGTTCCCCACCCAGTCACTCAGCAACTAGGGCTCCGCTGTCGTTGTCATGAAGGCCCTATGACAGTGTCGAAAGAGCTGCGTCTCCAGGCCCGATCCATCACGCCTCGGCTCGCGCTCCTTGTCCGCCGTCGCCAGCTTCGCGCTGAAGCCCGGTTCGAGCTCCTCCGCCATGTCCAAAATCTCGCGGAGTTGCTTGTGGAGCTTGACTTCGTAAGCATCGTAGTCGCCGGATTCGAGCATTTCTTTCGTGAGGGTGCCGAGCCCGTTGGTGCGCATGCTGTCGATGAGCGCCTGATCCGTGTCCTTGTCGGACTGGTGGTCTTTCGCAAAATCCACGCCCCATATAAGTCGAAGTTTGAGTAGGAAGGCCAGGGCCAGGAATGCCGCGGTGGAAGTCTTGCCCGCGAAGACCTGAGGCGATTCCAGCATGTCATGGTCAGTATACCGCGACATCCAGTGCTTGAGGTAGTTGTATGCTTCCTAGTCCCGACCGAGACGGATTAGGCACGAGGCTACCATCTCGAGAACGTCGCAGTTCGACGAAATTGGCAGGTTGCGCAGGTCGATCATGTGGTCGAGCGCAGTCTCGACGGCGACGTGGGTGGGAATTTCGAGAATCTGCCCTGCCAGCCTAATGTCATTGTGTAAGCTACTCTCTTTCTCTCACATGCTCGTGCGGAAATACTTACCTCAGCTGCTCCCGTCGATGGTTGCCGTCGGCTTTGCGGCCCATGATGCTCGCCGCATCAATGCCCATCATATCCGTCATCGTATCTCGGGCCTGCACGCACTCAGCTCAGCTTCATTCTCCTTAATCATTTGCCAAATCGATACGTACATTCTTCTGCTTCACTTCTAGCTCCTTGCGCGCCTTGCCGATCTTCTTGCACACAATTTTGTGTTCGGGCCAGTACTTGCGCTGATGCTCCTGGCCACAAAAGTGCACCACTTTGCACTGCGAGCACTGCAGGAGGCCGTTTTGCTTGCCGCAGGCAATGCAGCCAGTGATGAGCTTAGAACACTCCGTGGTATTTGGCGCCATCGTGCTTTGAGCAGTTTGTCAGTGCTTGAATGTTTCCGGATTAGCATGTTTAGGAACTTACCGGTCTGCGTGGTTTGCCTACGCAATAGCTTGGAGAGAATTCTGGTGGCAGATGGGTGTGGAAGGAGTGTGTTGGTTTGGGCAGGGAACATTTGAAGAGGTGCGGGCAAGGCTGCCAGATCGCGTGATCACGTGTGGGTTGAGTAGGTAACCATACACAAGCTATCTCCCACATCCCTCCTAACTACAAGCAACCTCCCACCCACGCTCCAACACACGATGTTTCCCACACTAATTCTAGCCATGCCACTTTCCACCCTGAGTAGGCTTGTGGCCTCTTTCCACATACCGGCCCGGGCGGGTGGACGCATGTGCCGTGCAGACAGTGGACATTCCCGTTTTATACTTTACGTTCTTACTGAAGCTCTCTTTCTCTGGGTATCACTTACTCATACTAGATTCCACAATCCAACCCCCCTCACACCCACCTGTCCACGCTCACGACATCTTCGCATCCCTATACTTAGTCAAAAAGTTCAATCGCTCTGTAATCCCGCCCCAGCCATCAATCGTATGTAGCCTCTCCAGTCTCGCCAAAGCCATCCCATCACCGCCCTCTACATCTTCATCATCTTCGTCGCTCCAAATGCCCCTTTTCGTTGGCAACGGCTCTTCCTTCGCCCATGCCTCGAGCACTTCGGACGCGAGTTCTGGGCGCCACCGTGTGTGTTTTAGTGCCTCTGCAATGTGATCGTTTGAAAATCCCAGCGAACGCTGTTCCTCGAAATACTCGTCTACTTCATCTAGGGCAAGTGGTGGGTCGGGGTCGCCAGAGTCGGTAGAGGACGGGGAAGAGAGTGCTGGGGATTCTAGGGGGCGTGAAAGTGGTGCTAGACTGGAACCACGGGGGTTCTCCTGGATGAGCTGGCTGAATTCCTCGAGGGACTCGGTGGTGTGTTGTGATGCGTCGGAGTCTAGTTTGTCGCTATCGTCCTGCTCGCGTGACCGGTCTCTTAGCTGCTTCAGGTCAAGCGGTGGTGGAATTGGGCCTAGAGATGCCCCTTGAGATGGTGATGACAGTATAGCCTGTGTGTCGAATGCGGCCTTGTAGCGTGGAGCACGGGGGGTTGGCGAAGCCGAGCCATTGTTATCAACGTTTTGTCCAGAGGTTGTGATGTCCTCCAAGCCCTGTCCGGCAGGTCTATTCTTTGTCTCTTCGTCCTGCGCAGACTCATCTAAGTCCGATCCAGCAGAGGAAATCTTCAACGGGTGCGTGTGAGAACCGAGCTCAGGCGACACGCTCTTTCGCCTCTTGGTCGGAGGAGGTGTTCCATCTCGTCCGTCTACAGATGGTTCCACTATAACGCGCAGCTGATTCAAAGCCTTCTTATACGCCTCAGTAATGTACGTCGGGGTCTCATTGACCACAGTGGATGATGATAAAAATACCTGTGAAGATAGCGTGACTGTGTTGTTTGTCGGGTTTGGATGTTCAGCTGCTGCTCGGGCGATATAGGGTGCCTTCTCCTCAGAAGACAGCGCATTCCACCGAGACATCAGGAGTTCGTGCAGGCCAGCTGTATGATCAGGTCAGTAATCTGATACCGCGAATCAAGCTAAGTTGTACCACGTACTATAATCAAGTCCCGGTTCCTCTTCATTCCATACTTGCCACTTGTTTTCCCTCGCGAAGAGCACGTAGGCAGAAGAGGCCTTGCCCTTGTGACGATCGTTCAGGAATGATTCGAAGCGGTTGTCCTCTGCGTCGTCACGTTTCCGTTTGTTCGGGGGTTTCGAAGTGGGAGTGGAGGGTCCAGCTCTCGACTCATCTTGCTCAGGGGAGTCTTCCCTCTCTTCCGCCATCCGTTCCTCGACACGCCTCTTGATCTCTTCATGCTTTTCGACCGGGTCTTGTCGCCACTGTGGCCTCACTACCTTCTCAAAGTATTGTCTCCACTGCCGTGCCGTCTGGTGTCGGTCCTTGGCCCAGCCGTGCCAGCCCTTTTGGTATTCTTCGCCCGAAGCAGCGTCGATGTCGTCTGCGAAAGCGTACAGGTGCTCCCAATCTCTCTTATCAAACAATCCTTCAGTGGTCAGCTCCTCCACCGTGTAATCGACGCTATCGACACGATCCGAACTGCTGGCTTTTGTCGTGCTGGCGTCTGGCTTGCTCGCCGACTGCTTCTTAGGGTGTGTGCGCACTGGTGTTGGCGCAGGCTCGGCGGGAGTGTCCGAAGGCGGCGATGGAGGCGCATTATCCGGGATGTTGAAGGCGGAGGGGAGCATGTATTGGAGTCTCTTCACATAGCGGTCGCGCCATGACTGCCAGGTGTGCCGCGGCTTCCTCTTCTCGAGGGCTTTGTATATCTCATTTCCATTGGCAAGCCCCCCTGCATTCACCTGGTCGCGCACCCACTTGTAGAGTAAGGTGTCTTCTTGTTGCGTGAATGCGTCCCTTGTTCCCTTGACTGGTCTGCTCAGAGAGCCCGACTCGCGCACTGTTCCCGTCGGCGGGCCGGCCGGATGGTCCTCTGGGTCTTGAAGCTCGCCTCGCTCGATCGACTTGTCAATGAAGGTACACGAAATGCTTCCAGGCGGACAATCGCTGCGGTGGTGATTGGCGATGAGGTAGTCGGCTTGCTTCTCTAGCAACACCACCTCGCCGCCGTTGCTCTTGACCAAGTCGATGTAGCGGGGCCGAGAGATGACGCGTTGCGCGATGAAGAACTTCTTGCCGGCAAACAGCTGACCGCGAATTTCGGCGTCGTCGGAGACGCCCTCGTAGACGGTCGGGGCGGCCATTTGGGGACGATGTGGTGGGGGTTCACGCGTGGATCGGCAGAGGGCGTGTTGTCGTAGACGCGTTGGTCGGCAAACGCGTGTTCACGCGGGGTTCTTGGCATCCGCCGCCTTCGCTTCTTTATTCACTTCACAACAGCGGCGGTGGACTCGAGACGTGATGGAACGGACGAATAGTTGACAGATAGGGCAACTTCGGTAGACACCGCTATTGTAACGAGCGTGAAAGCCAGTGCCGTTACCCCACCATGCGCGCACATCCCGGCTTACCTTCACCATGACCATCGTGCGCACCATAGTCACCTTCGCAGTGACAGTCTCGGTTCTGACCTTTATTGCCTTCTTCGGCCGCACGCCAGCTTTCAGGTATGCCAATCTTCCCGTGCATAGCGCATACTGACTTACCATAGGAACACGCCTATTGGCTTCTGCCACCGCCTGCTCGTCCACCGCATACCGTCCGCGCTCCGCACGCTCGATGTCCTCCTCACGAATGGCCGCATTACCAGTGGCGGCGCCCGTCTGGGCCACTATCTCATGAACGAGAAGCACCCGGTGGTCATGGTCTTCTTCCTCGGCCTCATCACAGCTTCCGCCGGTCTTTTCGTACCTGCCGTTTGGAGCTTGCTCCCTCTGCGCCACAAACTGCTCGTCATCGTGCTCCTACCGCAGCCATACTACTTCACGTATCTGTGCGCAAAAAGAAACCCAGAGACCCTAATTACAGAGCTGAACCATGCTGCTCAGATGCGCCACTATCCTTACGACAGGATCCTGTTCTATCCCGGCAACGCATGCCGGACGTGCAAGTTCAACAAGCCGGCGCGCAGCAAGCACTGTAGCATATGCAAGAGCTGTGTCGCTCGAGCGGATCATCATTGTGTATGGGTCAACAATTGCGTCGGTCGCGGCAATCACAAGTGGTTCCTCGCTCTGCTACTATCCACGGCCATCTTACTAGCCTACGGCGCCTACCTCGCATACTTTGCCCTAGGTCCCAGGGTGGAGAAGCAATACGCAAGATATGAACACTGGTACAAATTCAGGCCCAGTCCTGGGTCCAATCCCTCCAGCTGGGGTACACACGGCGAGAAGAAACTCCACTACTTCCTCACGTACGTCAGCATATACATTGACGAAGGCGGTGTCTCCGCAGCAGGCGTTGGGCTTCTCGCTCTCCTCACCTGGCCTCTTCCTCTCGGCCTCCTCGGGTACCAGCTCTACCTCGTCTACGCGGGCATGACGACGAATGAAAGCTCTAAATGGGCAGACTGGGTTGACGAGATCGCAGAAGGTAGTGTCTTCCTCGGCAAACGCAAGCCAGAAACAATGCGCGACTATCGTCCAAAAGGCGTGGGTCCTGGAGACACGGCGCATTCTTCGTCTCCTTCAAACCCGATACCCACTCCGCCCGAGACCCCGCCCGAAGATGAAGAGCCGCCAACGACATGGCCGGCAGAAAGTAGACACATTCTCGTCCGTACAACGAACGGGCAGGCACCCACAAGCCTACCGCCTCGGATCAAAGCCGTTGCAGACAAAGACAGTTTCGAGCGGACATGGGATCTTGCGGACGTGGAGAACGTCTACGACTTGGGTTTCTGGGACAACCTGCTCGAGATCCTCGCGCACTAGACCCAACCCTTCATCGCGCGATAACACACGACGTCCTCGTGTTGCGCAATACGCCCCTCAAAGGGTCCAAGATCGTCCCCAGGATGCATCACCCTACGCTCGAAAACCGGTTCGCTTACACCCGCGTCCCAGCCCGCAACGACTATGACATCATGTATCAGCACCACAACCACAACACCACGGCCGATATATATACATTGCGGGAGTACAGCTTCCCGCTAGTTTAGAACAACTCCCGTAGCTCAATCTTAGTTTATCGTAACACAGTCTTCATCTTTTGTTTTCGTTTTGCCCACCATGTCCCGCGCCGTCACCAAGAAAGAGCAACAGCAGCACCAAGCGCAGCAGCACAAAGCGGAAGAGCAGTACGCGCGCGACGTCGAGACAGAGGAGCACCATTCGAGTGCGAGCGCTTCTGTATGCCGCCTTTCCCTGCTGTGCTTCTTTGTCCTTGCCGTCTACATCTTCGTTCAGTTCCGTTTCACGTGCAGCCCAGTGTACCTGACGACCAGTGAACAGGCCGGGCTAAACCTCAACCTCTTCGCCGCCCTCTCAGGCGCCTTCACCTCGACCAAGCGCAAAGAAACGCACACCGCACCCGACGGGTCGAAGCACAGCATCGAAGATACCCACGACAAAGGTCCGCCTCCCATCTTCTTCCCCTCCTTCCTTCCATCCCACTCTCCCACCCTTCCAATCTTCTTCTCCGTGAGAAATGACGAAAGTCGTACTAAATGTGTGCACAGCGGCAGCCTCAGGCCACGCAGCCGGCACCGGCACCGCCTACGCGCAGGGCGCCACGCACGACAGTGCAAAGCGAGAGAAGGCGCGGGAAATAGGCCAAGCGCGGAGTCAGGGAAAGATCAAAGCGAGCCAGACGCACAGGGTTGATCATTTGGGAATTGAGAACTAAACCCCCCTCGAGGAATTATATGATTAATACTCGATTTGATTTTGTGAGATCGTAACGCTGAAGCACGGCGCGCTGCTACTATCCCATTCCTCATAGACCATCCATTTCCAGTAAGGTCATCAAGATCCCGAACGCCTTGCAAAGATACAAATATCCCAATCCCGTCCCAACCCTATCCAAAAAATTAGATACCCAAAACACCAATACACCAAAAATGCACATATACCACCCTCGCAGAGATTCAATTCGGCACCGTCCTCACCAACCCCCTAACCCCTCTCAACGCGACCGCCACATGCCACGGCACAGCCCCATGCCTGGACCCTTTCACGCCCCTCAACCTTGCCAGCGTGCCCAACCCGCGAAATTGTCCCAGCACCTCCTTCATCAGATTCTCCGCCGCGGCCCTTGCCTGCGGAGTGGGCGTCCACGTCAAACTGTTGTACCTTGGCTCCTGGCCTGGACCGGGGCTCTGCGCTTGTCCGCCGGGAGAGATGCCGTCACTGGACGAGGGAAACGGCGATGTAGCGGCGCGCGTTGGGTTCACGGCACCCATCCAGAGGATGTTTACGCCGATTATAATAGGGCCTGGAAGCGGGTCGGGGGAGGAAGGCGGAGCGGGATGAGCGGGTGAGGTGCCGCGCTTGACGAGGAGACCGGAGATAAGGGCTGGACGGTATTCGTTGATCGAGTGTGAGTTGTGCAGGCGGTGCGCGAGAATGATGCCCCAGCTTTCGTCGGTGAGGTCGACGAGGCGGGCATCGGGGTCGGAGGTAGGGTCCGCAGGCGTTTCAACAGCGGGCGTTGCTGCTGGCGTGAGGCCCTGTTCAGGGGACACCCCGGCTTGAGGCGTGGAGTCTGGTGTATTGGCTGAGGGTTGACCAACCGCAGAGGCGTTGCCTGGTGGCACTGGAGGTGTAAATTTGAGGTGTGGTTCGGAGTCGACCGTGAGAAGCGTAGTGAAAAGACTGAGAACTGTAGGACATGAGACGAGAAACACCCAGGCTTCCAGCTCTTCCCTTTCCATAACACCCGCCTTCGCTATGCAAACGCGCCAAGTAACTCTTCGCACTTGAAGAATCTCGATGGTAGTCTGCCAAATCTCTTTGGCAATATCAGTGAACGGACGCGTCCCCAGATTGTAGGAGACAACCGTCTGAGACTTCCCGCAGGTATCGCTCCAGGCTGCAGTCACCCACGTCCCGTCGAGACTGATCGCGTAGCCAATATGCATGTATGAATTCTCCCGCATCAGATCCTGTGGTGTGTCTGCGGTGAGCTTAAATTGTATGTTTCGCGGGATTGTTTCTTCCAATTGCAATGATGGCGCCGAGTAAATGTTGAGCGGCAGCTTATCTTCGCTCGGTGCGCTTGGTGGACATCGGTCGTACACCTCCCGTGCAAGGTTCGCGTAAATGCTCGCGTCTAGAATGACCGGTGCCTCGCATGAAGCAATATAACTGATTGGCACAATCTGGAGCACGAGGTCAGGTTTCTGTACCTGATCAGGCCGACTTTGTGGACCTTGCTGGTAAGACTGGAAGAGAGCCCAGAAAGCAGAACATAGTTCCCAAATGGCCGAAGGTCGATTGAATGGGTTTATCATGTAGATGACGAAAGCGTCAATCTTCGACTCGTCCTTATCTCGCATCTGTGCGTGTTTGGTGGCCAGGACTTTGCTCAGCTGCACGCATGTATCTCTCATGGCTTTGCAAATGGTTCGCGCTGACGCTTGGCCGGTAATTTTGCAAGGGACGAGGCCACTGGCGTACTCGTCTACCGTGTCCACTCGTGCGTGGTTACCCAACTTGCAGCCGTCGAATGCCATTTGCATGTTGTCGAGGAAGCTTGCCACGCATGGTTTTAACGCCTCACTGTAAGGGTAAATGCCAAATGCAACGACATTCTTGCACGGGCTGCAGGGCCCAAGACCCAGTGTCTCCCAGAAGGGAATGGCCGGAGGCAGTAAGTCCCATAGTGTATCTGCACGCCTCACGCGGACGTATGGCGGATTCAGCTGGACCATATGGTGACCGAGCGCGGTAGCAGTCTCGTTTGGTCTGCGTGGTGGGGGTCTCTGCGGTCCTTTCATCTGAGCCGACATGTCTGGGAACGCGTCCTGGACGGCCGCCAGCTCTGCCACGCTGCAGTCCACCGCTCTTGGAAAGATGGTTTTGACTGCGCTATGCCATTGAGCCTCAGAGGTCGGTTCATCAAAAGAGAAGGCAGATGAGCTTTCTTGAAAGATATCCAATGTCGCCGACACAATCTGATGGGTCACCATCTGAGCAATTGCAATGCTGTCTTTTCCGCTCATGGGCTTCTCGTCGATGAGATTAATGGCCAAGTCCGGTTGCGAGGTCGGCGTGTTCGGTACCGACGAGAAGGAAGGCGCAAAGACGGGCAGAGCCCACCGCGTACCGCTGGGAGCTCGCTCGGTTGGCGGAGGGTGATCCACCAACGCCCAGTCCCATGCCGTTGGTTCGAGGGCAACCAGAGCTGAATCGTCAGTCTGGAGTCCCACTAAATCCCCGAAATCACTATCAAAGGAATCGGCGAATGAAGTAGCAGAAAGCGGGGTGGCGACACTCTCAGTAGGCAACTTGCGCTTGGTCGGTATGATCAAACTACCCGTGAAAGGCATGGGCGCGACATCATCCACTTCGTCCTCGCTATCTAACAAGGATTCGCTTGTTGCATCCGAATCGTCATTGTCAGATTCATCTGACGGTGAATTGATCAGATTGCGATTGGATGAGGCTACACCCATGGCATATCGAAGTTTCGCCAAAAGAGGAAGATCGCGCAAACTCTTTGGTCGGGTCTCATCTCTTTTATTTATCGATTTGGGCTTTTCGCCCGCAAAGCCAAAGCGGCCCTCTTTGTACTTGGCATCCGAAAGGCTCATCTTACGGTTGAATGTGAGCGGGTCGAAGACACTGTCTCGGTGCTGACTGGGAGGCAGATTTTGCGGTGCCTTCTCTTCCGGTGAAGGCAACAAGGTCTTCTCGATGAAACGCGGGCTAAGCGGAGGAGTGTATGCCTTCGTAGTCAAAACAAGAGCTTGCGTATTTGGTTCCGGAAGATTGGGCTGTTTCTGCACCCATTCCGAAGCCGTAGATTCTTTCTTGTACGAGGCTTGTTCCGTAGCTTGGATTTGGGTTTCCTGTTCGGTGTTGGCGGATGCTGAAGCCAGAGCAAATTCCAGCGCAGCCATAGGATCTGGTGGCTCATCCTTCACAGTGACTTCAGGAGCCGCCAACACGTTATCCTCTTCGATCATCACTTCAGATGCTTTCCCTGTTTCCTCGACTTGTGGAGCATCGTGCATAATGATATCGTCCCCATCAGGGTCGTCGAAAAAGTTGAAATCCGCGTCAGTCACACCATTCCCCTCCTCGAAATTACCCTCTTCCATTTCTTCAAAAAGATCGTCATGATTGTCAGCATTGTAGTCCTCGTACTGCATAGCCACATCCGGCGACGTCGGAGACTCGTGTGGTCTGTCGTCGGTATTGAATTCTTGGGGGCCGGAGAGGTTGATTGCCGGATTCTTGTCGCCAGGTGCTAAGATGATATTAGTAGCTAGACCAGAAACACTCGGAGTGTCGCCACAAGATGCCACAGTTCCCGGCAGAACTCCATCAGGTGGAGTCGGGTACACACCGCTGACGCTCTGAAGTTCGCCGTACGCCACAGCTCGAGCATATATGGGCGACGAGGGTAATGTATTGCGGGTCTCTTCCTTGGCTCGAGCAGCATCCTCTGCGGCCTTTTTGGCTTTACGCTGAGCTTCCAGGATCTTGTCGCGCTCTGCTTTCCCCAGAAACCATTCCTGCGCAAGGTCCAATGGATCGACGAAGCCTTTGGAATCAGGGGTTTCAAACCAAGACAGCGCATCACTTTCTTTTATCAACAGTGCATCGAGGGCTGTAGGTGGGTGCACTTCCACCTCCACATCGTCGAAGTGGAAGCACAGTGCCCGAGGCCAAAGGACCTCTCGCGCCGGCCTAAAAAAGCCTGAACTGGATGCCACAGACTGGCTGGGATGGGCAAATTGAATCCTGACCCATGCACTTTTCTTGTCAAGGGATGCAAGAGTGTAGCCCTTCCATGCCAGCCAACGTGTTACGCTAGCCTTCCACTTTTCGATGCCTCTTTCGAGAGGGCTGACTTTGGCCCGTTTTCGTTGCAAACGCTGGCTGGCATCATTGGCGATAGAGTCTATAGGGTCGGCGAAGCTCATGATCTTGGCGAGAGTACCATTTGGAGCGACGCGAATGCATTTGCCTATGAGACGATTCTGTTCATCATCCGCGGAAGTGTCGGCTAAGCAGTGAACGTCTGGCCTGGTCAACGAAAGAGTCGAGACCACCAGTGTGCCTGTGGTGGCCCAAATTGCGTCCACGTTAGTAAGTCGGAGAGGAGCTTGTCTACTGTACTGGTGAGAAGCGGAGTCCTGCTGGACGGCAGAAGACGAGGCAAAAGTGCGGTAATTCAAAGCAACTGCGTTGTAGTCTTTCACTAGGCGGAAGGAAACCAAAGCAACCACAGCAGCGGTGAACAGCCCATAGATAGCCACAGCATCGTGCTGTTGCGGTTCTGATGCCCCAGCCTGGCTACCGTTTTGCGACTGGGAGGTACCAGTCTGCAGTCCCTTTTGTGGTCGCGGGGTCACGGGAGAGCTGGTAGAGGCAGACAAGGCTGTATTTCGAGCGTTTCTCGTGGTTCGGTGTTCCAACTCGGACGCTTTCACTACGCCATATTGCTCCGCTTGGACTTGTTAGTCGTGTACATTGGGTGGGGCGCTTCACTCACTGTTGAACCGGTAGTCGTCCAGTGTCGGCAGATCGAGCGGCGGCTGTCCCACGTGTTCGGCAGTAGCAGCCCAGAACAACCACAACCATGGCCGCGATGCATCCTGGAGGACAAGGTGGTTTCCCTCACGCAGTTGGGCCTCGGCAGCCCGAATGTCATCCGACGTGTTCCAGTCCAATGTTGTCGACGACTGGCGGGCGGGATTGCGCGCGACTGAGAAGGCTTGGAATGCGACGGCTTCAAAATCTCCCTACAATAGGTCAGCACAGAACAGACGGCGGGGTTCAGGGAACGCACGATAGCTTGCGCATTGGTGTTGCAGGTCTTGAGAAATTCCATTAGAGAGTCGGGCTCTCTATGGAACGCTCAAGTGGTATTGGTGTCGTAAGTGCAATCCCGGCTTTGCGCTGTGTACCTTCATCAACACCGCTGTGTCCCTGAGATCTGTGTGGAGGTTATGGCCGTAACGGAAGGCGCGACTGGGGGTTCCGGGACTCGAGGGAGGTGGTTATGACATGGCACGCTGTGTCGCGCAGCTGGACCATATTGGCCGAGCTAATCGGCAGATGGCGCAACACACTTTGTTCCCGATTCGGATATAACAGGCTGTCAGGGGAGACAGGAGCGGCGCGTCAGTGAGGAGAATACGAACAGCGGAATATGTGCCCGCTTGCCAACGTCAAAAACCGGCGCGACGACGGATCGGCAGGGATGCGCAGGTCGAACGTCCCCACGCGATGCTGAGGTGTTGAAGGCGGCCGGCCATGGCTCCATCCCGAGAGGAGGTGGTGGACCCACTTGCGCACGGGTCCCCAACTTTTTGACTTGCGCGATGGTGGGACAAATCTTCACAGTTTCAACATCAGCTTTTTCGCCGCACACACACATATACCTTGCCCGTTCGGTACGGTAGATTGCACGATCGAGCCCGCATGGAAATACCCACCATTATACAGGAGCGACGGTACACTTACGAGCTTTTCCAACGCTTCTTCTCCACCAGCCCGCCAACGCGACGGCCAACTTTCCTGCGGTCACTTCACCTTCACCATGAAGATATCCAACGACTCCGCAGTCCCGGTCTACACCATCAGTGGCGCAGAGGCGCGACCGCTGCCTGACTGGCTAGTGCGGAAAAGGAAGCGAAGTTTGAAGCAAGATGCCGCGTTTGCGTCGCGCGTAGAATTACTGCAAGATTTCGGGTTCGAGGAGGCCAGCCAATGCGTACGGGTCTCTGAAGATGGAGAATATATCATGTCGACTGGTACGTTTGACCTCGGTCGGACTGATCTGACTGTCGGGGTCTTTTATCGTCATCTACGACTTGAACTGAATACATCTAACTGTCGCCAGGCACCTACAGGCCTCAGATCCATGTACACAACCTCTCACAGCTAGCGCTATCGTTCGAAAGGCATACGAAGACCCTCAACGAAACCTTCCAGCTTCTGTCCTCCGACTGGACCAAGTCCGTACACCTGCAGACCGATCGCTCCGTGGAGCTCCACACCGCAGGTGGCCTTCACTATTCCACCCGAATACCGCGTTTCGGGAGAGATCTACAGTATGACCGCCACTCCGCGGAAGCCCTCATACCGTCCGTTGGTGTCAATCAAGAAGGATCGGGCGAGGTCTACAGACTGAACTTGGAAGTCGGAAGATTCATGAAGAGCTACGAGGTCGACGTGGGCGGCGACGACATGACCTCAGTCGGTGCCAAATCTCTCCAGGGTGGGATTAATGCTGGAGCCGTGAACGTAGGCGCGATCGCCGAGGACAGCCACAACTTGCTCGCCTTCGGTACGAGCCTAGGCACGGTGGAGTTCTGGGATCCGCGATCAAGGAACCGTGTCGGCATACTCTCTGCGCCGAATGACGCATTGGAAGGTCGACCCGAGATCTCAGCGTTACAGTTCCATCGATCAGGTCTGGAAATAGCCACGGGCAACTCCAGCGGAATCGTGCAGCTGTATGACCTACGATCACCCGTGCCACTGCTGAAAAAAGACCAAGGCTATGGTGAGATTTCCGTACCCATATCCCGTTGCCCCAGACCCAGCTAACGTTTTATTCTGTAGCGTTTCCAATTCAGGACCTTATATGGCTAGACTCTACACGGGCTCCCGGTGATCCCAAGATCCTGAGCGCCGACAAGCGCATCATCAAGATATGGGACACCCGTGACGGTTCCCACTGGACCTCAGTCGAACCCTCTGTGGACCTGCACAATGTGGCCTGGTGCAAAGACAGCGGCATGCTCCTTACCGCCAACGAGGGCAAGCAACAGCACGCTTTCTTCATCCCCCAACTCGGCCCCGCGCCCAGATGGTGCACCTTCCTCGACAATATCGTTGAGGAGATGGCCGAAGATCCCAACGACCCACACTCATACAACAAGTCTACCGCAGGTGACGTCTACGACAACTTCAAGTTCCTCACAATGGACCAGCTCCGCCAGCTCAACCTCGACCATCTCATCGGGACGACCAGTCTCCTGCGACCGTACATGCACGGGTACTTCGTCGGGCAGAAACTGTACGAGGAAGCTCGCCTCATCTCGAACCCTGACCTCTGGCAGGAACAGCGACAAAAGAGCGTCCAAGAGAAGATCCAAAAGGAACGCGAATCCCGCATCCGAGGCAACAAGAAGGTCGCTGTCAAAGTCAACCGCAAGCTGGCAGAGAAGATCCTTGAGCGCGAGGACAAGGCCGAGCGGAGACGCGCCAAACGCGTGCTGGAGAAGGGAGGCGATGACGAGATGCTCGACGCCGGCGTCGGCGCCGATACGGATGGGGCCACGGCGCCGGCTGTCGGCGAAGGCGCGGAGCCAGAACAAGAGAAAGCGGGCGTACTCAACGACCCGCGTTTCGCAAGACTATTCCAGGACGAGGACTTCGAAGTCGACGAGCAGAGCCACGAGTTCAACGCTATCAACCCCGCCACGAACACCAGAATACCCAAGGGCCTCACCGCCGTGGAGCAGGAAGCGCTCGAGGAGCGGCGCGGGTCGTCGGACTCTGAGTCGGACTCTGACGATAGCGACGCTGGACAAGCGAGACAGGCGAAGAAGCAACCCCAGATAGATAGTAATCGCATCTCTACGTCGTCGTACAAGAAGTCGGGCAAGAAGCCGCAGATGGTCGTTTCCTCCTCGTCGTCTAGAAGGGCGGAGCCGAGTCGCGATCGCAGTTTCGGATCACGAGTGTCGAAGCTCAAGGAGAAGAAACCGACTGGTAAGGGAACGACGTCGGTGGTGGGTGAGCGGGAGATTACGTTCCAACCTGAGGGAAAGGGTAAGAAGAAGGATGGTGCGCAGGGACAGAGGCATGATCGGAGAAAGGACAAGGGCATGCGGAGCGCGAGCAATAATGTTTTTAGGGGCATGTAGATCTCCAGTGTGGTGGGTCTGGGCAGGGAAAAGTAGTAGATGTAGTCCAGCTGTTGAATGATACCCTTCGGATACTTCAAGCGAATTAATGACCTAGTCTAGACTCAACCGCTCGTCGTGTAATTGTTCGCAATGGGGATACTCGAGCGTGCTATGTCTTGCCGCACGTAGCCGCCAAGGATCTTATTGAAAAACAGTCAGGCACAGATAATGTGGTGCAAATGGTGTTATGAATTCACTATCAACCCGTCCTCTCCGTCCCGTCCATTCTCAGCTACCAAGCAGAACACTCCCGTTCCCATGTTAAATCGTGTCCTTGTCTCAATCGAAGCCGGGCGTGCCCGCAAAATTATACGCCCTCCACACCACCGGCCATCTGTCTCCCTCTCCCTCATCCCCTATAAGAAGCTCCCAATTCCGCACTCGTCGTAGCCCAGATGTCGGGGCGTCTACTGCTCGCCCTGTTGCGCCTGCAGATACTTGTACGCGCCGAACGCGAGGCCCGCGCCGATGAGCACGATAGCGTAGAGACCGACGCCCGTAGAGGCACCCTCAGAGTTGGCGATGGAGGCGTTGGTCTGGGCGTAGGATTTCGGCTTAGGATCGCCTTCCTGTTCTCGCTGTTAGACATCTGCTCTCTACATACAAAGCTTATAGTGGGAAGCTGCGGCGATGTGCCGGGGGCGCGGGGTTCGAGGGTGGGATTTTATAAAGTCGCGGTGTAGGCAGCCGATGGGGGTAAGGGAATGAAATGTAGGTGAGGAAAAGGATGTGAAGAGGGAGGGGGGAAGTACCTTCCGCTCCAGCTTGCCCACCAACAGCCCCTCCAAAATCTCGCGCGCCTCGTCGCTGTGTCCTACGTCCTCGAATGCCTCGGTTGCGTCCTGGCCGCCTACATCGAGCAGGACCTCTTCGCCTCCGCTGTGTACTTGTCAGCCTCTGCTTACCCACAACCCATCCACAATCAATAATACATCCATCCATTACCTCGCTCTGGTAGAGTGCGGAGGGTCGGGGGGTGAGGAGGGCAACACCTACGGATGCTCATCCACAAAGCTCGACGCATTATACACCTTGTCGTGCACCACAATGTACAGATCCTTCTTGGTAGAGTGCTCGCTGACATCCGAGTATGTGAAATCCTTGTCGGCCATTGTGTCCTATACTCTATTTTCTTCCTTCCCTTCGATAAACCTAACGTACTACTGTGAAGCTTGCGACGTCGGGGGGACCGGAGTGTGCGAGAGCAGAGTGTCGGGGGCGTAGAGTAAAGGTATGTACGTCCGGGAAGTGGATGTGGATAAGAAAACGTGCGGTGCCGGTAAGTAAGCAGAGAGCGGTGGGTTGTACAGTGAGCCTGCCAAACACGCGGGTGCCGATTGGCTGAGGGAGCGTTTGTGTGGGCGCCCGATTGGGAAAGCGTGCCCTCCCCACAAGTCGCGGGGCTCTCAGTTCGCTCCGAGAAATGCACAGAAATCCTCACCCTAACCCGACCATGAATGTTGAACGCAATATGTGTTTAGGTACTAGATAGAAGACATGACTTGTTTGAACGGTTCTTCTTTCTCGGCTCTTTCCAGGGATGGAGGGAGTGAGGGAGTGCTGCACAGTGAGCATCCCGCATCCAACACCCGCAGGACGGACATGCATGTAAACACCGGCACCTTTCATCCCCGATAAGACGACTCTCAGACCACGTCTTTCGCCAGGATCTCATAAGCCGCTTCTAAAGTCGTGAACAGCAGCGGCGTCAGCACACCCCTCTTGTCCATCAGGGAAGCATGGACGGCAGTCACGTCGCCGAAACATCTCCGATCGGGACCTCCGATCGGTTGCAAGTCGTAGAAAGCCGACACCACAGGCCACACTACCGCGCTCAAGGGCAGAAACAAATCACCCACAGCATCATGTCTAAAGATCTCCCAAATAGTGTACACACATCCAGGTCAGGGAAGAACAATTTCATATGTACGCAGAAAACCGATAGTCAGCCCATGCTGTGGTATCTTGCAAAACTCAAATCGAACCCGATCTTAAGACCTTTGAAATGCAATCGCGTTAATTATACAAGAACCCCTCTGCTTCCACGTCTGCTATACGAACTTCCTCACAATCACCTGTAGAACCCTTCATCCCCTCCTGACGGTGCACTCGGCGCCTGCCCACCAGGCCTATACGGTAGATAGCTCTGCCGCGGTGGTGGACTACTCGCCGCTCCCGGCGGCGCGGGCGGCGCGTGGTTGGGCTGCTGCGGAGGGTATCCGTAGCCCTGCTGTTGTTGTGGTGGTTGCGAGTATGGGTCTGACGGCGAATGAGCAGGTGCATAGGGTGAGGGCCCTTGGTCGTAAAGGTTTTGCGGGGCAGAGGGAGCGTTATTCGGCGGGTAGCCAGGCGGTGCTTGAGGCGCCGGTTGTGAAGGCGGGTATGCGAAGTCTTGGGGTGCTGAGGGACCGCCCTGTGGTGGCGCGAAGGACTGACGCTGGTTGACTGGCGAGTCGTAGTGACCTGTAGATAGTTCTTGCGGTGCGAAGCTTTGCGGGCGGCCTCCGGATGGTATCCTTCCTTGCTGTGGCGCGTATGGATCGGCCGGGGGCTCCTGTTTCGGTGTTTGCTGTTGGGGACGCTGCTGCCCTGGAGGTACCATGAAGAAAGCTGGGGTTGATGCCGCAGGAGGGTATTGTTGGGCAGGAGTCTGTGACGGCTGCGGTGCACCGCCGTAATGCTGCGGTGGAGGCGACGTCGGTGGGTAGCCAGCATACTCAGCTGTGGGCGGAGCGTTGTATGCACCGTACGGGCGGCCACCATAGGGTTGTTGGGGTTGTGCCATTGAAGCTTCGAGTAGCGATTCGTAGTCGCGTCGCGCCTTGATGAACTTTTCATTCAGCTGTGTGAAATCGTCTGGATTGTATTAGTCTGGGGACATCGAATCTTCAGATGATACATACCCTTCTTCTGGGAGTACTTTTGGATCAGCTCAATTAGCTTCGGTCTAATGGCCAGCGTCGAATGATACAGCTCAGTGACTTCCTCGTTCTCCCTAGCATCACCTCCACTCTGCGACGTGGTGCTCAAGAGCGCAAGCAGTTTCTCCACATTCCTAATCTGCGCGAAAACTTCTGCCTCCATCTGTGCTTCCCGCTCAAGCTCCTGCGGTGTAGGGTCCTGGAGCTTCTCCACGTAGTTGAGCGGGAAGATACCCGTCTGACCGCGCAGTGAACCCTTCCACCAGTCCTTGTATACCGACTCGAGCACTGCAATGACATCGCCTTTCCTGAATTGCAACTCTCCTGGTTCCGAAGGCTGAAAGTCGTAAAGTGCTCGTACTCGTGAGACGGTCGCTGCGGTCGTGCCTGCGGGGACGGGCTGTGCTGGTGCGGCATCTTGGGACTTTGATGCTTGTGCAGAGTCTTGCGGCGCATTCGACGTGGCTGCGATCGGTGCGGCACCTTTCGACTCCCGTATCGACATGGCAAGGGCCAGTTGGAGCTCTTCTTCTTCCTTCTTTCGGTCGACGTCGGTAATCTGCGTCTTTTGTGGTTTCGAGGGAGGACGTAGGTTGGGATCTGTTCTCGTCAGTTCAACTTCCACATGAGCAGGGCTGATTCCACGCACTCTGCGACTTCAGCCGCTCATAGGCACCCTGCATGATGCCTAGATCCGGGTCCTTGGCGAACATCTCCGACCATTCGGCCATACGCTCCAGGATCTTTGCCTTCACTTGCTGATGTGTGTTTCGATCCGCCGCAAGTCTGAGCAGGGCATCGGTGAAGCTCCGCGAAGCAAGCTCCTTGTGCATCTGTATCCCGCAGTTTTGGCTAAGCGCGTTCGCAAGCTCGAGCGTGTAGAGCTGGACGTTGGCATTTCGATGCGCGAGGCGCTTGATCATGGCGGCGACGGCATCTTTGGCACCTGTGTCGGATGCGCCTACCTTGTCGCAGACATCCTACGGTAGCTAGTTAGTCTTGCTCGATGATGGAGCTTCAAGTTTCCCAGCTGCTTCAACATGCATTGCAGTGTCTGTATGAGCTTCCAAAAGCACGCATAGTGGTACAACGTACAAGAATATACTCCCAATTCTCGCTCGTCAGATTCTCGTCGGTAGCCTTGAGCACCACATCATCAAAGGCGTTCGTCTGCGCGCGAAACATTTCGAGTTCTATGCGGTCGCTGGGTTGAAGATGACGGCCTGTAGAACTGTGGGAAGTTGAAAAGGAAGGGTTTACGGGAAGATGTCGTGAGGCGTAACTGCCTTGCGTGAGTAGAGGTTGACGCAACTGCCCAGGTGCCCAGCGCCCAGTGATGACGAAGCTAGAGTGGCGCGGGGTTCTCGCGCCACAGTACTCGTCTTGCTGACCCTACCTGGGCAAGTTCTTTCACTTCGACGCCATTATCGAATCAGCATCGCGTCGACACAAGTTCAATTGGCACCCTAAAATAGGTGCGTGGCGCTTTTTCAGATGCCAGTCCATGAATACGAAGTCCATGCTGCCCGCACTGCACACTGAACACTTCAACATAAGAAACGCAAATACCACAGTGCAAAGGTTGTGTTGTGGTATATCTGCGAAAAAGGCCACCGTAAGTGTCCCTTCGGCAGTTGATATTTGCGGGTCGAGTTTTCTGTATCCTAACAAGCCGCCTGCCCAACCCCACTCCTATAGAGTTTTAAGCTACACCAAGTATAGACACCAAACAGAATGGGGTAATGTAAGAAGCACCGACATGTCAAGCAACCTCTCTGAGATGCACACGAGCACGGAGAACCCTCTGTGCCGAAAACAAAACCTGACCAGTAAGGAAAACGCTCCATACTGCATCTCAGCGCCTGCTGAAAACGCCCATAAACAACCAATGACCGTGCGACCGGAAAAGAAGTGAAGGATCCAGGTATTATCCAAGCGTAATTCGCTAGGTATACCGGCCCAATGGTCCAGTAGATGAAACGTGCACCTTTACCGGACGAAAATCGTGCTCGACCATGCCCAGATGTTGACACATATCGCGCCGAAAAAAAAAAGCACCACCAAAATGCGTCAAAACAGGCAAAGGGTATGAGCATCACGTCGGTGTTACATGCAGGAGATCCTCGAGCCGTGCACGGACTTTCGCTCTCTGGGACGAATGCTGATTATGCGGCCGCTCATGCTGGAAGTGAGTTCGCAGTGGTGTACATGCGAATAGTCCACGGTGCCGTGGACTCCTCCGGTCACAGATCTTGGGCTCGGCAATACCATTGAGCATACGAGCATGTCGAGAGGACTTCCTCCAAGCTCGCATCGTGGTCGCTGGTTCGCGTTGCCTCTGGGCCTGTACCGCCCTTTGTGAGATGCATTCTGAAATCGTTCAGAAGCAATCACATACCACCCTTTTTCCGCCGTTCCTCAGCCCTCGCCTTCCTTGCTGCCAACACCAATGGCGCAAGTGTGTTCAAGGGCTCTGAGGTGGCAATAAAGGGATGCTAGAAGCCGTCAGCGAATGTGCTTCACATACACCGTATCAAACTCACCGTCAGAAGATCATGTGCGCTGGCTCGCTTGTCTGGATCGACCTTCAACGAGAAGTGCAAGAAGTCCTTGAATACTGGCGAGAGTGCGTGCTCATCTTTGATTGTAGGTGTACCATTCGTCGCAATGAGCCATAACGCACGTAGGGGGCTCTCGTTGAGATATGGCGGTTCTCCTTCAATCATCTCGATGGCCATGATGCCGAGTGACCAAATATCGACCTTCCTGCCGTACTCTTTGCGTGTAACCACCTCTGGGGCCATCCAGTACGGAGTGCCGACCATGGTCGTGCGTTTGTTCTGGCTTTCGCTGATTTGAGCACAGAATCCGAAATCGGCTATATTACCAGTCAGTGAGTATACATAAGATTTGGTGCGCATGCGCAGACATACTCAGCTTGATGTTGCCCTCCAAGGAAAGTAGAATGTTGTCGGATTTGATGTCGCGGTGAATGACGCCTTTCGAATGCAAGTGTTGCAGTCCGTTCAACGTCTGCAAATATCAGTACCCATGATCGCGAACATGCAGTAGTACGTACCTCACGGCAGACGGCTGCAATCTGTCCTTCCGACATGATGTTGAATGTTACAACATCCGTCAGACTACCTCCCTCCATGTATTCCATGACGACCCATAAATCTCCGCGTACCAGAAAGCTGTCCATGAAGTTGACAATGTTCCTGTGCTTGCTGTTCTGCATAACCAGAATTTCGTTGATGATCAAGTCTTTCTTGGGCTGCTGTTCCAGGTTCATCTGTTTGATAGCCACACATTTGTTACTGCCCACTTCATACGCAGAAAAAACGCCGCCGGATGCACCTTGGCCAATTTTGGTCAGATTTCGGTATCTTACCGTCGGATCTGCGTTGGTGCAAATGGCGTTCAGCTTGGCTACAATATCTGGACCCTGGCTTTGGCGTGGTCTCTGTCTGGGACGGGGCGCTGGACCAACGCGTGCCTGTTGAGATGGGAGAGGAATGTTTTGCGGATCAGACTGCTGGGCAAACTGTTGCTGGGGTGAAGGCTGGGAAGGTGCCGGGGCGGCAGGAACAAGGTGGGGAACCTGTGGCTGTGGTGTTTTTTGGCTCAGGGCTCGTGCTAATTGGGGTTGCTTCACAGACATGGATTGCTGAGCGGCAGCCATGGCCTGTGCTTGCTGCTGTTGATATTGTTGGGCTGCAGACATGGTCATCGCGCTCGATGGCGATTCAAAGCGAGGCGGGCTGCCACCAGCGGTGTTGGCTCTACTCCGTGGTGCCGAAGATGATCCATGTGGGCTGTCTGATATAGTGGGAGGGGCATACGCGACCTGCGGGTAGTCGTTCTCTTGTCGGGGAGTATGAATGGGCTGCTGCTGGACTGCAGGACTGGTAGGCGCGGAAGGGGCAGGACGAGTGGGGATGAGGTTCACAGAGGCAGCGCCTGGCGGCTTTGGAGCTGGTCGGTTCGGGATGAGGGTGCCGTTGACTTGTGGGGAAACCGGTGCTGCGATGCCAGGCGACGTGTGGCTGCGAGGGATTGGCGGAGGGGCGCGCGGGTTCTCAAAGCTATCTAGGTCGTTGCGCGGGAAGCGCGGGCTCTGCGGTGGACTGAGTAGCGGCTGGATAGAACCATAGCCGGATCCTGGGGTCACGTTTGCCTGGTACGCGTACGCCTGCGCAGGCCCCATCTTGTCCCATATCGCGTCGTCCTCGTTCTTCTCCGCATTGTCCTTGTAGAAGGTGACGACGTCCATGACGGCCTGGGGGTGCTGCTTCTGCTCCTGCTCGGTGATTCCGTTTTGCTGCAGCATACGCTGCCATTCTTTCGGTAGGCCCTAGACTCGGTCAGCGACAGAATTGCACGCGGTGAAGGATGCAGGGTGGACGGGTGGGGCTGCGACATGTCACGTACCGTAAACTCGCCCGTCTCATTGTCGATGCTGACGTGGGTGACGTGCATTGGATTCGTGGGGGTGGAAATGGTTGGGCGGCGAGGCGAGCCCAGCATGCTGTTCATGAAGCTCGAGAAGGCGCCCTTTTTTTTGCCGCCGTCCGACTTGCGGTTCTTCGTCTTGGAGGCGGCGTCGGCCTCGTCCGAGTAACGCTGTCGCGGCGACTTGGTGCCGCCGTCTGAGCGCGGCGGGGTAATTGTGTCGTTCATCTTGCGGGCGAGGTGGAAGCTGGCGCTCTGGCGCAGCTTGGGCGGCTTGCCGGCCTTCTTGGTCTGCTGCGGTGGGGGGTGGTCGGCAGTCAGCGCGTGCTGCGGCGGCGAGGGGCGCTGCGTCGCTATCGTCGCTGTGATGCTCCTGTTGATGGCAGCCGCGTCAAACGGCGCGCCGACCAGCTCGGGCGTCGTGCGGAGCGAATGTTGCGAGCTTCCCGCAGAGGGCCCGCTGGCTGAAAAGGCGGGATTCGACGTCTGGCGGCGCAGGAGCGACGGCGGCGAGGGCGACGGCTGCGCTGCGTGGGCGGCGGGAGCAGCAGGGCCGCCAAGGTTCTCCGCACTGCGCTGCGAGTGGAACGACGGGTACGTGGGAGCGGAGGGCGCCCGCTGCAGAGAGTGGTTCCGCGCGTTGTTGAACGAAATGGGCGGCCCTTTGCTCTTCTTCAACTTGCGTGGAGGTGCGTCCATGGGGGGCTCACGCTTGGGCAAAGGAAGGCGCGGGTGGCCGTTCCTTCTTCGGCTGGGGTTACACAAGGCAAGAGCAACGCTCCTATGGACGCGGGACGGCGGCGGCTGCGATGGCGGTTGCGGGAGGTCACGACAGCTGCTGCATGCACTCCTGGGCTTCTGAGAGAGGATGCCTCTCTGCGAATGATGCACGGACAGCACATTTACCCAGCAGCCCTCCTGGTTTTGCTGCCCTCTATTCCCTGCAGCGCCCACACACCCCAGCGCGAGAGCTCCACCATCGTCATCCTCCATCCTTAAGCCCTCCCTCGGCTCCTGAGCCGCCCAGCTTCATCGCCTCCAGGCCCGGCCTGGCCTGCGTCTGGCGTCGTGCATCCCTACCGCACACGCTAGAAGCAGAAGTATGTAAGTGTTTCAACCTGCTCCTCGCGCCAAAAGAGACGCGCAACGTCAAGCTGAGGGCAAGTTGGCCGCCGTTACACGGGAGTCGTAGGGCGAGAGGGACGGGCTGACTGCGACTCGTTTGACACTCGTGGAAGCCGCAGAGGGCTGTTCCAGCAACCCGTGCCTGCCGTCCCGTCTGCACGTTAATCAACAAGCTAGAGTTGGTCGGCCGCAATTGCTCCGTCGCCAGCTGCGCACTCCTCCACTTCGGTTGCCAAAATCTGCCATCATATTGATGTTTGGTTTCTTTTTCTGGTCTGGCCACAAACTGTCACCATTCTTCCGTTCACATGGCACCGCTTTGGGGATGCCGTGACACCGTACACTACAGTGGCAGACGAGATTGCAGCCCGCCTTACCTTCCAAAGTCTCTCTCCCGTGATCGTTGCCATGGACTCTGGAGCTGCTTACACGCAAATTTCGGCGCAACGCTCACTCTGGCGCTGCTTTGACCTCCCACAGGTACTGTATCACCACGGCATCAATGGTCGGAAATTGGAGCGTGACAACCATATATATTCAGTTGCGTAACCGCACGACACAGCAGAAAAGCAACCACCACTCCTCACTTGAAACGCGCTATATAGACGCCATAACTGGCGGCTATGGCTTCCAGTTGCACGAAGAGCACATTGCGCAGTGAGACAATCTCGAGTTACCAAACGAGCGAGACATGAAGTTACAGACGCAGCCTTCACGTTGTCGATGCGGTAGCGAGATTCGCGATGCATCGCACAGGAGCGCGCGATCGCCCTCGCTCGGCACGGTCAACACGAGAAGAACAACGTGGGCTGCCAGGAACGCCAGCCACACCCATCCAGCCGGAGTCACGGTTAGGTCCGGAAGAGCCCTCAGAGATTTCTGCGGCCGGGGTAGTCTGTTCCTGGGTGTTTGGGAAGGATCGTAACAAGCATCATCCCTCCCGTCGCGGCAACGGCTCCTTTACCGTGGGCGACAAAGGCCATGCACCGCACTATTGAGAGGAAATTTGGGCGGGGTATTGATCGGCCGTTGCTCCAACTGACGACGATGTGCAATAAAGTTCCTCTAGCTTTATCCTGTGGCTTCCGAACCCTCTTCTGAACGCTAGCATCCGTTGATCAGCAGTGCCACTGACCAAATCCTGCTCTTGCGGCAAAAACGCATGTTTCACCACTCCGCACAATAAGTGTCAAGCTTATGGACTTGCCCAACTGAAGTAGAAACTCAGACCCAATATTCCGAGTAGACCCATTCTGTCCTGGCACACCGGGGAGAGAGTTAACCCGACCATCACGTACATATCGTTCTAGCAACAAGGACTGGTCTGCCAATCAGTATGGCGCCGAAACCCTTACCCGCTTCAGGATGATGATCATAACAATCACTCTACAATTGCTCAGCTATATCGGGGACAACAGGCCGAGTATCTCAAGTCCATTGTTTGATCACAATGGATGTGTAACAGCATCCGTCATTGTATTGCCTATCCTGCGGTAACTCAAAGGACTGAGACAACACAATAGAGCAGTCTTCGCTGACATTGTACGTCCACGATCAGGCAACAGAATGCTGGACCTGGCTTCATGCTCCGTAATTGGTAAAATCATCCTTCTGTCGTCTACAGTTCCACGGATGAACGTCCTCGTCTTCGCCATCAATGAATCCATTCCATCGATCTTGTTCGCTCAGCTATCACCGCCACTCATTCGACACTCTTCGGAAGTAGAGCTGTTCTCATGCTACCACACTCGTTTAACTTCTCATTTAAAAATTCTTTGAAGTAGCAGGTTGTCTATTTTTTCCCATTTTTTCCCATTTTTTTTTTTTCAATTTCTTTGGATCAAGTCTGCAAGTCTACAGATTGCTGGTATCGTTCTTCAGATCCCATTCCCGTTGACTATACTATCCTTGCACATCCATCATCCCCCCGCTGTCCCAGGTCTCTCTATCTCTCACAGGCCGTGGCGTGCCTTCCTATCCTAAAAATAGTCAACTACATATCTTCGTCATCTACCTCCAGGCTCCACGCAGCGTTCGCTTCATCCTTACCTTTCTCGTGGATCTCCGCGAGTACCATCTCAAAGTGCGACTGTCTCCCGTCGTGCGAGCTCCGACGGTCCTTGGGACGGTTGCTGCGCTTCTTCTTGCCATCGCGCACTCCGTCACTGGGATCCATCATTGCCGACGCTACAATCACGGGCGGCTTAGGCGGTTTCTGATGCGGTTTCGTACGACGCCACCGCGCTACTCAATGAGGCCATCAATCGGGGTTGTCCCATATTCATTGCGTTTCCTAGTTACTATATGTTGTATAATCCGTTCAGGTCATTGGTGAGGATCAAAGACAGCCTGCAATTTGATATGGTAGCGTGAGTGGACTCAGGACGCGTCGCGGCGGCCGAATAGCTGACAGATAGGCAAGCTGGGATAGACATAGCTATCGTATAATGATAATTAGGCTTTTAACTCGGCTGGCAATCGCGACGGAACGTATGCGGCGAGTTCTCGAGGACCTAGCCACCTTTAATGGCTAGAGAGTCTACTTAAGCAACCGTGATTAAACTGTAGGTATAGCCAGGTGTTGATACGGTGGCTCGGGTGGACTCAGGACGCGTCGCAGCGGTCGAATAGTGGATTAATAGGGAAGCTAGAATAAACATAACGATATACAGCAACAATTAGATTTAGAAACCTAACTAGTTTAAGCACTTCTACATTACCCTAGGATTAATCTAGATCAGGCACAGCTAGATAGCAATACAGTAGCGCGGGGAGACTCACGATCCCTCACGACGGGCGAATAACAAACAGACGAAGAATCTACGATAGATATAGCCATCGTACAATGACAATCAGATTTGAAAACATAACAAGTTCAAAATACTGCTACATCTCCAATTTGCTCTGCCCTCACTCCTATAGGAATGCCTTCGCAGTATTAACAAATCCCCTTGCCATCGCAGCGCATCGCGCTCGCTCCGCCGGGCGTTTCGCTTTTGCCGCCTTCGTCGCTGGCCAGGGTCGCGCCTGGTTATTAAAGAAAGGAAGGGTTGGATTAGATATAGCCAGATAGCGGTATAATAGCGCGGGTGGACTTGGGATGCAATACGGTGGCGGAGTAGCTAATAGATAGAGAATCTGGGATAGATATGGTTATTTTACGGTGATGATAAAACTGTGAAGGGTCGAGCACAGCCACGGGATGTATTTGGCGACTTTACACTGATATTTTCGAATTTAAACACTCGTGTCAGGGTTCCTTACGCATCCAGTACTTGGCTCAGCTCTCGTGAACAATAGAAATTGATCGCAGAGCTGATCTATTGGTTACTAAAAGCCGTAATAGATGTATTTATTGTGCAGCTAGAATTACTAGCTCACTATCTTTATTAGGCAAATTGTTTTTGCTTTTAAACTAAGACCTAACAAAACAGAATACGTTGTAATCAGGGTTCTTTCCAAGGGCAGAGACATTCTCAATTGTATAGGCAGTAAATGTCAAAGACGCGAATGGCGGCGAGAATGTCGCTATTGTGCAAGTATAACAGAAACCACCACTGGCTTGGTTCCGCCTTCCTCGATCCAATCCGAGGCAAATAGCGGCGCACGTCCGTGCCCTGTTCTTCGCCATCTAGCAACATGGTCCAAGTACAATGGCTGTCTATCTATTCCGAGCCTCTGTCCTGCTGTCCAGCCCTGTACATCTCAGCCAGCAACGACGCCTTGCCCAACAGCGCGTTGGGCGTGTCAAAATCAACGAGCACACCTCTCTCTAGAACAGCGACCTTGTCAAACCTCTCGATATACCGCAACCGATGGACGACAACGAGAACAGTCTGTGTCGAAAACTCAGTGTCCACGATGTCTTGCATGACCGATTCTGTCACGGCGTCGACGCTGTCATTTAGGTCAGCCAATGCTGCAGCGTCCCGCTAGGATAGGATAAACGTACCTGCTTGTAGCTTCATCCAGAATCAAGATCTTGCTCTGCCGAACCATAGCCCTCGCCAGGCACAACAGCTGCCTCTCCCCCACAGACCACGACGAGAGCGACGTCTGTGCATCAAGACCGCCGCAGTCCTGTACCCTATCCCACATGTTCAGGCGACGTAGAGCCCAGATAACCATCTCGTCTTGCACTTGGCCTAGAGGGTCGAGATTGAACCGTATCGATCCAGGCAACAGGAACGGCTCCTGCGGGATGACGTTGATGCGCGAGCGAAGTTCAGAAGGAACCAAGTTCTGCGTCTCTACTCCGTCTATAGTGACGGAGCCCTCGAAATTGATCATGTGGAGCAAGCTCAGTATGAATGAGGTCTTTCCGCTGCCCGAGGGTCCGCAGATGGCCACTTTCTCGCCCGCTGCGATGGCGATGGAAAGGTCTTTTAGGACCGGGGGACCGCCGGATCTAGACCAGTCAGCGAAGAAAGGCGGTTAAGTAATGCAAGACGACTCACTTGTAAAATGCCGACACATTCTGGAAGCGGATCGCACCCCGGGTGGGCCAGTCATCGGGTCCAACCATCGGCTCGTGTATTCCCAGCTCCGTCTCCTCTGACGGCGTTTTCTCAATGAACGACTTGATCCTCCCAACTGCACCGACCGAAGTCTCGAGCTGAGTCCAGAACTTGACGAGCATGGCTAGATTCTGGTTGAACGTCATGATCGTAACGAGCGAAACACCAACAGCTCCCGGATCGAATGAGTCCCTCCACACGACCAGAATCGTAACGAGGATGACTGCGAGTATTGCCACGATGATGTCTAATGCCAAGGTAAGCCATTGCTGAATGCAATAGAGCAGATACACTGGTCTCTGCGACCGGTTCAGCAGATCATGCAGCTTCTGCCTGAACGTGCGCTGCCATCCAAATGCGCGGATCGTGTTGGCGCCATTCGTCGTCTCGAGAAAATGCAGATATACGGGCGCTTTTGCTTCAATGTCGAGTAACCGCACCTGGCGAGATGTCCGGAGATAGAACCGCTGCACGAAGAATACGGTTCCTACCATCAAGGGAAGCGTCGCGGAAAGGTACTTGGCAAAGACGGCGAGGAGGATGACCTTGGCGGCGACTTCGAACGCGGCTATGGATTTCTTTAGTTGATGCAATTTGTGCACGGCGTGTTGGGCACAAATACTTACAGATGATGTAATTGGCAGCGATGGTGGGGAGATCCAGTCCGATAAGCTCCATGTCCTGACTGAAACTTGAAGTTGTGAGTCGTGGCAACGAGATAGAATTGGAATGGGACTTACCGATTGATGATGGAGCCAGTGTCAGTTTCCTGGAAGAAGCGCAAAGGCGCACTGGTGCCGAAGTCAGTGTCCGGTCATACGGGGCCGCAATGTTCCCACTCACCCCATGGTCGTGTTAAGGAGATCCTCATGCAGGCGCTTGGCGGTTCTTGATATGATCGTAATGAACAAAAGCCTAAAAACAAGTTAAGTTATGCTCCTTAGGCGACCTTTGTGCAGTGAACTTACCAAAGCTCGCTGAACAAGAAACACGTGCCGACAACACCAATGCCGATGTATACGCCCAGGTACAACCCGTTGTTCCCGCGGCCCTGCATCTTTTCATTGGCGGCGGTCCACCAATCGACAACGACGACTGAGCGTTTCCATTGTTAGCACACGATCGGTTCTGGAAATAGATTGATTCCGGAAATGAAACGTACCGGAGAATTCCATGCAAAAGACCCACAAAGCCACCTGAGCCAGCATCATAGCGACGGTCCAATGGCCGCCAGCTCTGGAGTAATATGTGTAGACGGAAAAATCTCCTGTTTGACGCTTCAGATCATGCTCTTGCTCATTGAGCTCTAGGAGGCCTTCTGCAGCAGCCGCGTCTGCGTCATTTGCGGGATGTGAAGGCCCTTGATCGGATGAGAAAACCTCAATTTCGCTTGCGTCTGCCGATGTCTTGAGTTGAAGCCGGGTAACGTATCCGTTTGATGCTCTCAACTGATCAATGGGACCAAACTCGGTGATGGTGCCATCCTCCACAACAATAGCATCGTCTGCAAGGGATATCAGTGATGCTATTTGAGTTAGTTAGTCTCGTTTTTTCTCTTTCGAATGTGATTTCACACTCACGGGCATGAGTAACTAGCATCACAGTGGTCAGGCTTTTGTGGAGAAGCCCCCGGCGTCCAAACAGGCGCTCCGATATAAGTGCAGTGTTACGGGCATCAACTCCGCTGAAGACGTCGTCTAGCAGTATAATATTCTTCCTGGAATATATCGCCCTGGCCAAAGACTGCGTATGCTGGTTAGCGACCAACGTCATTGATTTTGAGGAATGTTACTCACCACGCGCTGTCGTTGACCGCCACTCAAATTGCTGCCACTGCTTCCAACTGGGGTAAGATCTTTCTGTTTGAGTGTTGCAATATCGTTCTCCAGACCACATGCCCAAAGTACTGTCGCAAACCACTTTTCATCTATGAGACCCGCCGCGTCAGCCACGATGTTGTCTCGAACGCTACCATTAACCAACCATGGCACCTGTGCACAGTACGCAGCCGTGGAGAAGCGTCGATCAGTATCACCATACAGTGAGACTGTTTCCTCGAGTATAGTCTCCAGAAGAGTCGACTTGCCACTCCCTGTTGGTCCAAGGATGACTGTGAAGCGTCGCGCATGGATCTCCGCATGGAGTGACTTGAGTGTTGCAGAACCGGATTTCTCCCACGCGACTTCCTGATTGTGAAAACAAACGAGCGGTTGTTCGGTATTTGTCTGAAGACGGCTCGATTGTACTGTGCTCAGTTCTACCTCGGATCCTGTGTCATCACTGCCTAACAGTGTTTGGTGAGAGTTTGGACTCCTCAGTAGATGACGAGGCCGAATAGGCTGGCTGCAGTACTCTTGAATCCGATCAAAGCAGCTGAAGCACTGAATGAGGGCGGGAACAGCTCTTATCAGTGTCAGGGTTGGTACTGTGACCAGAGAAATAAGGGACAGCGATGCGAATGCCTCTCCCGCAAGAATCGAGCTGTCATTTTTCGCGGCCGCTATAGCGTAAAATACGGCAAATGTGAGCATCGGTGCCAGATTTTGCGGCACGACGGCTTTGAGCGAAAAAAAGTCAGCTACGGCGTTCATTCTTTGTGTGGGATAAGAGGGCGTGGCACTCACAAAGGAATATAATGCTGATGAGAATTTTGCGATATCTCGAGGAGCTGTCGATTTCGTCGCTACGAAAGTTGCTGACGATGTTGGACATCTTTTCGCTCAGTCCAAGCATTTTCACGGTCCTCATGGTCCCGATCATGACAGACGTGACCCCTAGTCGCTTTTCAACATTCTCGATCCACGCCCGTTGGGCAGCCTTGGCCAAAGCTGAAAACTTGAATGTAGCCAGCACGAATACTACAATACTTTAGCACGGATGGATACCAGACATCACTACGGAAAACAAATGTCTTACCGAAAGTGACACCTGCCGGGACAAGACATGCGAGAAGCACTTGCCTCTGCAGCAGGAATATAGCAACGGCGATATCGATGACCGAAGCCCACACCTCGTGTATGGTAAGAAAATTGAGGATGATGCGCTCCACGTCGGTACCCATCAGTGTGAGACCGTTGATGCTCCCGAGGTCAACGGCTCGAGCTTCGACGGTCTGTTGGTAGATGAGGGCTATCAGGCCACCCCTTAGACGGATGAGAAATCGGAACGTCATGTATCCAAATAGCGCTTGCGAGATCTGTAGTAGTCAGATCAACGTAAGATCAAGATACGCCAAGTTCAGCCTTACAGCCATGCCAAAATATACGAGTGCATATGCGCCTATAAGGCCATGACCAAAATATTCCGGTGCGCTCTTGTCGCCGACGAAGTGGATGAGTTTGGTAATCATAAAGGGCTGTGCGAACTTGAGGGCGCTCAACATGAGACGTGGAACGATTGCCGATAGAAAGGCTGGAGCATACGCGCGGAAGCATGCCAGGAGCAAAGTGCCTTTTTGAGTCTTGTCGTCTGTTTCGTCACACGTTAGTCAGGCTGCACCTCGTTCGGACAGAAGCAAGAGATATGCATACATTTGGACCAGGTACTGGCTAGTCTTTCACGCAGAGCTACCGAGTCGAGGCGGTAGTCGAGGTCCGGGAGGTCATCAACGGAAAGGATGCTGTGATAGCCGCGCCTCAATGTCCCGAGCAGCCAAGAAAAGCCGACAAGATTCCAGAACCCGGTGAAAGGTTCCGGACCAGAGGATTGAAACTTCTCCGGTGATCTCAGGGCGGCTTTCTTGCCAAGAGACTCTACGAGAAGGATGCCAACGCCCTGGAGGAGGATGAGAGTCTGCAAGACTGCCGGTCTTGTCGATTGTGGTATTAGCCATAGACTCCTAGTACGTACGACGCTGAGCAGGGAGTCGCAGGCAAAGTAAATCGCGAGTAGAGCCGACGGTTGCTCCGATCGATGGTGCTGGAGCCACGAGAAACTAGCAGCGGCGAGGGTGGCCACGATAGCGAGGACATCGGCGGCGATGGAAGCGGGGGTGTACAGCTGCCCCTGCCGTGATCTGAGGACCAGAAAAATTATCTGACATGTAAAAAGGGCGAGATACAGAGCCTGAATTTTCGAAAATTGTCAGAGTCCGGAACAATAGTACGGAATGGAACAAAGTGTACTCACAGCTTTGACCACAGCTTTCTTCGTGCGTTTAACAACATCCTGAGCTCCGAGCAGACGTATAGTCGGTAAGATTAGGAAGACAATGAGAATGGCTTGTGGCGTTATCGCAAAGAAAAGGTCCTGAAAATAGAGCGTGAAGTCGAACGAGCGGCATGATGGGTTGACACGAGGACCGATGCGTTGGTCACAGTGCGACATGGATGGGGATGTTACGACGTGATGCAGCAGGTGGGTGAGCTACCGGCTAGTCAGGTCTTACAGTGATGTGGGAGGTGAGACGAGGATGGATTGTCATGCGAGTACGCGTTGGGGTTGACTCATCGCTATTCCGCGGTCAGCACGTTGTCAGGTGAACGGGCTTGGAAATAGGATGGTGATGAAATCCTATTGTACCCCGTGTTGCTCCAAGGGGCGCCTGCAAACGAATGAATTCAAAAATTACCAACAATATAAAGGGAGAAAGAGTGAAGGACCAAGAGAGCTCTTTACGCATGTTCAGCTCACATGAAGCAGTGCTCTTCTTGATTGGTTTACAACTGAGAGTTATGCACGCGTCTAAGGCTTAGACTGCGAATAATAGGAAACAATTGCATCACGGAAACAACGAATGCGTCGCATTCGCGCTGCAAGCATCATGAGACGAAACGGGCTTAGCCTCCCCCACTCTCGCCAGGCAGCAACACTAGTGAACCTGAAGCGCTCCACAACCAACCCCTTACTCGAACTCCGCTTCCATCAACAGCTCGGATCTCATAGGCCTACGGCAATTTTCATTTCATTTGATCAATGTCTGCAAAGCTGTAGTTATGCCTAGGCACTATACCGCATAACATACCACCAAAACAGCGGCAAAGTTTCCTACAACACATTCGCCTAAACACTCCATCGATCCAACAACCTCCTACTTCAAAAACCCTCCCTCTCACAGCTCCACAAACTCCCGCCTCCCCAGATTCCCCTCCTTCCACTCCCCCACGAACTCCTGAATCCTCTCCGCCATATCCTCCGTCGCATACCCAAAGTGTTCATAAATATACTTCCCCGGCAGCGAATGTCCAAATCCCTTCATCACCACGCCCGCATCCGCCCACCTCTCCCACCCTAGACTAGCATACGGTTCCACCACCGCAGGGACGCCTTCATGACGTCTGAGGACGTCCCGTTGATAGGATAAAGGTTGTTCGCGAAATAGCTTATGGCACAGGAAGCTCACCACGCGGGCGTTAATATCGCAGTGCGAGGATAAGTGTTCCGCGACGTTAACCGCGAAAGAGAGTTCCGCGCCGACGCCAATAAGCGTGACCTGCGCGGTGGATTCTTCTTTGAGGACATACGCGCCCCTCGCGACGCCCTCGCGGTTCGTCAGGCCAGGCAGCTGCGGAACAGCGTGACGAGAAACAGATATCATGCTTGGCCCATCGTCGTACGAAATAGCCCGCTTCCACGCGCCCGCCACCTCCTCGCTGTCCCCCGGACGCATGTACTCCAGGTTCGGCATCGCGCGGTACAGCGCAGCGAGCTCGACAGGCTGGTGTGTAGGCCCGTCTTCGCCGGCGCCAATGGAATCCTGCGTCACGACGTGGATGACTTTGAGTTTCTGCAGAGCGCCCATGCGCACGGCGGGCGCGGCGTACAGGTAGAACATTAAGAAGGTAGACGTAATCGGGATGATGGTGCGGGGCGCGAAGGCGGCGAGCCCGTTGGCGATGGCCGCCATGACGTGCTCGCGGATGCCGTAGTGGATGTAGCGGCCGGTGTAGGAGCCTTGCTTGCCGGAGGTCGGCTTGAGGTCCGGCGGATTGAAGATCTCGTAGTTGGGCCAGGTCATGTTTACGGAGGGGGTGAGGTCTGCGGTGCCGACCATGAAGGTGGGGCATTTGGCGAAGATTTCGCCGACCGCCATGTTGTTGGATTTGCGGGCGGGGGTTGGGTCGGAGGGGAAGGAGGTGGGGATCATGGATTCCCAGTTGGGAGGCAGTTCGCCGGTCATTCTACTCTTGAACGTTTTTGCTAGGTCGGGATGTTGCTTCTCGTTCCGCGCGAGCAAATCGTTCCATTCTTTGACGTGTCTCTCCCTCTCGCTGGAAGATCCTCGTAGAACTTCTTGACCTTGTCGGGGATGTAGAACACTTTCTCCGTGTCCCAGCCATACTCCTTCTTCATCGCCGCAACATTGTCCTTTCCGAGAGGAGCGCCATGCGAGACAGCCTGGCCTGCCACGGCGGATCCTACGCCAATGATGGACCGCACGTTGATGAAAAGCGGTTTCGTACGCTTCGGATCACGACCTTGCTCAAGCGCGGCGACTATACCCTCCACGTCGTTGACACCGTCGTGTACATCTATAACTTCCCAGCCGCAGGCTTCCATCTTCTTGTTTACGTCTTCGGTATTGGTGAGATCCACCGAACCGTCGCAGGTGATTTGATTGTTATCGTATATCACCGTGAGATTATTAAGCTTGAGATGACCAGCATAGCTGAGCACTTCGCAGCCGACGCCCTCTAGAACGTCTATCAGCTTCATATCCGAGCAAGGGTTTGAAAGGGGAAACTACCTTGTAAGCACGCATCTCCAATCGAGCACCAAGTGTGGTTATTTACGACCTCGAACCCCGGGCGGTTGAACGTCGCAGCCAAATGCTTCGTTGCAATAGCCAATCCCACCGCGTTCGAGATACCCTGACCCAAAGGACCTGTGGTAAGCTCAATGCCATCGTGCTTGATCTCAGGATGGTCAGGGCAGAGACTATCTGCTCGATCGGAATGGTACGATAGGAGCTGTTCACAGGTCATGGCTTTGTATCCGGATAGATACAAGTTGACATACTGAAATAGACATGCATGTCCTGATCCACGTAAGATTGCTGAACATCCATTACTTTGGCATGAACTCACCATTCGAGAGTATGAACCTGTCTCTGTTGAACCAATCAGGAGAGTGCGGCGCATATCGCATGGCGTACTTCCAGAGCGCGACTCCAAGCGCTGCCATACCAATCGCACCACCAGGATGACCTAAAACTATCAGCATAGCCTGTGTATCTGAATGAGGCAAAACCTACCCATGCCGAATTGCTGACAAAGATCCGCAATCAAAAGTCTGAAACTCTGAAACACCAGCTGCACATCTTCCTGGTTGGTTTGATTAGGCGCGGAAGGCTTCGATTCTTCCTGCAGGAGCCCATTGACGGCGGCTTTGCCGTAAGCTGTTGAGCCGTTTGCATCTTGCATATGAACGTCAATCATGCTGATAGAAGCTGCCTTTCTTTTGGGCATTGATAAATCGAAAATGGTTTCTTCTCATAAGTCAAACAGAAAGATCTCGGAGAAAAGGCAGCATGCCGACAGCGGAGCTTTGAAGATCATAGACATACCTCGTCGTCAACGTCAGTTTCTCAAAACGGTGACTGGAACCGCCAGCGGCCCTAGCAGCTCTTCGGATTACTGATTTCGGTCGCCCATTAACATACACGTGAGCGGCAATGCGGGGAAGACTCCAACAACCCGGGGGCGCGATCCGCAAGAGTCCAGTGTTCTTCGATGATTCTATGGCGATCACTGGTGGCGATGTTAGCGTCCGGCTCACATGATTGGTCAATGAATCTCCTTGGTTGTGATAGCTGGTACGCAGTGAGCACTTTACGCGACGGCGGCGTACGATGTTTGAAATTTGAAAAGTGTTTATACATTTACTGAGAACGTATGTGTCATAAATCGTAGGAAAAATGCTCATATTCCTGTGAGCAATCAAAACGCCCGAGGAGGCAATCCGCTCGCTGATGCAGTAAAAAAATTCTGGTATCGCGAAAAACAAATGCCTAACGTCAGTACGCCCGATTTCGTGCACGTGATGGCTCTCCAGCATTCTCCTAAAGATTCCCGATGACCACCATGAACCTCAGCTTGCCCTCGCCTTTCTTGTTCGGGATACCATCGTCAGGGGGAGTCGGCTCCACGGCTCCACCTGTGAGAGCGACTTCGTCTAACATCAAAGTGCTGCTCTTCCAACCCCAGCTTTGGCTAAAATTAAAGCGGTCTGGTGCGCTTTCGTATACGCTTAGCATCCTGCCACCCTTTGACGGACTATAGATTTTGAAGTAGGTCTTGATAGTCGGACGAGCGTCAACATATGTAGGCAGAGTAGGAGTCGTTGCACGAGTTCGTCGCTGAGCTAATAGCAAAGGATCAGGATACGAGATCGGTGACTCGTCGTCCTCGTCATCGGAGTCATCGGATGGAATGTCTGAAGGAGCGTCGGTCAACGGAAAGAACGGTGACTCGGCGGGACCTTCGCCATCAGTGGGAGGTGAACCAACTGCTGGGAATTGGAATTGGGAATGTCCTCGGGCAGACGACAGACGAGGGATGGTACCACTCCTACGGCCAACCAGCGACCCGGGCGTAAAGAAAGCGTTTCGAGAGCCTTTCGATACCAAAGTACCATCCACATCGCCTCCGCTGCCGCTCGTATCTTCGTCATTTGCATGATCCGTCGGTGGACCACGGCCACTGCGTCGGCGCTCTCGTCGTTCACTACGCAGCATCATCTCCCTCTCAAGTTGCCCAATCCTTTGGTCGACCGATCCCGCATTCTGCTGGCTAACGCCATTCGCGTGGAGGTTGTCGTCTCCTTCACGCTCCTTCGCACGGTGAAGATATACACCCAGTTGCACATTCTTCGCCGATCTGACCTTTTGTATGTAAATGTTCCAGAGAGACCCAGCGTACGATACGGTTCGTGAATAGACCCTCTTCTTTTCCTTGAGAAATCGAGGGTTCGGGAATTCGGCGGCAAAGCGAAATGGAGGAAATTCGGTGTAAGCTATGGGTCTTGGCTGTCCTGCGTTGCTTCCGCCTGCGGAAATCGGCCGACCATGGTCGGTTCTCGTATTCGGGTTCGCCATTGTGCCAGGAGACGAGGCAAAGTCAGTGGCCCATTGAGCATCCTCTGGCTGTAGTGTGGCAGACAAGCGTGTCGCGTGACGCTGGAACGAGCTTGAAGTGGTGACAACGGGATCGGTGCCGTTTCCCAGGACAATGTTGCAGTCTGAACTCGGTATCCAGAATTTGCGAGGTTTGCCGCTACCGCCCCAGCTGCCAGAATCCCACTCGGTCTCCTTGTCCTCATTAGATCGCTGAGCGATTGCTTTCTGCTTGCCTTTGATTGAGCCAAAGCCTTCCGTCTTAGTGCCAGTATTCGCCGTAACTGGCTCCGGTGGCTGTTTGCACAGACCTAGTTCTTGCGAAGACTCGTCGGCATTCACAACTTTCTGACGCAATGCAAGTTGTTGCCACAACGCGTTCGAAATGACCCTGTCCGGCATGACTGGTAGGCCAAACACGTCACGAGCCTCTCGGATGAATTCGAGTTGCTCGTACTCCATGTGAATGTAGTGAATACCCTCGTCTAGCAGGACCAAGATGCGCTCAATATCAGGGTCAGAATATAAGGCGAGCCAGTCGCTCTGGGTGTCAGTTCCAGATTGCTGTAGCGTTAGTGAATCCTGTCGGTAGGCGCCCCCAAAGCGTACGGCGGTCAACGCCGATGAGTTGGGAGCCTTGGGGGTTGGCCGCTGTCCTCGCTGTATCAAGCCGGCACCTACAGCAGCTTGTCTCAGTCTGCGGTCCAGCAGGCACTTAGCAAGCACCCATCGGTCCCACTCGCTGTCCACATAGAAACCATCCGAAGCCACCAGTTCGCGTATGATGTCGCCTGGCATGCCATCCCAGAACTTCAGCGGCATCTCCCACCCGTTGCGGCTCAACATGGCTTTGGCTGATTCCAGGATGCGGTCTCCAGAGCGGCCATAATAATTGGAAGTGACCAGACGAATCAAGGGACCCAGAAGCTCCGGTGTCATCTGACGCAGTATGGATTCGATTGAACCGTCGATCAAGTCCTGCATCTCCAGCCAGCAGCCCGCTGCGAATAGGCCAATAGCCTCAACGTCGCTCTCTGGCGAAATGTCTACACCATAGAGCCGCTTGATCGCCAGCTCAAAGGCGGCTTGCGTGATGTTGCTATCGATGTCCTCGGGGTATAGCTTCACCTCCCTCGACTGGCTCTCAATCCAGGGCTCTGACAGGGCGGTCGTGAAGAACGGGGCGCGATCGAGGATCAAACGGTGGAGGTTGTATCTCTGCCCAAACGCAATGACGGTAATGTCCGAGTGCCGACCTTCGAGCAGGCCGCGAGTGTAGAGATGGTCGGGCAGGGGTATGGACTCGCTCGACGCTGTAGCAGTCAGCAAATAGCACACGGGCACACACACAAGGTTCTTAGTTACCTCGCATATGCAACGGCCCGGTGGCCTGGTTATAGGACGGCGTCCGTGAGTCCGGCACTGTGTCATTGCCCGCAAACAGTCGACTGAGGGTCGTAAGGGTCGTGTACTCACGGCCGCGGGTCTCCCTGGCCGGCTTGCTGTCCGGTGGAGTCGTGGGGTCGTCAGTAGTCTTTTGCGCACTGGGGATTTGGGTGCTGAACTGCGCGATGGGCGATGGTTCCTCTTGGGCCCTCATTCTCTGGCTGCGTTTCATGTTGGCAAAGCTCGCGAGCGTGGCCAGAGGGCGTGAAGAGTTGGAGGGCGATGGACCGCCCACATGAGGAGCAGCGGCGTCCTGCGTGTGCTGTTCCGACGATCCTTCAGGTAACGCAGCGCCGCGGCCAGCAGAAAAGAGGCTCGTCACGCGGGGAGCGCGGTCCTGTGCTTGGTCGTCCGGTACTAGGGTCCAGGCTTGGGACAGGCGCTCGCTGTCCGGACGGCCAATCTCTGGCGTCGACAGAGGACGACCGGCGGCTTCCTCCTCGTGCCCGCCTTGGACGGGTGTGCTCATGGTCAGGAAAGGCGGCGAGCTACGCGCATCAGAGGGGAGGTGATAGGCGACGGCGCAAGGCTAGTGAGTGTTGACGGGGTATTACGCAGCGGTTCTACCTTCTAGCAGTCTTCCTCGGAAAAGCAGCGGGCGGTGAATGATAAGTAACGGGTCGACTATAGGTCTCAAAAGAGCGGGGGCGGTGATGATGATGGTGGCCCAACGCCGTCATTGCACTTTTCGGTCTGCTGGACGCAGATCGCGCTGATGACAGACCTGTGATATGTCTCGCCCCATTACTTGTACCCGCGCGGCCAGTCTTGCCGTCTTGAGGAAGGTGCGACGTACATGTAGGGTTCATGCAACGGCCGCCGAGCCGCGCCGTCGAACCAACGGGACGGCATTGCAAGAAAAGCCGACGCAATCGATCGCTGAGTCCTCCACCACACATCGCCTCACGATGGCATCCGTCTTCCAGGCATTTCCGCAGCTGCAGACGGCTGCACCGCGCCTCACGCGTCGCCTGTTCGTGTGTCGTCCCTGCCTCAATGGCCCCGCGCGCACCTCCCCTGTACGGAGGTCTCCCCACCAGCCTTCCGTCCTGAAGCAGGTGCGATGGAAGTCGACCCAGCCGCTGCGGAGCAGTGCTGCTTCGATCGAAAGCTCACTTTCCGAGGTGGGCGTGAAGAGTAAGGCAGGTAGCCGCAGTTGGCCGGAGACGAGCTCCAGCAGCGTCGCATACTGGCTGGTAGGTAGCGCTGCGAGCGTGTTCGGCATCGTCATCTTCGGTGGTTTGACCAGGCTCACAGAGTCGGGGTGAGCCTCTTGTATACCATACATAAGCAAGCAACCTGGCTAACTATACCAGCCTGAGCATCACCGAATGGCGCCCCGTCACCGGCTCCCTCCCGCCCATGAACCAGGCCGACTGGGAGAGCGAGTTCACCAAGTACAAGGCCTCGCCCGAATTCAAGCAGCTCAACGCGAGCATGACTCTTCCCGAGTTCAAGCAAATCTACTTCATGGAATGGGCGCACCGTGTGTGGGGCAGAGTCATCGGCCTCACCTTTCTCGTCCCGACCGCCTACTTCATCGCCCGTCGAAGGGTCACACCGTCGATGGCTTGGAAGCTCACGGGCATATGCGGCATGATAGGCTTCCAGGGCGTCATCGGCTGGTGGATGGTCAAGAGCGGCTTGAAGGATGACCTCTTCGCCGAGGGCAGCCATCCGCGCGTCAGCCAGTACCGCTTGACAGCCCACCTGGGTGCCGCTTTCGCCGTGTACTGCTCCATGTTGCTGACTGGTCTCGGCATCCTAAAAGAACATCGCATGCTGGCCGATCCAAAGAAGGCAGCGGAATGGGTGGAGACAATCAGACAACCTGCCCTGCGCATCTTCCGAGGTTCCGTCGTTGGTCTGACTCTGCTCGTCTTCACCACTGCCATGTCTGGCGCCCTCGTGGCAGGTCTGGACGCTGGTCTCATCTACAACGAATTCCCGTACATGGGCCTCGGACTCACGCCACCGAAGAAAGAGCTTTTTGATCCATTCTACAGCCACGTATCCGACCAGTCTGATCTGTGGTGGCGTAACATGCTCGAGAACCCTTCTCTCGTACAGCTTGACCACCGAATTCTCGCTACTACCACCTTCACTGCTGTCCTCTCTTTCTTTGCATATACCCGCTTCTCCAAATCTGTGCGATCCAAACTTCCCAAAGACGCCAAGAAAGGCGTAATGGGTCTAGTTCACCTCGTGTCCTTGCAGGCTGCTCTTGGAATCAGCACTCTCATTTATATGGTCCCCACCTGGCTCGCCGCAGCTCACCAAGCTGGTGCGCTCGCTCTTCTGACCGGCGCCGTGGTGCTCTACAGCAGAATATCGATGCCTAGACGCGCCATCTTGAGCCGGATCACTAGCAAGCCACATGCGCCGAAGAGTGCAATGGCTCAGCCACTCCGATCTCGCATTGCGACTGCGCAGGCCGAACCACAGAAGCTGTAAGCCGGCGCATTTGTACGAATAGCTCATGTAGGATGCCCTAACACTGTACTGTAAATGTATGTCTACGCTCAATTTCAGGATGCACATCCGCAATCTACGTTTTCGCCAGGATTCTTGTGAAGTCCCCATGTCGCGCTTCAGTTGCGTGCCGGCCATCTTCGTATCTTGTCTCGAGCAACAGTTATTCGGTCCTCTCGGTACCAATTCAACAGCAGCGTAGAAAGACTCATACATCTGAGCTGCGAGTCATCGTGCCATTTCATCATCACTGCCACTGTAATTTATACTGATCGCAGCTTACTAGTTCTGTTCACAACTCTCTGTGAGGTACCGTTTTTTTCCTGTCGACTAGAGCCTCGCGACAATATGGACTTCGCTTCACGCCCATTTCCGACAAGCGCATGTGTTGAGGCTAAATGTGTGGCTCTTGTGCTGTAAGCGGTCCTCCCGTCAATACACGCGGCAGCTTGCTGACCAGAGCAGCGCTCTTAGAAATCAAAAGGAAGCTCAATCACCGTAAGCGCCTTATTTTCAGCAGCTAAGGTCTCTCGAGTCGATGGGTGCTGCTTGAGCTAACACACTAAAGGAATTCACTCTTTGATCCTAAAACCGTCAAATCTGCGCGTTCGCGAGTCGCCGCCGCAGTGCACAGCTATTCTCGAACGTGGTGCGCTCACATTAGCGGTCTGATGCTCACTCGCCTCCTACGTGAAGTTACGAAATATTATATACTGGCATCTCGGACTCGAAGGCCGATGTCTCCATTACACGAACCTCAGGATCAGTGCCAATGCTCGAGCGCTGCACTACGCTGATCTCATGGGTCCTGTTGTTTCTGCTGAACACGAAGACGAAGTGCTGCGTACCAGGCCGGTTATAGGGACACCAGAAAATCTAAGACGTCTTCTTAAGAGCCACGTCATGATTCGGAGACCACAATGCTTACCCAGGCATATCGTGGTGGAGCTCCAGCTCCCAGAAATGGACAGAGAGTTTGCATATTTGTTCCATTCGGGACCCAACCCAGTGAGAAAGTATCTGGACAGGTTGCACGCGATGCTGGACGTGATGCCGCCCGATATTTGGACCGTCCAAATTCGACCAACACAGAAAGCAGCGGAACATGAACCATTCATGCTGGAAGCATGCCTCGATCGACTTGTTGGCTTCAGGGACAGAGGCGTTAAAGATGCCGTTATGATGAAGTCGGGGAGGATCTTCGATTTAGATGAGCCGAGTGAGTGGTTGCCCTTGTTAAACGATCTAAATTTGCATGAGCGGAGTGAGTTTCAGCCTATGCTCTTAAGACAAGATTGGTACAGGCATAGGTGGTTGCAGAAGAATACGTTCGTTGCGAGGGTTTTGGACGCGCTGAGGATGACTAATCCTACGACAACAACAACAACAACAACAACAACACAACAAAATAGACACGAACACCATAGCAGCAAAAATAAGGGTATATCAGGCTATCGCAAATGAGCACTGCTGTTATTGGCTGGATTCTCGGACACCGACACTAGGGAGCGGTTCGGCGCGCATGGCGGGTGGAGCGAACCTCTGAACTCAAGATCACTTTTTCCCTTACCGCCTCTTTCTACACAAAACATTAACTATCTAACTGCAAACGCCAGCTAGAGATACACCACTCAACACCATGCACTGCAGCATCGTCCAATACGGCACGCACCTTTTTTAATTCAGCACAATGGCCGAACCGATCTCACACACCTTTCCAAAAGCGAACGATGTCGAAGCTAGCTATCGCGCCCTCGTCAGCACCCACGCGCCACAAAAGGAAGCAGAAGCACAGTAAGACTCCCATCCTAGTATGCAAGAACGGCTCTAACGGCTCAGCAGGGTCGACCGTGACAGCGAGCACCTCGAAGAGTTTGTACATACATGACCAGCCAGGACCAACACGACCCTAAATGGGATGACCGGTTCCGGAGCTACTTCACAGAGGGGGTCATGTCCCCTACGCTTCAGTCCCATCTCCTGGCCTACAAAGCAGCCAATTGGTGTTACCTTGACTCGCTCCAGCACTACGCGCACATCTGGGGTGCGCGCATGACGGGCATGATGCTCACGCGCTTCTCGCAAGAGATCCGCGATCGGATCTACGGGTATATGAAAGACGAAGACGACGCCGCCTACGACTGCGATTGGGTCCGCCGGTGTGTCTTACAGGCCCGCAAGATCGCGCCCGCGACCACCAATGCCCCGGTGTCCCCTTATCTCCCCATCCCTACCCGTACATGACCATCACGCCTGAGATGGAACACGCCGCATACGTATACAGCCCGAGCAAGCCTGGGGTGGCTAATAACCCCGGCTCCTATCTCTCCCGGCCTCCCTACACAGTTTGCAACCCCATTATTACAGGGCAGTTCTTCGCTGAGATCTTGCGCACGGTGCCGATCCATGGAACACCTTCCGAAGTGGCGGCGCTATTCGACTCCCTGCATGCACGGCCCCGCGTGGTGGGGCAAATCTACAATGTGGTCGTCCATGTAAAGGCGCAGCGCTGGTACGATGTCAAGAAGAAGCTGGAGCCGCTGCGCAGTTTGCCTACTGGCGCGTTGGGAGAGAAAGGTGTGCTGAGTGTGAGGGTGGAATGGGCTCTTAAAGGAATCGAGTATACGAGGCCTTCCAGGCATACGAGGGATCGTATAGGGAGGGAGGATGGGGAGAGGGTATTGAGGGGGTGCAGGGGGGTGTTTGGGTGGTTAAGCGACATCAGGATTAAGGCGAGATTGGGGATGGAGTTTGTGGATAGGTATGTTGTTTTTGCACTTAATGGCGAGGGGGCGTTGGTGCCTGTTGATGGGTAGGGGTCGTTGGCAATATGAGCGTTGAGTTACGAATGCTCTACTGCGGGCGGCCGGAACCATTTCAGGTTACAGGTACCAGATGCGGTAGGGACTGCTAGGTGGGGATACCGCGTTGGTTAAGGAGTATGGTTTCTGCAGACAATGGAATGTATTGACATATCGCTTTCTGGACGAGTACAAACGCTAGGTCAAATTGGAATGATGGAAATGCAAGAGTTGTACCACAAATGATGCCAAAGGCTGCCTGGACATGGAGGACTGTGGCTGCAAGTGGCTGGGCAGCAGCCAGGAGGACCGTAACCATGAAATCCTCACCCATGATGCTAATCGAAGACGGATGCAAGAGAGCACGGTCAGAAGTCTGTTGTGAACACTCGTGGATGTCCAAGAGGTATTCAGGTGGATGGGGCTAGTGACCAATCCGGTTAGGCCGCCCATTAAGTGTGCCAGAACGGCATCGTGAACCACGACGCTTCTCACAGATACTCTTGCTAAAACAATGTCATCAAAGCTGTTCAATTTCATCGAAAGAAATATTTTAAGACTACTGAAACGCCCACAATGTCCGTCATGACCGTTGACAGCGGTCAATTGTTGCTGCCTGATCATCCGCGCAGGAACATGGCCACAGTGTCTTTCTCCTCGTCTGATGAGGCTACCTGTTTCCAGGTTGCAGTTTATATCACGTATATTATATGTGACTTCAGTGTTCGAACCTCTTAGACCAACGAAGCTATGGAAAATTCAGCGAAGAAGTACCGCATCGAAGTCCAGCCCAACGTTACGCAATTCGATGCAACGGATAAAGCAGGTAGAAACAGCTACTTGGCTCTAAAACAGTAAGCCCTCGCTGTACCCTAGTGGGGCACGCCAATTCCTGACCCTAGCAGTGCGTACATACCGGTCAGAAAGGCTCAGTTAGAGTAGGTTGGTCGGATTCGGAGCCAGAGTGAGGCTTATGTGCTGCTAGCTTGAAAAAATGTGAGCTTGAGGAAATTTATCCGAAGCCCATCCGACGCTTCAAAACACTGTTTCAAAATTCAGAGGAGACGGACCTTTCAGCCAAACTTGACGCTGCCAGCACAACCTTAGAGATTGCTGAATCGTAAGTGAAAGAAATCTCTAGATACTGTGGAAAGCGACTTCTCATGGCGATGCTAGAAAAATCGAAATTGCCCTCCAACGGTATTGCGCAACCTGGTGTGGACGCATTAGTGTCATGTTACTCGCTCTACCAAGAGAATTGAGAGACATGATCTACCGAGAGCTCGTGGTGACACACTACCACGATGACACCCGTTGGGAACACCGGACGTTCCTCCAGGTGTCACAGGCGGACACTGTGTCATGGAAATCCCCACCAGCACGCTGTCGTGTCACTACGAACTCCTCGGCCAGGCTATCAGGGAAGAGATACAAGAGATAGAAACGCAGCTTCTGCAGGCGCCGCGCTTTGAAGGCACAGTGTGGCTCACGTTACGTTGGTGGGCGAGTGCGACGCATCATCTGAGAGGACCGGAGAGTTTGACCGGCGTACGAGATCGGGTGTCGAGGGGTGTAGAGCCATTACGGAGCTTCGCTTATTACGCTTTACCGAAGGCGGAAAGGGGGAGATAGAAGGCGATTAGCGTTGAACTTGCAGCGCGCGTGGATGAGCACGATGTGTGCTTCTTGCTGGAAGCGTTGGCGCCCGTCGTGCTTCAACTGAGCGAGGCAAGCTTCTGGGTTACTAAGCTGCTTTATGTTGGGATGGAAGGAAGCAAATCATGTATGTTTCTTTTCTACAAGGAGAATGGAGTGTTTGTTGTGGTAGGGGATTATCACGGACGTAGCAAGGGACACTGGTTGAACTGGAACAGGATCAGTCGCACTAGCTTTTGGTAACTGCTCTTGGACGTCAATAATAAACAACATGTGACATGTGACATCAAGCACAAATTAAACCGCAATGGTTAAATAATGGGAGAAGGGCGCTGTCAAATCAGGAAGCATTCAGTGATATTCCACAATAGCAACTTTCGTTCACACCTAATCAAATGCTTCTACCGCTGTGCAAAATCTATATGCGGATATAACCGCCTTCTAAAAGACGTATAACCCAATGCAGGCCTCTTGTTGGATTGGAGTTTGTCTGGGCAAACTGTAATTCTCTTGTCGGGCCATCAGCCCAAGTATTAAAGCATGGGCTCCGCGTTAGCAGCAAGGAGCACTATAGACGCACCTATATCATACCACAGATTTGAATAATAGTGTGATGTTCTTATTCTTCCGAATGTATGGGAACTATCCTTTGCTAAACACAAAACCGCGCGAACGCGGTTGCTGGTGACTGCATCCTTCACGTCATTTGGCTCGAATTGCCAAGCATCTTTCTTCCTTTTGTGCAAATTCCTCCCACCTGATGAAAGCTTCTAGCCGAAACTTGTATACTGCTTGTGTAACTACTATCGGATGCAATGTACGCTCCTATACTGTTGGTTCTCCTCTAAATGCCCGCATAAGATCTCTATTCACCTTCGTAGAGTTAGTAACACGCGGCTATAGATACCTATGGTATTCTAGTCCCCGCTAGTCAATGATACGCCCTTGGTAGTCTCACATGTCTAGATTGCGTAGCAAGTAGTACCCGCATTCAAGTTCGTGCTGCTGTATCTGATGTGTATTAAATGCTCCGCGAGCTACCTAACAACTCATCACCCGCTTAGAATGCCGTTTAACATCCGCCGCGCGCTTCTCTGCGGCATCGCAGCCATTTCTACTATTACCAACGCAGCTGCTGTATCTAACACAACGAACGCATCAGTGTGCGTTGAGAAGTATCAGTCATGCAAATTACACCAGCCGGAAACCTGCGGGTGCAACCCGGGGGAGATTGTACGCCCCACCGTTTCCATCTCATCATTATTCTCCTGTCGATAGCTAAGAAAATGTGGATCTCTGATACTGAAGATATGCTGAAAACATCTTCGGGAAGCTATTCTGTGATATCAGGTACTACTACAGTAAGTATAGGTCGACTAGCTACCGGTTGAAGTGGCTCCGCCAAGAGAAGTGCTAAGTGTTACGTGCATAGTATTTGGTCCGATTTGGAATACGAAAAAGAACTGCCCGAAAGTCGGGAACAGGCTACAGTGTGTGAATTGGCGCTGCAACTGAGCGAATCTCCCGAGGAATTGATAAAACGCGGAATAATAGCAAGGCTGGAGTGTCTACGTGTATTATTGGTAAGTCATAAGAAGGGTTGGTAACGCCGGTGTCGCTCTTTAGCTCTAACAATACTGCAGTGAAGCTTACATTATGTTGTTCCGCATGCATTCTTTCGAATAAAGCATTTTGGAAAACATGGAGGAATGGCTAGATTTAGTGAGGTGAAACTTTTCAGCTAATGAATGACTGCTGCACTGCCGCAGCGTGCGCTCACATTATACACTTCTTTTTGCCTCATCGATCAGCATATTTGCAGTCCACTCCGGCCTACTAATGAAAGGGCTATGTCCAGCATTCACCTTGATCAAATTATCAATCTTATGCGGTCCGCTCGCCTTCGTCGAATCGACTAGATACTGCGCAGCCATCATCGTATTCGGCTTGTTCTTCAGACACAAAACATACGTCGTAGGAATGTGCCGCCAAGTAGCATGGGTCGTAGTACTCCAGAAAGCCGCGAAACTTTGCGGTTGCAGGTCCTTTGCCAGTTCTGCTACGGTTTGATCGTCCATGTCCTGATAGAGCATTTCTTTCACATCCTCGGGCAGGAAGGTGATGATGCCAACCTGAACGACAAGTCAGCAAGAGCGGGTTGAGATGGGTACAGTTGGGTGACCATCTTACTTAAAAGTCTGTTTTCATCTCAGGAACCATGTTATCGCGCGTCCCACGAGGAGAGTGCTGTAAGCCTTCTAGGACGAGGAACGCAACAATGTATACCAGCCGGACAACACCTCCACTCAGAATTTTTGCCATGCGCAAGGGCTTGTCTAGTTTATCGAGCGCGGTGCCCCCTGTCATTCCACTGAAGCTATGCATAACTATAACGACGTCGCGTCCTTCCTCAACTAGCTCCGAGACAATACGGTGAATGAGCTCAACATCTGCAGACCAATCGGGTGTCGGCGGACTGGATCCGCTGGAGGGCAATGCAAGCGCAATAGATTCGTAGCCCACTATATCGTAAGTTCCGAAACGAGTTTATCCCAGGATCGGGCCGTATGCCAGGCACCGTGCAAGAGCACGAAAACCGGGTTGGACATGGCAACAGAGAGATAATTCGCACCTTCGCGAAAAGTAGAGATCAAGGAGGAAACGAGGACAGTCCAAAAATTAAATATATATAGCACTGTGAGCTCACGTGAGATGTTTCTACATTTTTGGGTGTTGTTGCGGCAAGGGTATGGCGTAGGATACGCTAGAGCACTGGAAGCTTTGGAGGTTATACAATGTTGTTTAAGTCGCGACTTCAATTCCGACCACCATTGCGCATATTCTAGCTCTTGAGTATACACTCAGTAATCATAGGTTTCTATACCGGGAAAACGTTACATCCGACCAAGAGACCCACATCACCAAGCAGCGACGAATCTTCTCATTGGGCGAATATCAATCTTTGTCGATAAGAGTGGAACCTCTTTAACGCGTCACCTTTGTCTTAAGATAGTGGGACTGAACTTTTGTATATTAATGCATATATTCGAGATAATTTTTTATTCCAGATGTTGTCTATTGCACTCCTATTCTGTCAAATCGAATTTGTTTCGTACACAGATCATGTCTTCCAACCCAAAATTTAAGCTGTCAAGCAGCGGCGTTGATTTTACGAAAACAACCCATCATGACACGTACGACTATATCAAGCCAGAGCAGTTTAACATGAAAGATCACGCTGTGTTCATCACCGGGGCTAGCAAGGGTATTGGCCGAGCGACTGCGATTAGCTATGCGAAAGCTGGAGCCTCACACATAGCAGTCGCTGCGCGCCGCGACATGGCAGACGTAGAAGCTGAGTTGGATCGCGCTACCAAGGCAGCCGGGAAACAACCCCCGTAGGTACTCCGTCTCCAGGTGGACGTGACGAGTGAACAAAGCGTTCAGGAAGCTGCCAAGAAAGTCGAAAAAGCCTTTGGTCGCCTGGATATCCTTGTGAACAATGCTGGCTACCTCGAAAAAACTGACCCGCTGCATGAAAGCCAGGTGGACGATTGGTGGCGAACTTGGCAAGTCAACGTCAAGAGACCGTACATTGTTACGCGAGCTTTTCTCCCACTCTTATTCAATTCGAAGGACTCGCTCAAGACTATCCTCAACGTGCCCAGCATCGCCGCGAACTCCCTCCATCCGGGAACCTCAGCGTACGAATGCGGAAAACTTGCACTGCTGCGCTTCAGGGAGTCTGTGAACGCAGAGTACGCGGACAAGGACATTCTGTCGTTTGGTATCCATCCTGATGGTATTGTTACGGATCTGTTTAGAGACATGCCGGATAGTTTGCACGCGATGCTTAACGATACGCCGGAGCTAGCGGCTGATAGTATCGTATGGATGACAGCCGAGAGGAGGGATTGGCTTAAGGGAAGGTACATCTCATGCAACTGGGATATGCAAGAGTTTCTTGGTAAGCGGCAGGCCATTGAGGATGGTGATCTGTTGAAGGTTCGATTGGATGTTGGTCTGAGCTGAGCTTGCTGCATGTAGCTCGATTATCGACATCTGTTATGTAGATTAACGCATTGTGATAACACCATCTGAACTTGATCCCACGGTTCTCCTTCGATGGGTAGCGGCAATGCTAATACCTACCACGCCGCTGGTTCTAGGGCTCTGTGAATCTTTCCCAGTGAAAATCGCTCTGAGTTGTTGCGGAGAGATTCCATAGCTCTGGTCCCTCAACTTGGGGAGCCAAGATTAGCGATGATTGCCTTCGGGCCGCCGTTGTCCATCCGCACATAGTGAGGGAAGCACGCCACTAGCGTGTTCGACGTTAAGAGAAATTTGCGACAAGAGCATCCAATGCATTCGATAGTTCTGCAGGCTGGTCGCGATGGAGAAGAGCGTGTGGAGGACGACATTTTGTGTACCTGTTGTCAGCGCGTAGCAGACTTAGCGCTGATTGGCCGAAGAAGCGAGCCACTAAGGATTTCCCCCATTGTCGCTTTACCGTGAATCCAGACCTTCAAAGTTGACCACCTTTCGGACCCGGCATTCGTAACCTGTCACTATACCCCGATTGAAACTTCTAATCCTGTTGTTTCACCACAAGAGATCAGACGAAAGTCGCTCCGAACACTACTCCTGATGCCGTGTGTTCCCGGACGACTGAGCACGCAGTCCCACGCCACGCCTTGTTTCGTTCAATGTACAAGCGGTGGACGCTGACCACTCGCTTAGTTGTGACACTCTCGTTCTGGAAGGTATGCAGTTACGGACCCGCGAGAACGTAGCCGAGTTTCAGGCGTCTAGCAATTTCCGTCCTTTAAGTCGTCGGGGAGCGTCATTTGGCGACGTGTACGCGCGAATCTGCTCTAATCTGCGCGTTTTGCTGTCCCTCGTTCTTGTGGAAAGTTGCACGTATCCGTTGTGCTTGCGAGCACCACGGATCTTTGTTTGCGCAATGAACACTCCGCATTGGACACAACCAGTCACAGATTCTGCCACCTGGTCACCCGTCGACTGCGAACAGCACGCGGCTGCTTTGAATTCATGTCGTGCGTCTCCCAGGACCAGAATAAGACGACTAGATTCGGTACTCTTCGCGCGACATTGCCGACATAACCTCCGGTCTAGCCTTTGCAGGAATCTGCATGTGAAATGCGAGAGCATGGACCGTACTGATCATCTAGCCCTCAAGCTCTTGCTTCGTCCACGATCTTGCTACATACGAAATATTGGTTTCAATTGCTTCGGGGTGGCTGCGTGCATATGGGTGTCAAGGAGAACATGAAGGTGTCCGACCTGGGTTTACCGCTTTCTAGCATTTGTTTGCTTTCTGATACAAAGCGTTGTTCGTCCGTCAGCACTACATACTAATTTATAGCATGCCTTAGGCCACTAGATGTTAATTCGCACAGGGGCCTGGATCGGGCTACTGCGCCACTTGAGGATGGTGAGATTTCTCTGCACGATCCCTGCAATTAGCACAGCCTGCAGACTGGAAAGTCCCGGGCATTGATCCATTGGATAGAATGGTCTCGCAATCCCGAAATGTAGGTGCTCTTAGGGGCCGCAGTAACGGCGCAGTATGTGGAACCGCGGCGCGACCGTGATGGAGAATATTCGCTCCGCTAGTATCATTACCTTCTTCCTTCCTGTTGCTTTCGTTTTCTTGTTGTTGGAACCCCAGCCAAGACAAGGTCGTCAAGATGGTTCAACAAGTCGACGAGTCTGGTCAACACATGGAGGCTGTCAGTCCAATGTCCAATCCTCAGAGTCCACCGCAAAGATCAGTACCCGCCTTCTCGGAGACGATCGATAACACACCGCCGATTCCTGTAGAGCACACCGAGAACGCGTGAGTCGGTTCCGTCTTTTTTGTCGCATAGAGCATGATCTGATTTGGCGTACCACAGTACGGGGCAACACCAAGAGAACAAGTACCCACCCAACGCCTACGCATACTACTCTGCACCTGAAGCCGTCGACCCTTATGCTCCTCCGCACCAGTACGGCATACCCCCACAAGGACCTGGCTCACCTCCACCACAGTATGCTGTTGCGCAACCATACGGCGCCGAGAAGGGAAAACATGATACTGTTGCCAACGAGGCAGCAGTGGCTGCAACTGCGCAGGAGAAGAAGATTCTTGGCATGCGAAAGCGATCATTCTGGGTCATCCTTTGCGTCCTGGTTGCACTCTTAGTTCTCGGAGTCGGCCTGGGCGTAGGGCTGGGTGTAGGACTGAAGGATAATTCGTGAGTGATTCGCTTTTGTTCTCGCATCAAAACTATACTAAATATATTATAGTGAAGAGATCATTGCAGATCCGTTTTGCAAAGACAAACCGGATCTTTGCATTGGTGGCGCTTTAGACTCGCGGTACTTCTCTACGAAAGGCGCCTTCAACGGCTCAGGTATCGCGCTGGCAGGAGCATCTTGGAACAAGGGCAGCTACAGTCTGTTCAGTATCTACTATCAACACTACACTGGAGATATCCGGTTTCTACAGTACACCAAGGAGCAGGAATGGAGAGGAGGAACCAGCAGCGAGACTGTGGCCAAAGATGCAAAGAACGGAACTGCCATTTCAGCGGTAGCTTTCACACTCAACGAAACCGAATATGTAAGCACATGTCGTTACATCTGGTCGTGTCATCTAACCATGATTATAGGTTCACATCTACTATGTCTCAAAAGACAACCAGGTTCATCAGCGTATATTGGCCAACGACACAGGTCTTTGGGAGAATGGACCAATAAACGACATGAAACTCGACGTTTTAGATAGCCCAAGCGTGGGTCTGCAGGCTTGTTACAAGGGTGACTTTTATGGCGACTCCGATTACAAGAAGCTACCCACAGCTGATGGCGAAGAAAACACTGTACCTTTTGAAGAAGCAAAGGGTATAAATCTCTGGTATGCGAGCGATCCAAGTACGTTCCAGCAGTACGTGTGGTACTCCAACAACGAGGATGCTTGGGTGAAGGTCGATCCCTGGACCAATAAGAATGTACATGCCGGTGTAGGGTGTTACAGCTGGGGGGCTGGTATGTATCGACTCTTTCTCACACGAGCTGTACTGATATCCCCAGGGTCAAACACCTATACTATGATGGTCAATTACAATAACGAAACCGAGATCTGGTGGAAAGATGGAAACAGCACAGGAGTCTCTAGCGACAAGCATCCGCTTAATGTTTGGACGAACTCATCTTTGGCAATCCCGAATGTAGATCCTACCACATCTCTCGGCTACACGAACTACCTATACATGCAAATGGAGGATCAAACCATCAAAGGCTTCAATGTTCAGTTCAATGCGGAAAACACCTACCTCAACAACGACCAATTCACAGTCGCACCGCTGGGTGCACCCGAAAAGGCTCTCAGTGGTACCCATCTGACGTGTACTGCAATATCCGTCCCGAACGAAAAGAACTCCTCCGTCATTGATTGGGCAGCTTTGTATGTTTTGGTGCAAACCGTGGGAGATGACATTACAGCATACTCAAGGCCACTAAAGGGCGGCGAGTGGGCCAAGGGCCTTGTCACTCTACCAGAGGACTGATAGGCGCAGCCATTTCTTTTGCTACGCATGGGAATAGGGAAGGACGGGGAATGGTTAAGGCGTCTTCGGCGTAGTGAATAAATTGATTATGAGATAAGGGAGAGAATTCCGTCGTTGATTTTGCATTGTTCAATTATACCCGTTTATCTCGCAGGAAGGCATATAACATTTGCAATTTGTGGAGCTTGGAGTGCTTACCGATCAATGCTGAGGATTCTCTCATTCGAATGGAGTTGAAAAGTATTACATTATAAGATTATCACACTAATCTTCTGCTTCTGAAAATCTACAATTATGCAGTAGCAGCGGTAACTTCAACTGTTGTGTTACCGGTCCATGAACGACCAATAGCATTTGGCGTCAGCTTCAGCAGTGCGCTACCAAAGACAGTGGTGTTGGGACTCGGCTTCTGGACAACCTGCTGCAGGCTCACAGCTACGATATGTTAGCTCAAGTCCAGTTCCATCCCTTTTCTCGAAACACTTACTCTGTCCGTCGTACATGTAGCTGAACCCGCCGTCGCACGATTGCGTCTCCAAGGGATCGCGACCGGGCAGGAGTTCGTACACGCATGTGCTCGTGATGCCCTCGGGGTACGAGTCGGATGTGTAGACTGCAGTCGCTTGGTTCCGTCGCCAGCCGATGGCAGCGGATTCCTGCTTGATGCTGACATACCAGGAACCGAGGGCGGAACGTGGCACGGCGGCGGCGGAGGAGAGGGCGGCAAGGCCAAGGACGGCGAGGGACGCGAAGTGCATGACTGGTTTAGAGTGTTGTAGGTGCGAAGAATGCAAGTACGCGTTTTCTGTTCGAAGAGGACTGAAAGAGGGCGAAGAGGAATGTTTAGTTAGAGGTCAACAAAGATTGGAAGACAACCTTATATACACCAGACCGGGGTCCTGAAGTATCAATAAACGAGTGGGTTCACATCTACTGAGGTATCAGGCAGAAGTTTTGTACATTGTCAGTGCGCGGCGGGGCTGAAATATACATGATTATTAATGATCAGAACCTGGTATATCCGCCTTGCGCAGCAATTACAGCCTCACAGCGCGCCTTCGTGCTATCTATCAGCTCATTCAGCTGTTCCTTTGTAATAGATTTCCAGCCCTCTCGTACAGCGATTCGGAGCTGATCATATGAGAGCTGTACGTCCCCATACTTTGCCTCAATGTAGTCCTTGATCCAGTTCCAAATTGTCTCAATTGGATTAAGATCAGGTGAATACGCAGGAGAAGGAATAAGTGACAAAGATTACTATACAGACTAGTACAAAGGGTAATCTCAATAAAGTCGGCCGTCATGTGACTTGCCAAGAAGCTAGCGCGTCACTAGCGGAACAGAGTCTCCGAGCCTCCGAGCCTCTAAGAGCTCTGTAGAGCGTCAACACCTACACTTTAACCTCACGTTTCTCACTCAATATGGCTTCAAATCCTGCCAAAAAAAGCTCTCGATTGCTTTCAGAAGCCCAGCTAGCTGCTATCGTCGTTCTCAGGACAAAATACAACCTCACTTTCCCAGAAATCGCCACTGATTTGGGTATAACTGACCACGCCTGTGGTAAGGCATTTCGACGCGTCAAAGGCGCCGCAAAGGGCGACTCACTGCAGGAATTGCTAGCTGCAACACCTACAGTCAAGCAGTCTCCTCCTGGCAGACCTGTAAAGGTACGCGATGGCTCTACGCTGAGCGCAAGACTACGGCATGACATCATCGTATATGACACCTACCGGGTGCATAACGCTGTCAGAGACCTCTGCGCAGAAGCTGGCATCACACTTAGTAAGAATACAGTCTATAACATTGCTAGGGAGCACCGCGACGAGCAGCACCTATACGTAATAACTTGCAGAGTATAACCTAAAAAACTAGCGCTTAGTAGCAACGACGAGGACTAGCGACTATAGTACTATACCTAGCTTAAGGCTAAATATAACCTACACTTTCCACGCATTATATTCGTCTGCTATAATAAGACCTCTAAGTCTATTAGCAGGAGCAATATACGTGGCAGAAAGCAGAGGATTTTAAGACTAGTTAGATAAGATAGTAACGTCTACGCACTGCCTGCAACGCTATCTAAATTTAGTCTTATAATCTATACTACTACTTTAACTAATACTACTTGCTCCTATTAACGCCCTTACGTTATTTAGGCTTAAGATAATAATAAGAGCTATAAGGACCTTATACAACGCGTCTCCTATATAAATAATATAGTAAAGGAGGCTCTTAAGGTTAAATGCTCTCGCGCGACTATCGCTAGCACTAATAAGGAGTAGTAACTATAGGAAATTAATTGTAATATTACCTATAATAATAGTTAACGCTAAGCTACTAATAAGGCTATTAGTAAGAAGGGTGGAGCTCTTCGCGCAGGTATTAAGAAACCTCTTACTATTAAAAAGTTCTTTAAAACAGAGGAGTTTGTATACAACGGAGGGAAGGGCATGAACGGCATCTAGTACGCAGAGAACATACTTAAGAAACACCTATTCCCTTATTACTACGCTATACGCGACAATAACCTAGGCGCAGCTATCTATTTAATTTAAGATAACGTTTACCTATACTTACTAGGTCTCTAGTACTGCCAGCCAGAAATTAAAGCTCTAGGAATTAAGTTTGGCCCTCAGCCTCCCAATTCACCCGACTTACACCCAATTGAGCGCTGTTTTGGGCGACTAGAAGGTTTTTTGGCAAGTTACGAATGCCTATCAAGTTCTAAGGAGGCCAAAAAGGCTGCAGAACAGTACATAAAGGAGGTCTGGCAAGGTGATGAGACACTCAGGCAGTATATGGCCGAAAAGCTTCATCCTACCTACTTTATGCGCGTTGCAGAGCTCTGCGAGGACGCAGGTGGCCAGAACAACTTTACAGCATAATTAGAACATCTTATTTGGGTGTATTTGCTTATACTTTAGATGGAATCAAGATGCGCGACTTTTGAAGTTGCTACCCCTGCAGGAATCCCTGCTGCACGTGACGGCCGACTTTATTGAGATTACCCTTTGTATGTTGATTGATGTATTTAATTCACAGCACGTTCCAGCTGGCCCCTGCTGCGCACTGACAATGTACAAAACTTCTGCCTGATACCACAGTAGTAGCATCTAGGTATTTCCCATTTCTGTAATGGGTACAGTGTTATTGATATTCAGGAGAGTGATGCCACAGTGGCATTCTTGTTAAGTGGCAATCCCTGTTGTTTGGCTATGCTCCGTGGGTAAGGGACCCCTACGTCATTTCGCCGAGTCGGTCGCGGACTCGCAAATCAACGGGGTAATTGTCCGAGCTAGCGGCCGTTAGAGCACGGAAGTGGCGCCGGCGTGAGAGCTACTTTTAGCAACGCTGCTGCGCGAGCCCCAACAACATTCTACGCCTCAATAAAGGCCTTGACATCCATCAACAATAACTTATAAGTCTTGACCCTGCTCTATTGCATTTATTGTACAGGGTGTTCATTCTAGGAACCAAATCAAGAAGACCGAAGAAATTGTGCATGAATGATCTACACGCACTAACCTCAAGCACGAAAAGCTATTGTACGCGGGACCGCATCCGAGCTTCAACACAGCTAATTATTGCTTGCTATTCTCTTCTGCCACAAAGTGGCTCGTTCAGTGATGCCGTTACATATTGTCCTGAGCGGTGGAAGCTGAGGACTAAGCACGGCTCGGAGCGCTATAATTATACTGTATAGACGCCTCTGGTGCCTGGATGACTCCGGCCGCCCTGTAGTAGAACTTTTGTTGCTCTCAATACTTTATTCTCAACACTCCGTTGTTAACAGCAGGCTCGCGATTCGTCTCTACGCCCATGATGTTCGGTACCGAACTACGCAAGCGCACGCGCACGCACACACGCACACGCACACGCCCATAAGTCTCTGCTGCTCGATGGAGATTCTCTTATACAGTATAGAAAATGCAACCATCAAGACGCTTGTAAATTGCACCAAGGAAGCAGACCTCCTAGCAAATACAGCCATGCAGAGTACTATTATACTTGAAAAGTGGACCGTCAGTCAGTGATGTTTGGAACAACATCAAGGGTCGTCAAACATGATCCTCATGCCCGAGTGTCTTCTCAGATCTAAATCCAAATTTGAGTAGATTGCACCCTGCTGCAGATATCAATCACTACCTAATTTCGCAATATTAGTCACAGATCAGAGACCTACATGCGCAACTTGTTTACCTGCGGAACCGCCAAGGATACTACAGGTTTGCTCCTACTGTGGGTATGAAAAATAGTCGAGTTTGTACGGCAACAGAGGGAAACAACGGGGGCACCTCAGGACCCGGGCCTGGGTGGACGTGAGCACGTGGTGCTCGAAATTGAGGGACCTCAGTCTGCGTGATCTCTTTGCCGTGCTTTCGCATCAGGAAACAAGTGCCTATAATTTCCTCTTCCGTCCATTTTCGTCTCAGTTGTCAGGATCCCTGCATCATTGCGACGGTCCGAAGCCTGTCCCTCCATTCAATAAGAACGCAATCCCCGCGTTATCACCACCGGCTTGCCAATAGTGGCTTAGTCCGGTAAGGGGAACGCGGAGCCGCCATTCAGCCCACCGACGTCATCCGATCCCCGCAACCACCAAGCCATCAAGACTAAAAGTCTCCACAAGAACCCCAGGAAATCCCCAACGGTTCGATGACAGATTTGAAAGGATTCTGGAAGTCGCTCGGCAGTGATGTCTGGGGGCGCAATTTATCCACCAACCATTAACATTCGGGAGGGTCTTATTGAGGCGAGAGCAGGGGCAGAAGTTCCTGGGTGGGGCACGTTCCGGAGAAGCAGTTGGTCCAAGCCAAAGCTAGGTCCTAGTAATGCGGTGCCGCCTATAATAGCATAGTGCTGACCATAGTCGTAGGTTAGATAGCTGTAGGTATATAACCATGGGAGCGCCGCATTCAGTGTCCGATCTCCAAGTTGCTTGTAGCATTGGCGTTTTATATCATTCCTGTTTGTGGGAATTCGAGGAAATACTTTGTGGAAGTGACACGACGAAAGAAAAAAGACAATGGTGAAAACGCCACATTTCAATTGGTACGGCCGCGGATTCAAGCTGCGTGCTGCAATTACAATTGCTTGCCAAATGGCTTTTGTGTTGTTTGGCTACGATCAGGGTGTTTTTGGCGGTTGGTTCCCGGATATAAAGGTAAAATGGAACTGACTGACCCGCTCACAGGCATTGTGGGGAACCCTGATTTCCTCGATACCTTCAATCACCCAGCACCTGCTCTAGAGGGGATTATTGTATCCATATACAACCTAGGATGTTTCACCGGTTGTATTCTATCATTCATGTTTTGTGAGAAGACGGGAAGGCGTCTCGCAATGTGGATCGCGATGGTGTGGATCATTATCGGTGCTATATTGCAAACGACGGCCTACTCCGTTCCACATATGATGGTCGCGCGATTCATTACGGGCATCGGTACGGGCATCGAGACGTCGACTGTGCCAATGTATCAGTCTGAACTGTGCGAGGCGAAGAAACGAGGAAGACTAGTCAGCTCCGAGCCACTTTTTGTTGGCGTTGGGATCGAAATCGCGGCAAGTCAATACGAGAACCGCAGAATCGGGTAGATCTAACATGCTTCTGGTAGTATTGGTTCGATTATGGAATGAGTTTCACTTCAGGTAGCATCGCTTGGAGACTACCGATTGCTTGCCAGATGATCTTCGCATTCGTAAGCCGTTCGCCAGTCTTTGCTATGCCACGAAGACCGTTCGTGTAAAGGCGAAATTTGAGGTGCGAGGCTAAATCCGTTATAGATCGTCATGGTTCTCGTCTTCGGTCTCCCGGAATCACCACGCTATCTATACAAGCACGGCAGAAGCGAAGAAGCTCTCGCCATCCTGTGTGATGTGTACGATGGAACACCTGATGACCCACAGATTGCTAGGGAGAACTCCGAGATTTTAGAAGCGCTCAAAGTGGAACAAGAACATGGTGAATACAAATGGAGCCAATTGTTGAAGAGAGACAGAGTACAGACGGGACGACGAGTCCTACTTGCGTATGGCATGCAGTTTATGAACCAAATGGGCAAGCATATCCCCCATTTGATTCCCATGGCTGCTCTAATGAAGGGTAGGTGGCATTAACCTAGTCGTCTACTACATCACCTCAGTGTTGCAACTCAATGTTGGGCTTACCCGAAACTTGTCACTGTTGTTAGGAGGGGTTATCAACCTTATGTAAGACGCAAGCATGTCATCATGTCTTCGAATATCGTACTTACTTTGCGATAGGTTTTTCATCGGCTCACTGTTCCCCACCTTCTTTCTAGACCGCATTGGTAGAAGGAAACCGATGATGTGGGGTTCATTTGGTCTAGGCGTCTCCATGATGCTGATCTCCATCCTGCTGAGCTTCAAGAGCCAGGGCGGTAATGTGGCTAAACACACAGCATCTGCCAGTGTAGTAAGTTCATTTGCCGTACCTTATACCGCAAGAGGATGAGCTGCTAACACGCGCTTAGACATTTTTTTTCACTGTAAGTCACACAGCTGAAACGGGTCCATTAACATAACGAACCATGGTGCTGAACTAGCTTCTAGTACATGCTCATCTTCGGTGCAACAGCGAACTGCATCCCGTGGGTTTATGTGCCGGAGATTCTACCACTCCATGTGCGAGCGAAAGGAACAGCTGTAGGCATCTCCGCGAATTGGCTCTGGAACTTCTTCGTCGTCATGATCACGCCCACGCTGCTTAATAACTTGGAGTGGAAAGGTTATCTCATCTTCATGTGCTTAAACTTTTCCTTCGTGCCGTTGGTGGTAAGCATAGTATCGGAATTCAGCCGCATATGATCGCCTTTCGACAACGCTAACGTTTCTAGTACTTTTACTATCCCGAAACGTCTAACCTCACGCTTGAAGAGATCGACTGGCTGTTTTATGAAGGGAGTGTTGTTAAGAGGAGCATAAGAATTGCAAAGGATGGATGGGAAGAGGGTGTTGGTTGGGACAGCCGCGCGCACATTGCATCGCCGGTGGTGCTCGAGAGTGGAAGTTTGTCGAGCAGGGAGAAGGGAGTTGCTGTTGAGGGCAAGGAGCAAACCAGCCCTTGAAAACAATCGATGGAAGCGATGTATCAGAACAGTGGCCATCGTGGAGACAGAAGAAGCTTGCACAATGATCTCATTGGTGCGGCTCAACTGAACCTGTTCTATGCGAAAAGTCAATTTCTCATTACTATAGCATAGGTGCCTGTGCGGTGTTGAGAGACCGTAGGGGAGATGTATAACTTGACCGGACGAAAGGTGTTGGGATCGAGGCCTGTGAAGGTTTTTTTCTCTTGCAGGGTTCTTAGTGATCGTGCGATCCTAGTAAACAGTGAAATGCATGTCGTGCTCCGACACATTGGGAGACTCTTGCAGTGCCCGATAGTCGCCCCTGAATAAGACTGGACGCTCGGTGCCGCTCCATATTGATCTCAGCCTCCGCGGCTGGGGTGGGCCAGCTCACGTGAAGTTCCCCTGGCCAATCCTATTTCGGTACAGCGTGAGCGCAACGTTTGACCCCAACATTTCAACTACCTCGGCATTCTTCCTCCACACCTCTGTGCCGATTGCCACGAAGCCAATAACGTCGTTTGGCTCTGTCGGCATTTCTCTTGCTACGTGTCGTTGAAGCCTAGCCTGAAGGGATTTTGGCGATGATAGAACCGTACACGCGATCAGCATGAAAGTACGATGCAGGTCAACATTGAGCCGTCATCGATTTGCGCCACATAGCTGCAGCTGCGAAACGGCATATCGCACCGAAGTTCCTACGGCGCACGCGCATGTGCAACGGTCGAGCCACGTTCAACAAGGCGTGAGGAAACATCCACTGTGCAAGGCGCACAAATTATTCCCGCGCCCATTGATGGTCTCGCCATGCATGCCCAATCATACCACCAGTGCACCACCTGAGGGATTTCATTCAGGTCCAACACCCAAAATTGTGTTCTATGCCTGCACAATATACGGATGCTCCGAAACCGTTCTTCTGGAAACAGTTCAACCTGGATCGAGGCATACAGTGATAGACATCCATGCTCAGCCAATCTCGAGTTCCCTTGAGCCGGAGAGGCGCTCCATACGCGAGATCGCAAATGTTTGATCTGGTTAGTATCATCAACCTTTACCCTGCATGTGCAGAGCGCCTCCCGGTTTACGAGTGCTTGTGTTGCGCTTCTCCATGTGTCGATCCTAGCCAAGTGTAGCTTATCGGCCATTCAGGTCTCCTGCTAGCGCTGCATCACATTTATCCGACTTTTAACCACATCTTCCTGCCCCGTGGAGAAGTGGCGGTTGGCCCCACCCTCGGTCCCGTGCAGGGTGGAGCCTTGATATTTTCCGGGGGGACGAGGCTGGAGTCAGCATCAGCGCTTCCAGAAGGACTGCATGATGAGAGTTCGTGGCGGGCTAGACGGCACACGGATAAACTCGATTTATGCCCATTCCGCCTTTGGGTGGTCTACATGTTCTAGGTACCGAAACCCTGGTCTATATGAAGACAAGAAGTCCCCATCATCGGGCACTTCAGCTTCGTCCAACTTTCGCTTGTGTTGAATGCTCCTCATACTCATTCACTTGAGACTTGCTTGTTGCGCCGTCCAACGCCTTCTTTCACCATGTCGTCCATGACGAAAGGTCACTTCAGCGTCGCTGGGAAGGAGTTCCCGAACATTTCCTGGTGGACCAAGAAGAACTTGAGGAACACCTATTTCCTGCTCATTCTCGCCATTCTGACATCCGCTACCAATGGATATGATGGGTCCATGGTCAATGGTCTCCTGTCTCTGGACCAGTTCATTGATTGTAGGGATGACCACCGCAGTATTAGAATAACAACACTAACGATTCGCAGATATGCACAACCCGTCTGGTTCTATCAAAGGTCTATTCTCTGGTATCATGTCTCTAGGCTCATTCGTTGCGCTGCCGGTGATTCCTTACATTGCCGATGGCATGGGTCGACGATGGGGTATTTGCATTGGTTCCATCATCATGATCTTGGCTGTAGTCCTCCAGAGTGCTTCAGTCAACTTTCAGATGTTTGTTGCCGCTCGCTTTTTCCTCGGATTGGGTGTCGCCATTGCCCACGGCTCTGCTCCTCTCTTAATCACCGAGCTCTGCCACCCTCAGCACCGTGCAATTTTCACCACAATCTACAACACGACTTGGTGAGTCGACCCAAAAAGATATTTTCTAGCCCTGCTGACGATTTGAAGGTATGTGGGGTCGATCGTGGCTGCCTGGCTCACCTATGGAACCAACAACATCGACAGCCAGTGGTCGTGGCGCATTCCCTCGATCATTCAGGCACTGCCGTCTATTCTCCAGATTACCTGTGTTTGGCTTGTCCCAGAGTCACCTCGTTGGTACATCTCCAAGGGACAGAATGAGAAGGCGTTGTCCGTTCTCGCTCACGTTCACGCTGAGGGAGATGCGAACGACGAGGTCGTACAACTGGAGTATGAAGAAATCAAGGAGACAATTGCCATTGAGAAGGAATTGGAGCAGACTGGCTGGCTCGAGATCTTCAAGACAAAGGGCAACCGCCACAGGCTCATCATCTTGGTGTCGGCTGGTTTCTTTTCTCAGTGGTCCGGTAATGGTCTCGTCAGCTACTACATCTCCGGCGTTCTCGACACCATTGGCATCACAGACCCCGACATGCAGCTCAAGATCAACGGTGTATTGAATATCTGGAACTGTTTGGTTGCCACAACCATGTGTAAGTCGAAAAGGGTCCCATAGTTTTTGGGATGAAAACAATCAACACTGCTCTATGTTGCCTGCGACTAGACTCCATGGCTAACAATGTTCAGGTTTCTTTGTCGACAAAGTCGGTCGTCGCCCGCTCTTCCTCATCTCAACTGCTGGCATGTGCATGTCCTTTGTCATCTGGACGATTCTCTCCGAGCGCTTCGCCGCCACCCACGTCAAGGCCAACGGCAGCGCTGTCGTATTCATGATCTTCCTCTACTACACGTTCTACAACATCGCCTGGTCTGGTCTTCTGGTCGGCTACACCGTTGAGATTCTGCCCTACTCCATTCGAGCTAAGGCTATGTGCTACATGTTTGCTTGTGTCGACCTTGCACTGTTCTTCAACACCTACATCAACCCGATCGCATTGGACAGCCTCCACTGGAAGTACTACATCGTCTACTGTGTATGGCTCGCCTTCGAACTTGTAGTCGTCTACTCCTTCTACATTGAGACCAAGAACACACCACTCGAGGAGATTGCTCGCCACTTCGACGGTGACCAAGCTGCTGTTGGTGGAGCAGCTGCTACGGAGAAGGGTCGAATTATCGAGCACGAGATTCACGAGAAGGAGAAGACTGCTACGGTTACGGAGGAAAGTGTTGGATCTCACTGAGTGCATAACATAGTCGCACCTTCAGAGTGGTTATGTTTAATATCATGGATCAAGCTTGCTTTTCTGTTATAGTCTTCAACGACTTGAAAAGAGCATGTCATATGTCAACGAGGCTTGGTCTTTTACGCTATCCAATGTTACATTCTTTGAATCAATCCTGGAAACACGATCTGCTGTCGCAATCTTGCGGTGATGTGGATGCGCTCCGAATCCGCGACTTTGGCTCCAATAATTTAGCCTATTGCAGTTTCCGATCGGACGATCTTGTGCAAACAGGCGGTTGATCTCGGCCCGCCAACCGCTTTTCAATCGTCCAGGGTACTGATGAATGCAAGGTTACCAAGTCTAGATATCCTTGCACTTAGCAGGCTCAACAAAGTTTTCATTGAACGCTACGCGCCCATCGCTTTTATCAGTCCTATATTTGCACGCTGTGCGCCCCGGCGGTACGAGGAGCTCGTTTTTAGTCAGTCATACGCCAAGGTATCTTCGAGGTGGCAGTGCTGCACCACAACCATAATCTTTAATAATAATTTATAACAATATAGGAGGTAAAAGAGACAATTTAGAGCTATTTTCCTATTTATTTATAACTTTTTATTATTATTTTAAAGGGTTGTGGTGGGGTGCTGTTACATAGAAATACCTTGGCGTATAACTCACTAAAAACGAGCTCCTCGTATATCATTCAATGCATGCTCGGAGGTTGAACTGGTCTACCCTGGATCAACCAGTCCCCGACACTTTCGGCAGCGCGCGAGTCCCTTCCGGCCGTAAATGATTATGTCTGCACGACTGCGGCGTGGTTTTCAAGATGCGGGGCCGCAGTCCAAATTCGATGACCCACAGGTTCTGGAAACTAGTTGGCGCGGCTGTACCTCTCTGGCACATGCATCAAATTCCAATGAAGGGGAAGCTGCCCCAAAAGCCAGGCCTTATCTCGTTCCCTAGTTCCCTCCCGTTATGCAGGTTGCGATGCGCCACGTGCACTAAATTGCGCATAAGACCATTAGCAAGCTTTTCTTTTATCGTCGTCAACGACCTGAATAAATCATGCGACATACAGCAACCGAAAAACGCGATAATCATAGCAACGGAAGGGTGCATCAGAACAATACGTAAAATGAGGGCGCGATGAAGGCGGAGGTAGATGTTGGGCAATACGCTGTTCGCTGTCGAGATGTGTGATAGGCCGGATAAATTGATTGTGCACATGCGGCCCCGTTCACCCTGGACTGAGATCTGGGGAGGCAAAGAAACGGCATGGATAAATATGCGGTTCAGTTTGCATCGTATCGATCGATTCTAACATCTAGCAACAATAAACCTGTATGTTCAGATCTCACGAACGTCCGTAGCAAGTCCATCCGAGAATATATGCGAAGCATTTAATTGAGATAAGGAAGAAACTTTATGATTTTGACACGTTCATCCTCTTCACGCGACGATATAACTCTACAGAGCGATCTGCAATTAGTAATCTCCCTCTTTCTGGTATCTTCCCACGCCCCTCATAGGTCGATGGTACTCGGTAGGACAACCTTCGTAGGTACTTCTCCCCACGAAGCAATCTTCAATACATTGCCACCAGACCTGCTGGGCCGCATTCAAGACCGAAGATGCTCCAAAGCCAGAGTGATCTAACACCGGGTGATAGCTGCCGCAAGTCCATCATTGGAAATTTCTAACCGCGGCTTGCTGTTTCGTCGTAAAGTTCCAAACCGATCGGTGCAAATGATAGACACCGGCCAGGTTTTAAGCTTGTCCAGTTCATGCGGCAGCTTGCTCACAATATGATTGCCAGTTCCTAAATCACGATTTTGGTCAGCCAGCCACTTCAAAGGCATTATTGGACGTAGGGAATACTTACGGATGATCCAGTATTCCAAGAACCAACGTGGAGCTGCTAGCCTCAGTATGGCTAGCCAGTGCAGAAGCAGTGTTGAAGCCAGGCCATCTTCATGTTCAAGAGCTTCTATGAACTTTCCAGGCAGGATACCTGGCCAGTATATGTAATGATGCCACCTCCGAGGCCGACCTTCGCATAGCTGTACCCAATCTTTCAAACTCTGCATCGCCGCAGCGATGCAATCGCCACTTGTCCCATAACACACCCTCTTTGCAACGGCTTCTTCCAAAATTACTATAGCATCTCGCAACCCCTGATCGCGAAACTCCTCGGTCTCCGTCAATTCAGCCCGGTCCTGTATTATGGACCAAATCTCGCTCGCCCTCAACCAGCCACCCAGGTTGTTTTCAATATCTCGAGAAGCTCTCAGCAGTTTCAACATCTCGATGTGGTCAAAGAATGGCTCGAGGCACGTCGCTTGCATTGCGAGTTGACAGACAACGACTGAGACCCCGAAGCCTAGGAAGATGAGCCAGTTGTGCTATGTGACAGTGAGTGCCATCGAACCAAATAACCTTGACGCCATTATGTGATGCTGATAGGCTATTTCCATTGTTTTGCATCTGACATCGAGATTTCCAAAGGAGCGACCCTGGTGTAGCAGATGCAATGCGGAGACTGTGCCACAAAAAGTCACAATGGGAGAAACTAACTTTTTCCACTTCTCTACACCATAGCAATCGTACGTATGCTGATGAAGGACGAGCTTTATTCATGACTTCTTCATGAGTGTGGACAAAAGAACCGGTTGACTAATGAGTATACGGTGTACTAGACCTTGTTGATCGCCTGTGAACTCCACCTAAACCATTGTAAGATAAGCACTCACCCATCAATGATCAAACATCCCACTTACAATGGGTAAGGTTTAATCGCTGGGCGTATTGTACGAGGTATTACCCTTCGGGTGCTCGGTAAGATACGAGCACACCTCCTTTCGATGGTTGCAGTGATTGCATACAGGACGCTGCATACCGCACTGGAGATCGTTAGCAGAAATTCATCTTTGATTCTTCCGTTTATACCTTCACACGTCGTGTTTTGCAGCGTGTACATGCATTGCGGCCCTTATGATGGGAGCCGCCGGAACTGGACCTGGCGGTAGCTCGAGACATGCTTTGTTAGGTTTTTGACGGAACCGCGAAGATTTTCCGAACATCTCTCATTTCTAAATCGACCAGGACGATACAAGAAGAGGTTTAAAATTTAGGATAAGCAGAGGAGGCGCAGGATTTCCAAGTAAGTGAGACTCACGTGATGCGCTAATGCAGCTACTCACTAGTGTACGAACAAGAGTGCATCGATCAAAGAGGCACAACCATTCATTCATCACACCAACCCCATTACTCCACGTCCTGACCACCAACGAACTTGCCACTTCCCCGCTACCTCACGGCGCGACGTTGTATCTAAAGGTATAGCTATAGGTTGATGCCTACCGCGCGAGGAGGAAGCTATGGTACCAGAGCTGCGTCCAGCGTGCCCAGAATATGTCGTCGAAAGCCTGGTCACTCAATGATCATACCGGCATACCGCGCCATTCTGGTGTTCGGGTACATCGACCTGCTTGAGAGTATCAATAACACGATGAAAATTGCATGCGTTGAGAGTGCGAAATTTTCAGTAAAACAGTTCTCTCCTCGATCGAGAGATCGCATCACGGAGGTATAGTTTGACGAGACTTCTTTCAACTTTTTTTGGTAGCTATACTGTACTATGCGTTTTCCAATAGATATTTTTGGCCTGTAAACCGCGACCTTTTCCACATTTTCCGAAATCATACGTTACAACTTAATTGAGATCTGTCCTGCCAGGAGAGATTCAAAAACTTTCAACTAATTCAACTTGTGCTCTATTTACACCATGGACATTCCATCCGTGGGGTTCTCGGAACGACGATATAATACAGTGCTGAAGACACAGTGTGCGGCGAAAATAACGATCTTGAAAACCGAAAGATCGTTCATTGCTCCTTCGTCGACGAGTTTGTCCAGACTGGAGCATGGCCGCTCACGAACATGTGTCGGTCGGTAAGCCAGCGAGTGTAGATTTTCGTTCCCGGTCATATCTTAGTGTTTGCGGTTCTTTCGGGCGGCGATGTCGTACGGCTGGAACCCTGCCCTCACCTCACGACGGTTGTTGCTCGGCTTGCGGGCCTGCCAACCACGAACAGAAGCGGAGGCAGTACCGCCCGCAGGAGGAATAGGCGTGGTATAAGCAGGTGCAGGAGGAGCAGGCGTGCGATGAGCAGGCGTCGTAGGGGAGGGAGGAGCCGGCGTGCGAGGAGCAGACGCAGGTGCACGAGTAGCAGGTGCAGAAGGAGCATGCGTGCGAGGGGAAGAAATAGGAGCAGCTTGCATGGGTGGTTGAGGTTTATGTTGGGTCTTCTCAGCCTGAGCATTCGGGATGCGAACTGGACGCGTCTGGAGTGGTTGTTTGGAAGCAGATATGGGTTTCTTCCTGGCTAAACTAGGCCTCGCGGGTGTAGTGGGCTGGATGACTCTGAGTGTAGTCTCGGCGGGTGGCAGGCGGCGGATGCGCTTTGCCTCGGGCTGCTCGGGGATCGCGGCCTCTTCGGTGCGCTCGTCATGCTTCCGCTTGTGGGAAATCTGTGCGGGTGTTGTCGGCATATTCTTCGTGTCGAGCGAGACAGGCGTGAAATTCGGTGTCGCAGGCGGCGCTGCGGTTTGCTTCTGGCGCTTGCACGACGCTGGCGAAATAGAGTCGTAACCTTCGTCTACGTGCTCTTCATCTCGCTCTCCATCTCCGAGCTTCCGCTTCTTGCTACCTTCATGATCTTCTTTAGTGATGGGAGCTTGCGATGCGGAAACAGGAGTGCGCGGGTCGCGGTTCGCAGATGGCGGTGTCTGGGTCGAAAGTGAGAGGCTAGGCTTCACCGACTGGGCTGGAGCTCGCGATGTCTGGGGCTGGGTCAAGGCATGCGGATTCTCTGGCTGATGAGGCGCGGTGCGATGCTGGTTCGAGATTGGCGATTTCCGGATTGCGGCAGGAATGTCTTGGGTTATAGGAGCATGCCGCGGGGACGTAGCGGGCGTGTTTTGTGTTTGCGGTTTGGCGTGCGTCTTCAGAAGAGGAGCACGAGGATTCTTGGGCACGGTTTTATGACCGCGAGTGGGATCCAGGAGTCCAAAGCTCTTGATGTTGGTTGAGTAAGCGCCATCTGCTTCATCGACGGTGAAAAGATAGCCAGGCCAACCTTGCTCGAATAGATGAGGTTGATCGATCTGCTGTTCCTCGTAGGGCCCTGGTGATGGGGAGCGGCAGTACGATCGAATCTTCTGCAGTTTCTGGCTGCTGGAAGTCACTGGCTGGATCTTCATGTCTTCATAGACGACGTTGAGAATGTTTGGTGTGAAGGAACCGAAGCTCTCGACAGTGCCGGCTTTATCAACGGTGGCGAGGGATGGGAACTGTTGCGAGTGCACAATCATATTCTTTGACGGCTCTGTAAATACGCGTATGCCATTGCCTCGCGCCATAGACAACTTGTTAAGCTTGTTCGCGGTGATCGAGCTCCTCGCTTTGGCTCGAAGGATATTCGCTTCGCAGATTTCGTAGTCCATGGTCTGGAAGCCGCTGTCTCGGGTCTCAACCTGGGCTTCACGGTAGGGGCCCTCGGGGTCCGAGAAAGGTATGCCGTACCAGAGCTCTGACTGGTCCACATAGTTAGGCTGGCCGATGCGCCGCAAGATCTTCGTCATCTCGGATGGCGACGGCTCTTTGCCGTAGACCTTCTCGTATGTCGCAGGGTTTATGATCTTGCGGGTCTGAACACCACTGCTATGGTAAATGACCTTGCGCGGAACGCCCGGAAAGTAGTCGTGGTAGTTTTTATTATCGATGCCATCACTGTCTTCGTACTCCATATACTTCCACCAGTTCGTGCCAGAAGCGGCATCAAGACATTCTTCGCCGCGACCGTCTACTGTATCGCGCCACGCGTCAACGGCATCTTGCATCGCAGCATCGGGGCTTAAAATTTCCGGCGAGACGGTCAAGTGGTTACAAATGCGTGGATCGGTGGCATTCTTCGCTTTAATCACCCCAGGCGGAAGCACGAATTTAACATGCTCCTGCTCAGCATCGTCATGGATGAAGTGGTCCTGCTCGTTGTACCAATCGTTTTGCATAAAGGGGTCCTGCTCCTTAACACCGTCTATTTCGGCTTGCTTCATCTCGCACGATACCTCCAGATGCATCAAAATCTTCTTGCATGCTATCCAAGACTCTGAACAGCGTCCTTCTTCGATATCCTTCATTGTTTTACCCACTTTATCATGCAGAGCTCGCAGCTGCAATAGGTCTTTCTTCGGGTACATGTTCATGCGAGGCATACGATTCAGGATGATTTCGAGGAAGGGTCCAGGCGGAGGAAGAGCACACCCAGATACTGTGAGTTCGGAGAGAGGTTCAGCGGGAGCGCTCGTCGTCGCGGAAATCTCTGGAATAGGTGGCTCGAAAGTCTGCGAAGACTGTGAAGAGGTGGTCGGGATGGTCTTTTGCGCAAGACAACCCTCCCCAATGTAGGAGACAGTCGAAGGAGTCGTGGGTGAACTTGAAGTGGTATGCATATCCGAACCTGGTGAAGAAAGCTCCTGCGTAGACTCACGCGTATTCGTTTGTGTGATGGGAGCCTCTTCAGCGGTAACTTCTTGTGTGAGGTTGGTTTTGGTGAGAGTCTCTTCGGCAGCAACTCTTGCGATGGACTGCTCTGCGATGGGCTGTTCTATGGTCGCTACCTCTACAATTTTCTGCTTTGTGGTGTTAACTTCTGCGTGATGTACGTCTTCAAACGCAATCTCCGGAGCGGGTTGCTCTGGGGTAATGGATGACTCTGGGGTTGGCATGGCCGCGGAATGGTGATCTGAGGGTGCGGCGGAAAGCGGATCAGGGCCGCGAGTGTCAGGGTCGAAGATGTCAAACGGGTCGTCCTCCTCCACGGACATGAACTCGCGTTCAGACATGGTATTGACTGCGCTGGGTGTCGCAATGTTGCTAATTGGCAGGTTTGTCGCTTCTGTTTCGGTCGCGGGCGGGCGTAATGCTACGGACGACGGCGGCAGGTGACGAAAAGATGTCCAGTCTAGACAAAAACTGATATGGAACAGGCGTGGATATCCAAGTATGCGCCGATGTTAAGTTTTAGGTGGGTGAGAAGGAAGTGTGCAGCGAGGCTTGGTATAAGAAGAGCGGTGGGAGGCCCGAGCAAGAGAAAAAATACTTCTCGCGTGCCGAGGTGAAGCTGCGAGAGGCTGATTCTGTTCTATTGTGTGCGGTGAGGTGAGGGCGCCTCGAAGCACGTGCCATACCGCGCCTGCCAAACTTGTTGCTGCCCGCTCGCGGTCAAGGTGCGGCACCTCCGATTGCGGCAATGACATGCGTTTGCACGATTGCGATGATGATTTGACCCTTCACGCGCTTATTGCGGAAGTCTGAGGTCGGTAAGTGTCATTGGCGGGCGAAGTAGCGAAGTCAGATGGCAGCATTGCGGGCAACTCGTGCCAACATATACAATTCCCAGGTATTGAGGATCATACAGAGGTCATCATGTACTTGAATTGGCTTGAATGTAGGAGATATTAGGACTACCATAGATAGGTGTATATGTATCTGTCCATGATTTATTTGATAGCTGAAATAAAGCGCGTACTTTCTACCCTAGGTATGCCTCCTCAAGGGGTTTTCCTTTCTTTGCCTGGCGAATTTGTTCCTTGGAGGCTTCCTGCAGAAGATGATGCTCCTATTCCACGAAGCCACAGCTCTTTTAATGAGATCACGGTAAGGATGAACATCCACATTGGAAGTCGACCAAGGGGATTGATGGGTGCAATATAGGTATGCATCTATTGAGCCGGGTGAATTGGTCGTAAGGAGCAAGCTAGTATTTCTAAGAGGCGACTACATCGCTAAGAGAGCATCATAATATTCTTGTTCAGATAAAGAACATGAACTGGATCTTTCGATGTGGCAATCGCTGCGACATGGTTCTAGCCCTTCAATGTTCCGAGGCTCACTCTAAGCCTCTTGGATAAGAAGGCATCCTCACCGAGACGCACGATTGCGATGCATTGATGCATCGACATGCGCAACTATTGAATGAAATCGCAAGAAAACTAACACAAAAATACACAGCGCCGGCGATGTCGCACATTGGGTGTTATGCAGACTTGGAGAAGTTCCGATTGAAAAACCGATCGGTGGAGTTGAATCTTTTTCTATGTAGATTTTGACACTCAGGGTTTATCGCTTCACCTTGTTAAAAATCCACTCTTTTGGAACAGGCACAAAGCTCCCAGAGAGTCAAACTTCTTTCCGACTAATTGACTTCATGGTACCTAGTCTCACACCCCACCTTTCAGGTAATAGTCCAACCCATACCCGAGCCATTTGCACTGCTCAACATCTACAAATGTGCTTCGCTTGCTAGGATAATCCAGCAACTGAATTTCTCCCTCATTCTTGCGGACCTGATGCCAAGCTCCCGTCTTCTTGACCGCATCGACAACCTTGTCATATCCTCGTACCTTCAAATATTCCAAATCCGGATTCGGATCACCCGTCTTGACGAAACTCGCAAAGTAGCTGCTCGTCAGCTGCACACTGTAAAGGTCTGCAGGGTCGCGAATGGTGGACAAGGTACCAAAGACCCAGGGCATATCAGCACCGTGGAGACGGAAGTATGGATTGTTCGGATTGTTATCCGCGGGGCCGCCCAGATGGTTCGGGTCATAGCCATTGATAGTGCGTTCCATCTGGTAGAAGTACACTTTTTCGAAGGCATCAGTTGCGCTGCCAGCATACACTGTAGCTTGGTCAACGCAGCGGAACGTCTTATCTGTTGCAATACGCTGTGAGACATTGAAGGAGTCCAAAGTAAGGTTTCCGGTGTCGTAGAGCGGAAAGAGCTTCGAGTCAATTATTCTCTGTGCCCATGTGGAGTTGATACCAAGGGCGACCTGAAGGCCTTGCGAATGGCTTGATATGGGCGTTGGAGGGTATTTGGAAAACGAAGCACCGTCATTGCGTGTAACGCCGAAGATGACGGGAATATGAGCGGTGCTTTCGTTGCGTGTTGCGAGTATGAGCTTAGGTGTGTTGACGAACTTGCCATCTTGGACTACGTATCTAGCAACATTAGACAGTGAAACGAGCTTCAGAGCGTCCACGCCCTTAAGACAGGATATTTGCGCTTGGAGGTCACCAGTTGCGCATCCCGCGGCAGAGAAAATTCGCGGACCTGCCACATTGTACGACTGATTGACCGTATAGTACGTCGAGTAAGTGGTTCCGGAGTCTCCATTGAGGCCGAGTGTTACGCCGCCTCCCAGGTTGGACATTGAGAATGCGCCTTGGTACTTTCCAATTGCTTGTGGAGAGCCTAGTAGCGTGCGCACTGAGCCTGCTCCAGCAGACTCTCCAGAAATCGTGATCTTCGAGGGGTCACCACCAAAAGAAGCGATGTTGGCACGTACCCAATCAAGTGCCACAATCTGATCGGCGATACCAAAGTTTCCAGTGACATTAGTTCCAGGAATAGCGAGGAATCCCAGGGTAGACAGCCTGTAGTTGATGGAGACTACGACGATATCTTCCTTGCTCGCTAGGTTGCCGCCATCCGATAAAGGATCCGCGCCATGGCCATTTGTGAACCCTCCGCCATGTATCCAGAACAGGACTGGGCGCAAGTGTTGCTTGGACCCTGATCTTGGAATGTGTGGGGTTTGTATGTTCAGAAACAGACAGTCTTCGCTTCCAGAGCCTGATTGGGCGCATTGCGAGCCATATGCCGTAGCCTGCACAGTCTGACCCTTTTTAGAGTACAGGGAGGAGTATGTCCACCGTTGGGGGATATCAGCGTACGGAATACCCAGAAAGCGGAACGACTTTTGGTTACGGTAGCCAATAAAAGTGTTCCCTCCGGATGCGACTGCAACCTGGCTGCCTTCCACCGGACCGGCATTCGACGAACCATTGTTGGCCGACTGAGTACACAGCACTGGGAGCTTCTTTCGGGTATGCGATGCCGAGGCTGAAAAGCTGAGTTGACCTCTCACGGATACTATGCCATCCTCAATGTAGAACCCGTCTTCAGCATCGAAGTACTCGGCATAGTTTTGATAAGAGAGCGCGTGAATGAAGTCGGACCTGTACCTTTGAAGAGTAGCCTTAGGAAGAAGTTGCTCATGCAAAGAAGAGCAAGCAGCTTCGGCATTTGCCTGGGTTACAGGATCGAGAAGGATGGCGCCTAAATGGTTCTTGTCGTCAGAGGCGTTCAAGTTGTTTTGATATATCAAAGTCAACGAGCTCTCCGCGTTGGAGACATTGGCCGGTGCTCGAGACTCAATTGACTGGGACTGAACTAGTGAAAAGAGTGAAAAGAGTGAAAAAGGTCCTGTAGCGATTGCAGCGAAAGACGAGAAGACGATCATGATTCTAATTGATGTGCTCTCTGTTAGGTTGGCCCGGTTCTGAGAGACAAGCTTTGTTCGCCGTGGATCTTTGAAATGAGGAAAGCCGATGCTCTGATATATTTTGTACCTCTTGGACTTTTCAGAAATACTCCCGAAACCCCGAATTCGATCCCCAGGCACTAACCAAGATTGGCCACTTTATAAATGAGCAGGTCCAACAAGCATTCTAGGGCGTTCTGTTTCCCGGGAACCCGCAAGTAGATCATGCCTCGGTAGGGGCAAGCAAAGATCTCCATCAGCATGGGTGTCGCCAACGGAAAATTACCGGTACTTCATACTGCGCCCAAGTTCTGCAGTTCTATGACTGAAACAGAGAGGAGTTCCCGTCCTACTCGCAGTCCGCGACTTACGCATCTAAGGTAGTGTTTGCAGGGTTCAGATCTCGAATGCTATTGCTGGGAAGTTTGCAGGTTCAGGTATGGACGCCATTGCTGTTAGCGGATGGGGAGCCCTCCAGAAGTCTCAATTCGCCGTTGTGGAGGGGTCGTCGACAATCACTTTAGCCGTTTAAGCATATTGCAGTAAATCACGGTCTTTCGAGGCGTCGCTCTTTAATACCTCGTCATCGATCTTGCGCTAGCGGCACCTGATAATCGGCAGCTGGAATTTGTACACCAGTGGCCCCGAGCTGAAAGTACAATGGTAGGGTCGTGGAGGACGCACCATAGATAGCCGTCGGAGCCCCGCCGCCGTTCCCGCGTAGCGGGACTGTAATCGATGACTTTTGTGACCTGCCTAAAAAAGAAGTTTCGCTTAGCTTTCATAGCAAATTAAATTCACGTGACCAATCCCTCTTCCAGAAAATCCCATGACTTCCTCAACCGTGCGGTTATACTGTGCACTTGGCTTGAAATTGTTGATGAGTGTGAAAGCGTTTGCTTCGCCAACTAAACCACGATCGACCTGCTCTGACGAACCATGTGGTCAAAAAATACGAAAATCTATGACTGTGAACAGTTTCGATGGATGACCTTAATCAATCGACTGTTGAATGAACGCAAACAAAAATAGAGGTACCAGTGCTTTTGCTCCACTATCCATTCCAACCGCTACCGCAGGTCGCTTTGGATAGCTCCACGCTTAGTGAACAATTTGCAGAACATGTCGCGGAGCAAAAGGCTACCCTTCTGCTCCTGTCGGAGTAGAATGTTCTTAACCGTCACACACCCCCCCAGATCGTAGCGTAGCGTAGAGCTGGAAGCTTTTCAAGGTTTCTCATACACATTGGCCGCAGCGCAACATGCCCTGTATATTCTGCTCCAGTCTCTCTCTCGCTTGCTCTCAACGTCTGTGGTCCTTCTTACAACTGACTCTTAGCCATCTGGCACTATAGCCATCTAGCGCTAGCATTTCCATTGCTAGCCTAGTGCTCTCTGGCGCAGTGCTCTTTGGTGCAGTGCTCTTTGGTGCAGTATGCTCTTGGCTATTTCTGTGGTGTGCACGTGCTCGCTTGTGGTACCCCACCCAAGTGCCAATCCGCAGCTCGAGCGCTTGCGCAGGCTTCAGCGATTCCGGGCTCATAACTGTGGCGCACAGTCACAGAACATCAATGATAGCGACCGAGAGACGTCAGTACTATGAGCTATTGTTGTCCTCATTTCCACTGATTTGTTGCGCGCCTGTTTAAGTGACCCCTCTATCTCCGACGGGCGTTGAGGCGCGAGGCGAGCCCCGGTACGAAGGTTGCTGACCACCTAGGAAAAACTTCTCTTCAATCCTCTCAATAGTCAAAGTTCTCGAAAATCACGGTTCTCATTTCCAACCAGTTCAAAAGCTCCTTTCTCAAGGGGCCACCGGCGCACAGGTAGAAGGACCCCGCCCCTTCGATATCGAGGTCTACCTTCTCTATTCTTCTCATGAAGACGTTTGCTCCCTTGCTCTTCAGCTGTCCAATCTTAGCATCGACATCGGAACTTGTACTGCTGCCAGTGAAGAACATTTTGATGTTCCGAGCGAGATTTGGATGTGCCTCTAGCGTGTTTATTGCTAGGTCGATGTCGGTCAGTCGCGTTGTCCACAAGAGCCTTAGCCGATCCGAATCCGGATGTAATCTTTCAATTTGACCAAGTAATGGTGTAATGCCGACTCCGCCCGCAATAAACGGCGTGAGCTTAGTGCTGTTCCTATCCGGCTCGATCACGAACTCTCCGCCAATCCCTACGATGGATACTTCGAAACCGGCGCGATCATTCTGGCGGAACAAATAATCGGTGACAACGCCAACATTCCTTATCGTTATCTCGAATTCCCGATCCTCTTCATTACCGGATGGAGTCGACGAAATAGTGAAGGTGCGCACAAAGTCGTCATTCAAGCTTCGCGGGTCGTCATCTCGCATGTGTGAGTACCCCATGTCAAGATGCTCAGAGAAGTCGAGGGCCACCCACTGTCCGGGCGAGTACTGTATCCCCTCCGGGACAGAGAAAGTGAAACGGCAAATGCTTGGACCGAACGGTATCTTCTTGACGAGCTGGGCATTCTTTCGCGCAGGTGTTATCGAAGCCTTCATATTGCCCTCCGAGGGTAGGGTTCGAACCAATGGGTTGTAGGGCGAGGGAATCTTCCGCGTGCCTCGAAATGGTAGCCCTTGTCTGACCAGACGCGCTTCTATGACCTTGATCTTGACGGCAAGGTTGCTCCCGGGGAGCAATGCTGCCGCATCGGGACCAGCCAGTACTTCCGTGCTTCCCGTAATGTAGAGTACGTCGCCCGTCTCGTAGTTGGGAAACGTGATGCCAATTTTTGGATTCACGAGGAGATTTCCAAGGGATTGGTACAGCCGATTTCCGGAATATTCAGGGTAAACAAGCTCTGCATCCGAGAGCACGCGTGTGAATCCAGCAGGGCCTCCCCTATGATTGGTGTCCATGTCTTCGGTGACACTCGTTGTGAGAAAGAACATATCCGACTGTAAAATTATGGCCCTTGCTTCTTCTGAGAGCGTTTCGGACTGGGATGCTAGAGTCTGCGTGACTATCGCAGGTCGTATCTCGTACTGGTTCAGGTACTTTGGGCAGTTGCCCATACTTTGTTCGATCTTGGTAATGAGCTGAATCTGGTCCTGAACTTCGGGTATATCAGCTGACATTGAGCGGTTCCCTTCCATTTCGATTTTGACCTCATTAATACCTCCAGCGATGACTCGTCCAAAGAGCTTCACTCTTTTCCGCTCCATAAGATCAATAGTAAGTCCAGCCACCATCTTCTCATTCCCTTGCACCATTTGTCCCTTTTCCGCATGACCTACTAGGGCCTGAACAACAGGATCGTGAGCTGAGTCGATGAGCGTTCGCGTTCCGATGATGCCACCTCCCAGCATCTCCGAGAAACCCTGATTGCCACCCCAAAGCGTTGTCCACGGTCGACCTTGCGAGTCCAATGTACCGATGGCAAGAAGCGGTGCATGTTGAAGACGGAATGCTGCTTGGGCTGTGAGCATCGTTGATGTAGGATTTTCCATGTAGGGAACTTGTAGGAGCTTGTGCATTTTGGCTTCGCCCTCGTGAAAGGACATTCCCAGTGAGAAAGCCATCACAACTGCGTTCGATCGTGCGCTCCCACTTGTGTTGCTAGATGATTTACGTCGATTGAAGAATGATCAGTAGCATGTGAGGCTTCGCTCGTCTTTATTCTGATTCATAAGACCTCTGCCCAGAGCTGCGCGAGCTTAGCAATCGCAGTCGGCATGGAACAAGTTTACCCAAAGCACGCAACGCCGAGCGAGCGGCAGCGACACGGCATTGTTGAAGCAAGCTGACAGCTTCGATGGCCGACCGTATTTGCTCAAACTTCTCGGCCGCGGGAACTTCCTGTTGTCGTGGTTGGTTCTGCTTCCCCGCACAACGCTGACTGACCAACTTGCGTCACCAGGTGGCGAGCTAATTCGTGATCGGTGTACGTAAGCAGCACTAGCCATCAACAACAGCCCCTCCATCTACAACAAAACTTCACCCTTACACCAATCACCCAAATCTCGTCCGATTCCTACGATGAGCAGCTCAATCGACGCGCCGCGAACGCCCGAACGCTCTGAACCTAATATCTAATATACTACGCCTACGAAATTAGCCTATCTACACCGTTGTAGCCACCGGGCGAATGGCGAGACTATTAACGACGTTAACAAGCTATTTCAAATCTCTAAGGCTATAAGCAAACGTTAGAGGCGTTAATAACGCGAGCTAGGTATAAAGATCGCGTAAAGGCGTACGCGTAAACCTTTAGCTAAGCTTAATAGTAATAAGCTTGGGAGAGCTTTTTAAACGCCTATACAAGTTCTTAAATACATGGCAGAGCCTGAGTAGAATCCCTATAGTTAACGCCTACTTACCTATTAAGCTAAAAAGTATAGCGTTAAGCTCTCTAAGCGTTAGTTATAATATAACTTTAGTTAACGACTCGACGCTTACATGTACATAGCGCCCTATAGTAATCCTTTAATAGACGCTAATAAAGCTGCGCGCGTATAGTATAGCCAGCAGAACAAGGATCTGCCTATTACAGGTTACTAGGATTAAGTTTTCTTCACTGACAAGGCTTATTTTAACCTACATAAGCGCCTCTAAAAGCCTCGTCAGCTGCGTCAACGCGGGCAGCAAAAACGATACAGAAAAATTACTGATATGCAGCCTTGGAGCGCTCCTAGGGGTTAGGTTTTACACATGTACGCCTGCGTTAACTGGGACTTTAAATTAGAGCTCTACTTTTACAACGACGATAAAGAGATGCCTATAGTCGTTAAGCCTCCGCCGAAACCTTGTAAAAGGATGTATGAGTCCTCTCAGCAGTACGAAGAGCGCGTATAAGAATGGGAGGCTCATAAGCCTCCTAAAGTCGACGTAGATCCTTAGGGGAACTATATGACGCAAGCCTACTATACAGAGCATGTACTGCCTATGTATATTAAGATCCTTAACGACGCGCGCACTCGTAATCCTTATAAATATTTTATTCTATAAGAAGATAATAACCCGTTATATAGTATAAGATTAAAATATAACGTTGCGCGTATATTTAAGATATCTTAAGGAGTGCGGCTCCTTATACACCTAGGGAGGTCACCAGATCTCAATCCTACAGAAGGATGCTGGCTCATCCTTAAAGAAAAGGCCAAAAGGCGTCTCCACAAGCCATGTGAAGGTGAGACGCCTTAGGATGGGACTACAAAACACCTCAAGGATATACTACGGCAAATATGGGATGAGATCTCTATCAATGAGATCAGGGAGCTTATCGAGGAGATGCCAGATCGCTGCCAAAGGCTCATAGAAACTGGCGGCGAGAAGATACGCTCACAACGCTGGTGAATATACTGTAGAGATCCTGAGATCTCAACACCAAATCTGAACTCTACGCGTCAGATTTAAGCTTTAAAATCAAGTTCAGCCTCAAATCAAGTCAATATGCGTCAAGAACCTCAGAATCTCGACTTTGTATGGTGATTACTATGGGAGAACAAAATTTGGCGGTTGTGCTTACATAAACCGATCACGAATTAGCTCGCCACCTGGTGGCGTGGATGCGAAATTAGTAAGCGCTAGTCTATAGTAGGCTAAGTCCATCGCGCTAGGCCGATCTTCCTTCCTATGCTTTTTTGTTCAGCAGAGCACTCAGCTCCTAACAAAAAGATAGATCATTCGCGTATCGCATCTCCAATACTCTCATGATTTGCTAGGCTAATCTTGTATGCAGCCCGATCTTCACGACCCTATATATCAAAGCCATGCTATGCCCCGCATCTTGCACCGCCATCGCACTCATATCCACCACCCTCACATCTTCCGACCCAATGGACTTTAACGCCATTATCTACCACGCGTCTCATGTTCTTCGCACTTGCCCTCAATACAGCCAGACCTCGTCGGTCGCACTGGTAAGAACTGACAACGTCGCCGCATACGATGTCCAATACCGGCGCTAGGATACTAAACTCGCACACGAACTTCGCTGTTGCGACCACACCGTCGAAATAAATGGACAGAAGGCGCGCATCGATGGATAGGTGAGTAAAATCGTTCACGCTGACGATGGGTACACTGCCACGGCTAAAGGGCTACAGAAACCAGAGGAGGCCACTAATTGCGCGTCCGAGAACCAGCGGTGAGAGTTCAGATGTGGGTGTGTTGCTTTCCATGAGTGGATCGAGCTGGAACTGGCAGATCCGTTCCTGATTCCCTGCGGTATTAATACCACCGTTTTGTGCGGCAGTCAGCGCAGCATATTCTGGTAACTTATCCACGGGTGCTTGATACACGGTTGAGGTCTGATCGCCGAAGAGGTCATGGAGAGAGGTGTATGTCACGAAGACGGGGAAGCCGGTATAGTTGCGCGTGGTGGCGGCGAGGAAACCGGAGTGGTCTGGTCTTGGAGGCTTTCCCCTACAGCGGGGAGATCAATGATAGTAGGTATGGAACCGTGAGAGGAAGATGGGATTGTAAACACCAGAATGCTTGAGGATTGCAGGACTCCCGATTGCACCTATGGAGAGGACAACCTTACGATTCGCACGGACAGTACAGACGTCATCAACCTGGTCGATCGTCTCGATACCTGCATCTGCTTCCTTGCGACCTTTTCTGTGTCGAGGCCACAAGATGCGAGCCGGATGTGTTCTCCATCACTGCCGTGTTTGGTCGGTTCTCGAAAGGGTAGTATAACGTACGACTCAACAACACATGGAACCGACGGTGAAGAAACACGGGCCGTTGGATCTATAAAGCTCAATTTAGTATTGATCTTCTTGATTTAAGCCTTTTCGTGGGTGACCGTCACAAGAACCACTGTGGGCTCCTCAAGGCAGAAACGTGCGCAAAAGGTGGCAATTTTACGTGCATGGGGTTTTAGAGCCGTGTTGAGGTGGATCGCGGCGAGGATGAACCGTGGCACGCTGCGAAAACCTACCTAGGTACTACTGTGGCGCAGTATTGACAGTAGGTTCGCAAGATTACATAGGCATAGCGCGATCAAGATTGTATCAATTCCATAGTGGAACCTCAGTCTTCCTAATTTGCCTTCGCTTCGAAATTTTGGTAAATATATTTAATATTCCAGTACCTTTAAACCTGCTTCCATGGTTGTGTCAACCGCATGATTTCTCACAAAATTAATCAAGTCCTCGGGAGTACTTCTATATGCAATAAAGGGCTTCACTCGCACTTCTTGGTTGAGATCGTCCTGATGTGATTCAAGGACAGAAATCACGTGTACTTGATTCACTGTGGGCTCGTGCATGCATGAGGACAGTTGAATGCCAAATGGCTCGAGCGCGACTTAATTTACACTTGAAGATTAGTATTCGCTGCTGCCTATCTACGCGCTGAGCTTCTCGAGTCACTTTCACCTGGGCTTTCCTGCCAGTCACGTTTGCACGCACCTTGGTTCACTTGCAAGATACCTATGGTATGCAAATACGGCGGCCAGCGTGGTGCACGAACCCCATGCTAGCACTAACGCCCCGCGCCTGCCTGCCTACGGTCCCACACCTGGTCATATAAAAACTGCCTGCCGCCTCTTTCCCTCTTTCCTCGCTCACTCAACTACACTCGACATCGAAGGGAGGCTTCTGCGGAGTTGGAGGTTGCCACTGTCGTCGGCGAGGAAGGTGCCGCGACCATTGTTCGATCACAGCAACGAGTGTCAGGTGAGTTCTACCTGTGGCATGGAAGGAAGCGTCTACGGCGTCGGAGGTCGCTACTACTCCCGGCGAGGCAGGTGCCGGAGTCGTCGTCTATGCCACTTGGAGAATTATGCTCAGTGAGAGGCGTCTACGGAGTCGGAGGTCGCCATCATACACAGCGGGGCAGGGGCTGGTATCATTGACTGATCACGCGGTGGGTTTGCACTTGCACACTGGGGAGAGGTTTTTGCGGAGTTGGAGATCACCATCGTACCTGGCGGGGCAGGGGCCAGTACCATAGTCTGGTGTGCAAGGGCATGTATATCGTATAGCTAAATCAAATCTATCGATGTTGTACACTCTACTCGTTCTTTGCAGGCTGCACTGTCACCGCGCATGTTGGCTTACTGTGTTTACCATGGCGACCGCGCGTGCCTGCCTCTACGATCCGCAGCACCAAAGTGACCGCCCTTCTGCCGCCCTTCTACCGCCTCACAAGACTTCAACAACGCTCGCAGTGTCTCTCTCTTGCCGAAGCTCCACCCGAACACGCCATCACTACGTACTGTGAGAAGTTCCGGAACTGAGGGGCTTGCGAGAAGCCCCAGACCGCAGCTCAGACTGTCCCTCCGGTCTCAAACGCGTTCCAACGCGCAGCTAACGGCACACTCCGTACTGATCGAACAGTGTACCGCAACTCGAGCCTACCCGCAAATCTACGTGACAGAAAACGCGCGCCCACTCGAAACCCGACAGAGCCTACACAATCTTCAACGATGAGGCATTCGCGGAGTTTCTCCAATGAGATCCAAGAGATCCAAGACAACTGCCGCGTCGACCGTCCGCACGACCTTCTCGTCCCGCATCACGCGCGTACAAGAACCGCCTTCACGTCCTCTACTGCGTCGAACAGAAGCCCGAGATCGGCCGCACGTGCGTTGAAGACTACGGCCAGCCGCACATCTTCACCGGCAGGGAAGGCCTTGTAGGAGTCAACCTAACAAGTTCTGCGTGGCACTGCTGCCTTATCCGACCCAGTGGCTCGCCCGTTCGCTACCAAAAATCAAAAACACCAATAGAAAAGTTAGAAAAGTCCTCGAGAAGTGTTGATTATAGCCTTGTCTTTGCTAGCTTTTATACTCGAAATAGTAGACCCCGAGATCACCTGCGCTATCGAACGCAAATTTTCGGTGGCCCGCGGTGACCGTTGTGAATTCTGATACGGGCAGGTGTAATGGCTCATGACCATGATGGGGTGCCGTTTACGGCGTACATGAATTACGAGTGGACGGAGAGGGTACTAGCAGTTAAGGCTCTGGACGGAGAACTGAACGAGTGGAAGTTGCAGGAGACGCGATATACCAATAAGCCGAAGATTCACGTCAAGAGGTTTAGGGTGGATGAGTTTTCAGCTTCGCCTATAAAGGGTTATGTTCCGGATGGAAAGATGAGCGACATTACGCGAAGGCACAATCGTGCAGCCTCGGAGGCAGACATGGCAGCGTAGTGGCAGAAGAAGGACAGTGATTTCTTATGTTTTCAAGACGCATGGCAATGGAGCATTAGGACCTCTCAAAATACTGTATTTCGTTGAGAACATTTTCCATCGTGGCATTCCTACCCGAGCGAGTAGTTACGAGTACGAGGATCATCATATTTACCGTTGATTACATCCGTAAACTTACGAGGGGTAGCGTAGCCAATTCTTGCAGTTGTACAGCTGTCGGTTTCCTCGTGTACGTGCATGTCTTGCGCGCTAATATTTGCTTGATCCCACAAATATGTTATGGCTCGCATCCGAGCGATTGCAGGAAATGCTATCCTGACGGTGAAACGGTTGTTACCTTCTACTGGACCAAGGATCTCCAATTTTGGTCCATAAAAACCCACAGTACCAGTACAAGCTCGCTCCCGTGTGTGCCAACCCCGGTAAATTGGCTCTTCACATGGCCTATCAGGTGTCTTCCAGGAGAGACGGTAACGCTTGGGAGATTCACAGCATTTGCAGTCCCAGCAATAGATGTTCTCGTACCTGTCTTTGAACAGGGCAAGGTCGCGCACGTTGAATAAGAGAACACTCCACCCCATATATCCGAGCCCAGTTCCCATCTCGTGAATAGCATCAAACTCGATATACCGGTAAGGCACTCCCAGCTCGAGAGACAAGGACCCCGTGCGATATCGAAAGCCTTGATAGTAATTGCATCGGAAGCGGCTCCTCGTTCTAGCAATAACTGGCGCCTGTGACCTTGATGTGCAATTTTTAGAGCCTGGGCCATAACTGAATCCGGAAGTATTATTGGTTGGACAGATGATTGGCCCATTCGGCTTTGATGCTCCAAGTCTAAAGCGTGGGTGAGCCATTCATGTGAATCTGGTATTGACGCAGCGAATAACAGCCCCCGTTTGCCGTGATACAAAATGTCCAAAACCTGGGCAAAAATTACAGCGTAGGATATTCCCGGTTCGATGTATGGCCGGCCCCACTGGTCTCGATCTCCCATTTTCAGAGCGTGGCCAACAGCCATAGCGGAACCTATACACAACGAGGACGGACACGATGCCAAAGTCCGAAACATGAGGTCCAGCGGAGGGAGTGCGTAGCCGACGGTTAAATCACGTCCCTCTCCAGCTATGGGTATTAGAGAGTAGACGCGATCGCGCGGGTCACCGCACTTTTTGCCTCGAAAGTGGTCCAGCAGGCGTATCAACGAGGCGCCTTGAAACATATCTTTAGGTGCAAGAAATTGTGAGGCCTCTCTCACCCACTGAGAAAACAAGCGTGGCTCCAGTATCGTCATCAGACCAAGCAGAGGGAGATCTTTTCGGCCCAATACGACGGTGGCTCGGCGTGCCAACATAATTTCCTGGACGATCCAGGCTCGACCCCAGTAAGTTTTGTGAAATAAATGGCGCAAAAACAGTGGGACACCCTTCGTATTGTTCAGCTCTTCTACTCGGGTTAATTTGTGCCGTCCTGAAGAAAGCTCACTCATGATGTCTTCTCTTGGGACCACCGCACTCCCTAACCAAATGCGGACGCTTTCTGCACCGGCATAAATTCTGCTCGTTTGCTGAACTTGGTGATTGCGCTCTGCTGTGTTGTGCTGGTCGATACACACAGCATCGATCTAATAAAGATCACCTCCCAGTGACTCATGATTCGACTGGACAGTGGCGATGAAGTTGTACAAGTTTTCACGCACTTCCAGGTAATCCCCGTTGAGCAGAACTCTTCGAATGGGAAACGCCTCTCCCCACGTATAAGAAAGGCACGCGTACCTCGTGTCGATTGTCGTGTGGTGGATTGAGCATTGTAGCAAGCCAACTTACGTCTTCCCGGGCAAGATCTTGAGAAATCGGATCGAAGGTTCCATATGGTCGAGGGGCTTGTGCCCGAATCTTTCTCGCTTAGACGCTTGTAATTGTTGGTCTAAAATTCTCGGACGGGGCATCGACGGAGGCATGAGACTCATGGTGTGTCGCAACTAGCGTCTCCAGTTGAAGGTTAACAGCGCAGGGAAGAAGTTGATCGATGTGATGAGGAAGCCGCCGCCCGGGCGATCGACGGCCAAAATCAACGCAACGAGGAACCCAACAACGCAGCAGAGGTCAGAGCGAACTGTATCGAGAAAAAGACCGCCTGAGTAGACGTAGAAGTAGAGTGAAGAAAAGAAGATGTTCGAAGTGCAAGAGAAGGCTGCAATTTCACGCGGGGCTGAGCCTGACGCCAATCAGCATGGAGCCGCCCCAATCGGCAGGCACTACGAAGGTGCCTCAACCTTGTTGAAACTGCGACTTCATAAATGCAGCTCGTGTGCATCGAACACATGTAGTCGAAAAGAGAGAAAATTTGGCATCCCCGGACACGTGTGGTCGTATTCACAGCGCGAGCACATCCAACCCTCCACCCAACTTCGACGCGTACCCATCACCACATCCTCAGACAAAGAGCCCTCGTTTGTGCAACACAGTACTTCCAAACCCGGCGTTTCCCTTCCAACCATCCGTCATGAACAAAGCACCACACAACGGTGCGCCGGAAAAGGCAACCACACTTCCCATCCGCAAACACTTGCCCTACAAAGCCTTTCATCCCAGTCACACCATCACTTTTGCGCGAACACGTCGCAACCCCCCAATATTGCTGATATTGTGAACGCTCAGCCTGGCCAATGTTCCTGCTAGGCCCGACGACGAAATCTTGGTAGTACAACCTCGGACCGTGACCAACCATCCATTTTTACCCAAGACGAATAGCAACGACACGATGTCGGCGGAACCATCAGTGATGAACGCGCTCGAAGCGCTGCACAACAACTACTTAATCGGCCACTGGCGCAACCACCCAATCGAGTTCATCTTCGAATTTCTCATCTTCTCGGTAGTAGTCGGGCTCATCGCAGGGTACCGCGGAGCGAAGGCGATAGACACGCTTCAATACTACGCCGAGCAGGAGGAGAAAGCGCGCAGCCGAGCGTACGAGCGCCTGTGGAACACGCCGCACTGGTGGGTTCTCGCGATGCTGGTGGACCAGTGGCTGCGCGGCCTGATCCCGGGAGACGGCATGTGGACGCGGGACAACGCGCGGTCGCTGCGCCAGAAGGACAAGTCTGCGCTGCAGCAGCTCGTGCGCATGGGGATATTTCCCTTGTACATCCAGGACGGGCACGGGCCGAGGACGGTGGTGGAGCGAGAGGGGAAGATTGATCAGTGGGGCCGCGTCACGCCGTACGTGTACAAGCAGAGTTCGCAACGCGCCGTGTTTGAGTTCGTGGTGCCGCGGGCGCGAGGATGGATGATTGAGGACGAGAACGTCATGAGCGCTGATGAACATCGGCGGCGCAAGGATGACGAGCCGTTCATGGCGTTCGTCCAGATGCTGGTTCAGAGCAAGAGGATCAGACGAGCGGCCAGGTGGCGGACTACGGCCTCGGCCGTCCTCTGCGTCAATCTCAAGGATCTGCCAAAAAAGCAACGCGAGCGGAGGCAGCAGTTTCCCAAAGCGCGGATGCCATTCCCTCTCAGGCCAGTCAACATGGTTACAAAATTTCCACCAGACCCAGAACTGCCCACGGAGATCGGTAACACGTCCTGGTTCCGCTATCTTCTGCCCTTCAAGCGGGACCGGATACTATGCGGAGGATATTTGGCATGGAAAATGGAAAAAATTCTGCACTGGTTGAGATATGGCAAATTGCTCACCGAGATTCGCCTGCCTATCGTGCGCATAGAGGCGCCGGAAGATGATGAAGTAGAGCTGGATAAGGAAGTCCTCCTGATAGCGCAGAATTTGGACCTAGACCAGGAAGGGTGGGACGAAACGTTGGCGAAGTTGGATCTGAGACGAGCGTATTTTGAAGAGGATATTGAGCCTCTTGAATAGAGGAAAAGCTCACCCGCCGCGAGGGGACCTATTGTTGGTTTTTCGTTTCATACCTCCTTTTAAACATTGTCCGTTTTTTTTTAGTACGCAGAATCAGGCTTCGATGCTTCTTTCATCCACTCGCCGGTCTGCTCAACTTGTGCTTGCCACTGTTCGTTAGAATCTTGTTGTGTCCACAAGCCCACGCCATCAACAGTTTCCATTGACACTCTTCCACTCGCGTACTTTTCGTAATACTCCTTCTCCTCAGCGTCTTGCCACCTCACTCGACCCATCCTCTTTTTCAAGGTCTGGCGAGCTACGCTACGTCTGATCATTCTTGTAAGGTCAGACGCTTGGTCGAGCAGCGGACTCTGTAACCCTGCAGTAATGCGCCATTCCGGCAGACTCAGGTTCGAGCCTGCAGGTGGATAGATGCGCGCGTAGGCCCGACATCTGGCAAGTATGGGTAGTGCAGGTGCCGAAGTTGATTCCTCAAAGGACTTAAAGTGGTTGATTTCCATTTGAGTTTCAATGTCAAGAAGACTGTCTGGCTGCTCCGAAGCCCAATCGTCATCCTTTTTGGGATATAGTAATATGCCCTGCGGAGAGCGGAAGAAGTGTATTGGAGATACAAACCGATCGAAATAGTCTTCAGGTCGGCAGAAAAGAGCATCTCGTTCAGCAGACAAAGTGGGCGTAGGGATAGCAGTGTTGTCACCATGCAGTTGCCACGCGGTGGGCAAAGACGATTTGCCTGCTCCTTTTGGGTTCTTTGGAAATTGCGAAGGCTTAGGATCACTGCGATTAATCAGAGCCATGGGGTCCTCATCAGCAAGCAGCGCAGTCTCGTCGGGCGCTACAGGCTCGAGGAGTTCTGCTTCCGACACAGTAGGTAGGTCATCTGGAAACACCCAGTCTACAATGGGGTTGTTCACTGACGCAGCACAGATGCGACTTTCACCGGAGCGACATTCGGTCAGAGCGAGCATCACCGCCAGTGAACCACCCACCAGTTCTCCGCAGACGCCCACCCGACCGATGACTGGCCTAGAATATCCATCCAGGAGCAAGTTCTCGCGCACCCAGTCGTAGCCTAGCAGTACATCGTGGACAGGCGTTGGAAATTGATGTTGGGATGAGGCTCGATAGTTAACCTTCGCAATGGTCGCACCGCTTGTTGCAGCGAGTGCGGAAATCACGCGCTCTTCTTCCTCTATACTCTCAGGTATGACAGGACCGGGAGGCAAGTAGATCAGAACAGGAGATGAAGGAGTTGACGAATGAAAGACGCTGGAGGAGCTCAGTCAGTCAACGCTATGTCATTGTTGCACCACCATTTCCCGGGCGACGGTCTTTCACATGTTCTCGATGGGTCTCCAGCAGTTCCCCGACCAAGCTTCGAATTGGGCACAGCTTAGATTGCGAACAGGCCGAACGCCAACGACCACGCGTGTGACCATGTGGTGCGCGGTCACTTGAGAGACCAAATCGACAGTAGCCTGGTACGACAAACAAGTCGAAGGATGTGAACATGGCTTGGAAGCAGGGGCTATATGCGAGCCGCATCGCACCTGTGAGATCATCGTACATCCGGGATGCATATGTAAACAAGGCAATCAACAGACCAAGCTGCAAAGGCAGGGGAGGGGTGTACGAAGCGAGAATAAAAGAGGTGGGTTCCTTACTCGACGTTCACTTCGCCATTCGAGCGACAGGGGACAGCAATGCGCTCGCAGCGGGGCAGCGCATTTACGACGGCTGAGAAGGCGCAGCGCGCTGCAGGATAGGACAGCAGACGCGAAGCGTGTTGACATGTGCGACGGATTGTCCAGGGCCGGTGCAGAAGGCGCATCGAGAGACACAAGACACGGAATGTGGAATGCGGAACGCGCTGCGGCCTGATGGCGAGAAACGCGGGTAAAGATGAGCGAGGGCAAAGAAAAAGGTTCTGTTTGTTGGCCTCGTTCTGTTCTGGCCCCTCGTCTCGGGAGACACGATCAGGGGAAGGCGCGATCTGAGGGACCGTCTAATTTGAGCGGTGGCGTTCAGTGGTGGCGCCTTCTGGTCCAAGCGTGCCTTCGGAACCCCCAGCTTTGCCTAGGTTGCGATTGCAGCACAGGGCGCCTCAAATCTGCGCGCCCAGCCTGTCGCTCCTTCTGGCCCGCCTCTTCTTGTGTGCTTCTTCTTCATCTTCTTCTTCTTCTTCTTCTTCTTGTCAATCATTTGGCCGCTGCTTGTACGGGTGCGCCTTCCTCGCTGTGTCTTTGTGCGTCGTGCCTGCTGCGACTCCCTGATCGGTAGTTTCCTGCAAGAGCACTGCCACCTCCGAACACACATTTCCACAGCTTGGCCGCACACGCAAAAAGACTGCCTTACCGTACTGTCTTCTAATACACCCTCCGTCTGCCTTCACAATTGACTCTACCTCGCTCGTCGTTTCTGCTTCACCACTGCGAAGACACTCACGACGCTGTTCCGACCTCCTTTCCGCGACGCTCGTATCAGATACGAGTCAATTGTCCGCCCCCACAACTTAACCCGGAACACCACACACGCTGCACGAGCAAGTTATCCCAGGCTGGAGACCTTCGGTAGCCTACGCACAATAGTCGCGACGGGGTCCTACCCCTGTCCACTGTCACTATGGCCGAAAGCTCGCGTGCGAGGGCCTTCTTCACGCTGCTCAAGAACCTAGTGCTCGCAGCCGGGCTTTACGCCATCATATATGGAATCATCACCCTCGTAGGCGACCAAAGCGTACGCGCCAAAGGGAAGCTTGGTATTCCCGCCTTTCTCGACAAAGCGGGTCCCACCGAACTCATAAAGACGACGAAATCGGGGGTCCAGGTCAAGTTCGCTAGCTCCACCAAGACTGTGACTATCAACCCGCACGCCAACGTATTCAACCGACCGGTAACCGCAGTCAAGAACAAGGACGACTTTATGGGCCCCCGCCCCCATGTCGACACCGAGGCCGACTTGCACATGCTAGTCGAGGAATGCAGAGGCACGTACAACGGCATAGAGAAGATGCGTAACGTGTTCGACTGCCTGCAATTCTTTGCCAACGACGAGAAACGCTATTACAGTCTCCCGGAGGAGGCTAACCGTGCGAGCGCCCAAGATCCTCGGAAAGCAGAGTATGCGGACGCAGACGGCCATGGCAGGATGCTGAGCAAGTACGTCCCCGTGGACGAGGCCAGACCCGCCAACGGCTCAGACATCGGCACCTGCCCCGGACCCATTGTCCCTTTCCACGTCTACTGGACCGGCCCAGCCACTTGGCGCGTTGAAGTCTTCATCAAGAGCTATCTCTACACCCAAAACCTCGCCTGCTCGCGTCTTTGGCTCTGGCTTGACAGCGACCGAAATCCGCACGCGGTCGAAGACATGATGACCAAGGACGCCCTCTTCGCGCGATTCCTGCCCTTTGTTGAGCGCGGTGACGTGCTGCTCAAGGCATGGAAGTTCCCTTCTCGAATCCCCCTTCCTAAGGACGAGAATAACAAGAATGGCTACGGCTATTACAGCACGCCCGGAAAACCCAACTCCAAAGGCGAGAAGGCCGTCGCAGAGAACATCGTGGAGGACAAGGACGGACAGCAGTGGCTCGTGCTTACCCCGAAACAGATGACGTTCCTGCCCGTCGCTGTGTCAGATGCAGTCCGATTCGTCGTCTTACACATCCATGGTGGTGCCTACTTTGACATGGATGTGCTGATGCTTAGAGACATGCGCCCACTTCTCCTCCCCAAGGAGCATGCCTTTGCTGAGCGCTGGGCTGCTCATCCCCATCCGGGAGATTACAACACCGCCATCATGTCACTCACTGCGAACTCTTCTATCTCAGCTTACATGCTGTACGGCGGGATTCGCATGGGCCTCAACTTCCATCCACGTGTGCTAGGCCGCATGGCATGGAAAGAAAACCGCGACCAAGAATTCCTTATGCTCGAAACAGCCGCATTCGATCCCATCTGGACGGAATTCAACTGGGATCGCGAAGGCCGATGCACTGTGCCGTGCTTGCGGGACTATGGCGCCGCGTTCAAGGGCAAAGACGGGGCCATCAAAGATGAATGGGAGAGCTACGACGGCCCCCAGCTTGAAACTATCGATCTGCAAGAGGCGCAGTCCAAGGAGCTACGCAAGCGCGGCCGCGAAGACGATGAAAACGTTCCAGCTTCAGCCTCAGCCCCGATCTCCAAATCGGAGCACGTAGAATCGTTTCAAGCGACTTTGGACGAAGAAGTAGAATTGCGCCACGCCGGTGTGGTCGCGAACTACATTCTGGCTGAGGACAAATTCCCTCCAAACAACCGCACGCTCGAAAACTTCTTCCGGGGTGCTTGGACATACCATATCCACAACCAGGTAAGCTAATAACCGTTGGCGTCGCGCTATCTTTCGACGTGGCGCTCTGTGCCGCCCTCGCACTCCACAAAAAAGACGCATTGTTTTGCGAAGAATCGAAACCAGGCTAACAATCCACTAGTGGCTTAAGCACCCTGAGCCGTCTTCCTGGCTGTCAGTTCTCGAGCACAGCCATGATGGCTTCTTCGCCGGTGAACGCACAAATCCCTATGGCGAGAAATGGACCGGTCCCAGCCTGATGCCATACAACTACTGGCCTGAATTCGTATGAACGCGGCTCCGGACCGGAGTCGCATGCCCCCTTTCCTATGGCTTGGCTAGACCAAGCCATTGCATGAAGGTCGCCGCGCCGCGAGAGTTCTCCCGAGACTTTCGCACTCAAGGCAGCCAATGTTTCCATCGTTTAGACATATCTAGGATCCATGGGCTATCTAGACAACATCTTCATATCTCCAGAGGCAACAAGCTAGCTGCCCGACAGGCGCCAGATGATACCAGGAGTTTTTGTGCAATGATCGATGGCGTTCTGTGGTTTACATCTCTGAAAGAAGGTCTCACCGGGACGGCGTGTTTGCTTGCGCATTGGCGACATACGGCGACTTTTCCAGCATTTCACATGCATTTTGCACCACGGCTCTTTGTGCCGTGGGACTGCTTATACGTTTTTCTTCTCCTGCGCATTTTTTGCTTCATAGCGCGGGGTTTTCGCACCCCAGCGTGGCTTCGGTTCGCTTCTTGATACCATGATTCTGGACCTCGCCTTATGGGCTTGAGGATTGCGTTTCTGTATTGTTTCTGCTTGTGCATAGCTGCCTGAGGGAGCTTGGAGTCGGTGGGCGTTTTGAGAGACGATTCAGATTAGATTATATATGCAGTGCTGAAGAGGAGTGTTATTGTTACTATCTGGGGTGTATATTGCCTGCGCGAGCTGTGGATGTAGACGACGAAATAGTCGCGATCGAAATAAACAAGATCAAACATGATTTATACTCTCATTGTAATGACGTGTGCATGACTATCACGGTCGAGGTTGTGCGGGTCAGCAACGACCAGGTGGATGCAAGAAGACTCATGAGATTGAAGGGTATCTATTTTTCTGACTCACTCATGCGTGCACAACTCCCCTATCTCAAGCTACTTGATCTCTACAATATCAATGAGGCAGTCAAAGTCCCCCTCCAAGCGGAGTCCACCAAATTCGATAGGTCTGCTTCTGCGCTTTTCTATCGTGCAACTCTACAAATCGATCAACGGTTCATCGATAACCTTCTGCTGCACCGGCAACTGATGCTGCGGCGCAGACGGGAAACTCTCAGGCCCATACCCGCCCTGCGCATACGGCGTTGGCTGCCACCCCGAAGCTGGCTGTGGCTGTGGCTGTTGCTGCTGCTGCTGTTGCGGTGGTTGCTGCCAGTACTGTTGTTGCTGTGCCTGCGGTGGAGCTTGTTGATACGGCGGGGACGGCTGCTGTGGTTGTTGTTGTTGTTGTTGTTGCTGTTGTGGTGGTGGTGGGTAAGAAGGATTCTGTGGTGCTACAACAGGTTGGGCGGGCGGTGACATCGGGGTCTGCTGCGGTGGTGCGCGGTACATGTCAGGAGAAGAGGGTGCGGGCGCGTGTGACGGTTGTGAGGTAAAGCTCTGGGTGCGCTGGACAGGTGGTGCAGAAGGTGCCGCGGCGGCGTCACCGTAGTAATAACTTGCGCTTTCGGCATCCGATACGGTTGATGGAGGAGCTTGCGGCGGGTAGGCGGAGGGAGGTTGCGAGGGATATTGCTGATTAGAGATTTGCCGTTGTAGCTGCGGGGAAGCAGGTTTCTGGTAAGCTGTACTGGAAGGAGGTTGCTGAGGTGCAGTTGCACCGCCGTAAGACGTCAGGTTGGGGTATGGCTGGGAAGGCTGCTGTGCCTGCGGGTACTGGTCTGGAGGCGGGGCATTGTACTGTTGAGGTGGAACAGACGCACGCTTATCATAATGAGCGTACGATGGCTGCGGTGCTGGTGGGTGACCCTGTCCATAGTAGGATTGCGGTCGTGCATAGGGGTCTGCGTTTCCAGTGTAGAAGCTCTCACTACCTTGAGCATCCGGTGGCGCGCCCGACTGTATACTAGGGTACAGACTTGAGGCGGGGCGCTGGTTAGCAGGGGGCAAGCCATACATTGCGCCGGCTTGATTGTACGTGTTCGACAGACGTTCCTCGAGCATTCGGTCGTAATAACGTACGACAGTAGACAACTTGGCGTGAAGATCTAATAGGGTGTCGTGCTTGCTCATCGTCTCTCCATACGTTCGCGCGAGCTTGGGTCGCAGCTTCCCAATGCTCTCGTACAACTCTTGTATCTGGGGTTCTCGTAGGATAGTCCCGGGTGCCTGGTGCTGTAGCCGGTCCACCAACGTCGAAAACAGATTTATGTTCTCTGCCTCCACGGGTGTCAATTCGTAATCGTTCTTCGGTGCGACGATAGGTGCGCCATTAGATGTAGAGGTCTGTTGGCGTAGTGTGGCTGCGTGTTGCTTTTTCTGTTCTTCCATATCCGCCAGTGAGGCGGCAATGGCGGCTGCAAGGTCCGGATCATCTTCCTCCTCTTGCGCGGGTTTTGACGTTCCATTTGTTTCCGGTGCCTTTTGTGATTGCAGCTGGGACTGCGACACAAATCCGGCGCCGCTGTGGCCCTTGGCCTCCTCCAAGCTCATTTCTAGCGCTCGCTTCAAGTCGGCATCAAAGCTGTCCTCCACGCGGGGATTCCGTGGTTCCATAGACCCCTGGTACAATGTCCGGTTCGGCTTCGTGGCGTCAAAAAGGCCAGGCGCCGGGGTCGAGCGGGCCCTATCCGTCAACTTCTGGTAACATCCATCGTCAACGCGGACGGGGTCCATTATGCCAAGGTGCGGGAGTGGAATGCTCTTGCTCGAGCAAGACCCACAGAAGACGTTTCCGCAGTTTCGGCAGTGGTGTTTCCGGTTCGTGAATGTAAAGGGAGTTCGACATCGCATGCAGACGTCGGAGTCGGTCCACTCTGGAGGCTGCAATGCCGGTCAGTATGCCATCAACTTAGATTTCTCGATGCACACGTACCGCGCTGCTATCCAACATGCTGCTGGCAATATGCTCTTTGGGCGGAAAGCGGAATCCTTCCCGCTGGAGCGTGGTATAGACGTCGTTCAAGTAGCTAAGGTTACTTCGTCCCTCGGCAGCGGCTGCCCACGACTGGATCAGCGCCAGCATCTTATCCTTGACATCTTGGTTCGGGGCGACAGCGCCAGGCGCTTTCAGCAGCGAGGTGAGGTTATCGAGGAACTCGCGCGAAGCAATCTCTTGGGTGAAGTGTGCGCCACCGTTTTTGACGCATGTGTCGGTAAGCTAGCATCGGTCAGCAACCAGGCTTCGTTCCCAGAGTTAGACGACCTACATTCAGGGCCGCCAGCTGCACGTTTGGGTTCTTGTTCCCTATCCGGCGCTTTAGAGCGCGCATGGCCTCTTTAGGCTGCACCGTCTTGGAACGTATAACGTCGGATATCTCCAGGTTGAGGGGCATGTCCTCCCTGTGGACAGTTAGTGAAGCTCCACCACAGGGCCCTATAGCTTATTCTAGCTACTCTTATTCACGTACAAGCTCGAGGAGGTGGCACGCTCGATCTGCTCATCGAAAGCGTTGTTGGCGGATGTCCCGAACCAGCCCGCCATGATTGCGGAGGGGAACTATGGGAATGCCGTCGTGGCTCGGTCGGGCGTGCGTGCTCTCCAGTGTCTTCGGTGTGTTGGGTCGCCGTGAAGGATGCCGTCGGTGGGCAGAAGGAAGGCGATAGCGGCGACGTAGCTTGCGCGTCTGTCGTAGGTAGCAGCGGAGCTTCGCTGGGCGCTGATGGTCGCCAGGCCCTCCTTGGCACCGACGTAATCTAACAATCCAATCGGCCAACTCGGTGGCGCATGGCCTCGCAGGACACTCCGCAAGTCGACACCGCCAGAACCCTGTATACACACAAAAAAGACCGTCTTCCTTGTTGTTGTGCCCCGACTGCCAGTCTTGAAGCCTACGCGACCATACCGACAGCCGAACAGCCCTCGAGCCCCCTGGCCCAACTGCGCCTTTCCGTCACACGGTCCGCCATAGCGCTCACGGCTCCCCCGCGTGCCACTCCAGACTGCGACGCCCGACCACGTACCGCCTTCGATTGCGCCCTCCTACCATGCGAGACATCCTCTGCGCATAAGCTGCGGTTATGAGTGCAGCTGCTCCCTTGCCTCCTGCAGCTCCCTTCTCGACACGTGCCATGAAAGGATACCCCAATGGCGCAGGTGGCTCGCGGGGCAGCGACGGAGCAGGTCCTCGAGGCGCTGGAGGTCCATATCCCCCGATCGCTGAGATCACGGCATCGGCGACAGACAAAGTGAATGAGATCAGTGGCCAATCGGTACACACACCAACCTTCGTAGGGGAATCATGCTGAGTGAGGACAGGTCGCACGTCTCGTTGAGCAAGCCAAATACCACATGGGCCAGGCGATAACATCGGTCAACAGCCGCCAATCTCCTGCTGCCGCCTTCTGGGAGTATCTTGTTGCATACAAGCTCGTCTCCGAAGTCATACCCCGCAAAAGAGACTACATCGATCGCGTCGAGACAAATCGCGGCCAATTGCACCGAGACTTCACGAACCTCTGCAAGGTTGGACACACATTCAGGAATCCATTTGCGCGTGGTTGACATGTGCCAGGAAATCCAAGCCAACGAGGATAGATTCATGAACATAAAGAACATCATCACCAACGATAATAAGCGAAACGGCGCCCAGCATCCACCCTCCCAACCTTCATCACGTCCTACCTCGGTATACCATTCTCGTACCACCTCTTACACAATAGTCACACTAAGTCGTGGACAGGCCAACGGCATCCACATCCACCGTGACGATGAACTCATGCTTCCTGATGTGCCCTCCGGCCCGCCACTCGGTCGCTCAGCACCAGCAGCTCCAGCAGAGTCGCCGCGGCGAAAGCCTCCAGTTCATCCTAAGCCACAGTCTCTACACGGTCGAGCTGTTCACCAGAGTACATCTTCGCTCAATGGCATGCACGATCTCACCGAGCGTTTCGCGAAACTCAGGGGTAACGCGATCCCAATCGATACTTCTTCCGGACATTCAAGTATGGATCTCTCTGTAAAGATGCCTTCTCCCTCAGACTACTCGTCCCGTCCACTGGGTCCCCGTGACATGCCCCCGCCTCCACTGCCGCTGCTTAACACAGGTTATGCAGCCTCCCTACCAAAGGAACCGAGTCCTACGTATAGTCCCGCACGAAATCTCTCGTTACCTGGCAACATTAATCCTCCCCGCAGCACTCCTCGGAGCATGGTCGGCGCAGGTCGTTCCTCCGTCACATCGAGTGCCTCGTACCAAGCCCCAAATACTAATGGCCAATCCGATAGCTATTTTCCAACTCAGTCTAACGTGCCAGTAGATCCGGTGCCGAGGCGGAAATCCGTTAGCAAACCGGTAGAAAGTCAAATAACGGCGGAAAGACTCTACGACTACATTAGAATGTACAACGTGCTTCTGATAGATGTTCGCAGCAGGGAAGAATACGACGCGGGCCATATATTTGTCCACAACATCATGTGTGTGGAGCCAACTAGTTTACAGGATGGCTGCTCTGCCGAACAGCTGCAGGACAGGCTGGTGATTTCGCCAGATGAAGAGCTGTCGCTTTTCGAACGACGCAATGAGTTCGACTTGGTAGTATATTATGACGAATCCACAAAAACAAATTCGTTCCTGAACAGATACCAACTGAACGAACGCGAACGGCCCCTGAAGCAGCTTTACGACGCCTTGTATGAGTTCAACTACGACAAACCATTGCAAAGACCTCCTATTTTCCTCATGGGAGGCATCGATGCTTGGATTGACCTGGTAGGTCCACCGGCGTTGAAGATGACGGCAACTGCGGCCATGGTTGCCAGCGGTCAGACCAAGACACGGCCATTGAAACGTGCACCGCACCCAACGCGTCTCCAGCCCCAGAACCGAAGGACTTCGGGAAGGCGCGACTACACAGCCATGGATTCGGAAGAGCAACGGCAATGGATGGAGGAAGCACGTCGCGGAAGATCCGTTGTGGAGCAGGCACCCCAGGAGGAGGACGAAGAGGAGGTTGAATCGCCTGTATATCGAACTACCGAAGACTTTTTACGGCGATATCCCGATCTCGAGGACCAGCAGTCTATGATGTATCCTCCTTCACGGCCGCAGCAGACAAGTCAATACGTTCAGCCCCCAATACCGCCTGCACCGTCAAGACCACCGCCGTCCGTTCCACGGCCCAGTTATACGGGGGTCCACGAGCGGCAACTCACCCGTCAGTCCAGTGGGAACCAACCGCCGGTGTATGTATCAAGTGGTCGTGGTGTCTCAAATCGCCTCCACAAGACCGGCCTGATCAATTTCGGTGTAACGTGCTATATGAATTCGGTCGTTCAATGCCTGAGCGCGAATCCCAACCTCACTGCTTGGTTCCTCAGTGGACGATACGCGGAATACCTGCAAAAGCGGAACTGGAAGGGAACAGAAGGAATTCTGCCCGAGGCATACGCGACTTTGCTATCCAATCTATACAAGGGCGATTCTGCTGCTCTCCGACCCTCCACATTTAGAGTAAGTTCCATCTCTTGACAACCCGACATGATGCTAACGTACCCCTCAGAAAGTCTGCGGGCGCTTCAACCAAACCTGGCAACTCGACGAACAACAGGACGCTAAGGAATTCCTCGAATTCGTTCTCGACATGATGCACGAAGACCTCAACACCGTCTACAACAAGCCGCCTCTCCGCGACCTCACCGAAGAAATGGAAATGGCCCGCGAACAGCTCCCCCGGCCGTACGCCGCGAAAATCGAATGGAACCGCTACCTCCACCGCAACGCCTCCCTCATCGGCAACCTCTTCGCCGGCCAGCATGCGTCGCAGCTCACGTGCAAAAAGTGCGGCATCACCTCCACGACGTTCGAAGCTTTCTGGAGCATCAGCGTCGAAATCCGACAAGACGCCGCGTGCGACATCAGGGATTGTCTGCGCTCGTACTGCGCTGTTGAAACACTGGATTCCGCCGACACGTGGAAGTGCCCACGGTGTAAAAAACACAGGGAAGCTACTAAGAAAATCACAATCACCCGCGCCCCGGACACGCTGGTCGTCCACTTCAAGCGCTTCGCCACCTCCCACGGACAATCTGCCCGCAAGATCCGCACTCCCGTGCACTTCCCCCTCCAATCCCTCGACCTCGCGCCCTTCATGGAGCCCCCGATTACCCCCGAGGGCGAGGCCATCGCGCGCAAAACTACCGCACAGGCAGATGTCCAGCTCACAGAGTTGAAAACGGACCCGGCGATGAACCCCCCGTATATGTATAATGCGTATGCGATTATCTTCCACCATGGGGCTACGCTGGGGAGTGGGCATTATACGGCGGCCGCCAAGGATGCGGCGAAGGGCGTGTGGAGGAGCTTTAATGATGATAGGGTGAGGGACTTTGATCCGAGGAGCATGGGCGAGGAGGAGAGGGAGAAGGCGTATGTCGTGTTTTATCAGAGGGAGAGGGTTGCGGGGGGGATATAGCCCGCGTATGTGGAATGGTGGGCGCACTTTTATGGCATCGCTTTTTGGCATATACTTTGTTGGTTATGTATGTACGGGAGTGTTTTTGTGTTTTTAGATGGGGTGGAGGTCCGCTGCATGCATGCAAGGCGTTGGTGGGAGGGTCGATGGAGCAGTGGCTGCTTCAGCGAGGGAAGTGTTGCATCGCCGGCTGGTAGAAAATCAGGCTCGCACTACTACGATACCAATGCATATATACCCATGAGCCATAAACTTTTGCAATCGTTAGAGAAGTACCCATCTATCCTACAAGAGCCTTCCCACAATATCATCCCGACGCCCTCCGACGTTCATTCATCCATCCATTCCCTCCCGACGGCATGTCGACTACTGCTTATCCCTAATAAAGTTATCCCTGCCAACCGAGAACCCACTCGCGCCCTTCTCAATCTGCTGCAACCCATACTTCTTGAGCCGAATACTCTGAATCGCAATGAACCCCGTGGTGTCCATCGGGGAGAAGTTATCCAGCGTATCCATGCTCGCCTCCTCCTCGGAGTACAGCTTCTCGGTCTGGCTGCTACGGCCCAGCACGTACGCGTTACCCTTGTACAAGCTCAGGCGGACCTCGCCGTTGACCCGCTTTTGCGAGAACAAAAGGGAGTTCTCGACGAACTCGCGCTCGGGCGAGAAGTACATGCCGTTGTAGAGCTGGTAGCTCCAGTTGTGGGAGACGAACTGGTCGCGGAGGGAGCGGACCTGGGCGTCCATGACGAGGCCCTCGAGATCGAGATGCGCGAGGCGTAGGATAGTCATGGCCGGGGAGTCGTAGCAGCCGCGGGACTTGAGGCCGATGAAGCGGTTCTCGACGATGTCGATGCGGCCGATGCCGTGCGTGTAACCGAGCTTGTTGAGCTTCTCGAACAGCTCGACAGAGTCCGTGTACGTCTTGTCGCCGACCAGAACAGCCACGGCGATGCCGGCTTCGAACTTGATGGTAATGTTGGTCGGCTCGTTGGGCGCGTTGAGCGGCGAGTCCGTCATCGTCCACATATCCTCCGGCGGGGACTTGTCGGGGTCCTCGAGGATACCCGCCTCGTAGCTGCAGTGGGCGAGGTTGGCGTCCATGGACCAGGGCTTTGCCTTTGTCGAGGTGACGGGGATGTTGTGCTGCTCGGCGTAGTCGAGCAGGTCCTGGCGGCCCTTGAACTTGTTGCAGAACTCGGGCAGGCGCCAGGGGGCGATGACCTTGATGGTGGGCTGGAGCGTGTAGAAGGCGAGCTCGAAGCGCACCTGGTCGTTGCCCTTGCCGGTGCAGCCGTGCGAGACCCAGCCGCAGTCTTCCTGCTGGGCGACTTTGATCTGCGCGCGGGCGATGACGGGGCGCGCGAGGGAGGTGCCGAGAAGGTAGCGGCCCTCGTAGCTGGCGTTGCACTGGACGGCGCGGAAGCAGAGCTCTTCGACGAATTCGCGGCGAAGGTCGAGGATGACCTGGATTACTATCAGCCCTCTGTTCTCACGTACTATATGATCGAAGTGATTATATGAGATTGTGACGTACCATCTTCAGCGCACCAATCTTGAGCGCCTTCTTCTCGACCTCGTCCCACGGCTCATCCTGTCCGACGTTCGCAAGGAAGCACACGACCTCATAGCCCTCCTCTGCACCTGATCAGTGGTGTCTCCTCCTACTCCCACATATACATACCAATGAGCCATTTCAGAATCGTCGACGTATCAAGACCGCCTATATTCACTGTCAGCCCTATCCATATCACCCTCAACTCTCCCTCTCAAACTCAGCCCACCATGCTCTCAACAATTCACTCCCCAGATAACAAGATTCACCGCCAAATTATAGCTTTACATACCAGAATAAGCCAAACAAACTCTTCCCTTCGCCATTGTGTGCTTTCGTATACACCTTGAAAGAAGTGGGAAGATTCAATGGCACGGTCAAAAAAGCTGGGGTTTGCGCGGTGGGGCAGCCCTTTTATCGGGTCCGTTATCAACAGTCACCGCTAGAAATTTTGGTGGTCAGAGCTTTTAAAAGCGCGCCGACGTCGGACTAGCGAGATCCCTGTCGCGTATGCGTCACTGGGCAGGGGGGTGTAGGGAGACTATTTGACCTCTTGTAGGTTTATAAGAAGATGGCATATTTCTAGAGATGAATGTCTGGTTGACGGTTCCCTTTCCACGATACTGCTGATGCGCGCAACGAGGTGCCGAATGTTATGCGACTTCAACGCACGAGATAGCATAGTAGAGCAACGTGAACGTAACAATATAAGTTGCAGCTTCCTCCGCCCGACCCAAGGGAAGAAATCTTGGACATACAACCCCAACCCAATCTCCAAAATTCGCTATCAAAACGCCCGTCTGCGCTCCTTCGGCCACAAAACAACATGGTATCACACTCACTTCCTCACCCCCTTCAACCACTCCCCCGCCCGCTTCGCCATCCTCCCCACCCCCTCAGTCATCCCCACAATCGGCGCCACGAGCAGCACATCATGACACACGCTGTCCTCAACATCGAACACGACCTCGTTCCCCTCCCCCTTCATCATCTCCGCCCACTTCCTCCCATCCTCACACAACACTTCTGTGCCTCCCATATTCACCCACAGCGGCACCGGCGTCTTGAACCCGTACTCTAGCGCATTAGCATACGGATTCGACGCGATTACCGAAGGCCCCGAAAGAGGAGGATTCTGCCCGGCCAGCGCGGCGACGCCCCAGGTGAGGAAGGAGGCGGGGATGTAGTCGGACGGGAAGTTCGGGTTATTATATTCGAACGAAGTATCGGGGTTTGTGGGGTTGAGCCAGGGGGACCAGAGGAGCGCGGCGGACGGCTGGGGGACTCCAATTTTGGTGCCGAATTCGGCAATGTAGCGGAGGAGCGCGATGGCGCAATTTCCGCCTGCGGAGTCGCCGCCCAACGCGATCTTGCTGGCGGGGATGTTGAGCTCGTCGATGAGGTAGAGATACGAGGTTAGCGCATCTTGCAACGCGGCGGGGAACGGGTTCGAGTCTGGGCCGGGAGGGAGCTTGGAGAGGCGGTAGGAGGGGAGCAGGACGTGCGTTGCGGGTGTGTTTTCGAGAAGGGTGCGCGCGATGGGGCCCGAGTACTCGATGCGGCCGTCGCCGATCACGTAGGCGCCGCCGTGGAAGTGCAGGATTACGAGGAGGTCGTCGCGCTTTTCGACTTCGGCAGCGGTCAGTGGGGCAGGATACCATACTCCGCCAATGTCAGTGGGTTGCACTGTCTGCGCATTCGCCAGCATGGGGCCCTTGAACTTGTCCTTGTCTTCATCCTTCCTTTTGATGATGACGAACTGGTCTCCTTCTTTGCCTGGGGTGAGCGGTAGCGCGGGTTGGGAACGGATCGTGGACTGGACGTCAATGAATGCGCGGAATACGCGCAGGGTGACGGCTTGCTTGAAGGTCCATGTTGGGTGCTGACGGACGAATGCGTATTTCAAGATCCAGAGTGGCAGGCGCGAGGCGTTGAAGAAGAGGGAACCGATTACGTAGAGGGCCTTGAAGGGCTGAGAGGCGAAGAGATTTGTGAAGAGCGCCATGGTTGCGCTGGTTGGGTTGGGCAATATGAAGTCGTACAGCAACGACTCCAATCTCCACTCGTCCGTATAGATGACGTTGTGTCGCTACCGGAACTGCGGTCGAACTGTCAACGCACACCTTTATACTGCCCTCATTAAAGCTGAGGTGAGAACCAATAGCTTAGGGCGAAAGGCTGGGGCCCGAAACCGACTTGTGCGGTTGGAAGGCGCGACTTGGAGCTTGATACTATACAGTGCGGAGTAGCGCGGGAGGGTCAGAAAGGTGGAGAGCCTCGGTCCAGACACAAGCGCCTTACCTGAAATGGCTATCGCTGCCGATCAATCCCGTGATGACCTCGGGCCTAATGCACGTGCAGGAGGTTATAGAGTAGGAACGCTCTAAGAAGGCGATGTTCGCGCATGTTAGCGTCAAGGAACGAGACGAGATTGTCGGATTGAACTCCACATGCGATCGGTTCTATGCGGCGGCTAAATACTCAGGGACGGTATCACAACGATACCTCCAAGAATTCCGTGCAACCTCACCAGCCAATGGGCGCGTGAGGCGCGAAGAAAAACGCCAATCAACGTCCAAACTATTTAGAAAAAGTACACTCTCAACTGCAGCGCGAGCTTCATTACGCCACAAAACCCCCAATAACACATTCCCTGACAAGACAGAATTAACTTCTTCGAAGTGTGGAAGAAAGAAGCGAAATCATCCCTAGGACAAGACAATCCAACAACTTTAGCTGGACTGTCCATGAAGCAAGTGCTATCCAGGCTGCAAATAACGGAAAGACGTTTGCCATCGTATTCAAGACTTCCATAAAAGGTTTCCTCCAGAGTGCCAATGTACAACTGGTTGCAGAAAACTTCCTTCGCAGGACAGTGCTCTCTGTCAAACTCAAAGGTGGTTGTGCATGTCACCCTGCATCGCATCCGTGAAGGAGGTAGGAGGACCGAACGGGCCAGAAGGATGAAGTGGCGGAACAGCGAAACCACTTGCCCCGGAGGCAGAGATACTATCGCCGTGCTTACGTTGCAGCTCGTCGAGATGTCTCTGGCTTTCCTGAAGCGCACTCTTCATGGTCATGAGCTGTTTGCGGAGACTGGCATGTTCGGAAGATACCGCCAGCAATGCCATAGCTTTCTGGGCGCCGTCGATACCGTGGATTCCCAGAGTCTCATCCATGGCATCTCGCAACTTGGTTCGCAACCTCTTGAAGAGCTTTCCCTCGATGCGCATGCAGATGATATCGTGAAATCGATGTGCTGCTACCTCGTAATAACTTGTGATGCGCGCAATCACGTCAATCTGCTTGTCGTAGGGGTCAGTCCTGAGGATCGCACACAGGCTCTCGTCCTTGCGCAGACGCTCCTCGGTAGGCACCCTCTCAACACCGATGTGCTCTCCCATCTCCTCCGTGTACTTCTTTATACGCGCGTTGAAACGAGCAATATTGTACGATCCGCGCAGTAACGTTCTAGCGTCGTCAAAGATTTTCTTGTGGAACATGTAAGGCCCTTCGAGCTCATCGTGGAGCGCGTCGGGTGCCATAGTACAGCACTGCTCCGCCATGCTAGTATCCAGGGCATTTTCGACGATACGCCACGCTTCGCTGTACAGCTTGGTGCTGGCATGAACTTTGAAGTACTTGTCGAAGATGTGGTGGATGTAGCTTTTGAGTTGGTTGTCGAGCTCGGCAAAGAGCTTCTCCAACGGAATGTGCCTAAGGAGCACGTTCAGAGTCAGTAAGGGGTACGAAATCCAGGATAGGTATCTGGGTCAGGGGCAACGTCTTGGTCTTCTGCATTACTCCAGGATGAGTAATGCCGCACCCCACCAGAAGATAACACACTGCATACCAAGGGATTGCGTACCAATTCTTGAGAGTGTTCTTGATCATATCATTGATGACTAATGGCTGAAGTTGGTCGTGGATCTTCGACCGTGAATTCTCTGCTAGGTGCTTGGCGACCTCGTCCAACACGTACAGCGTTCCTTTGTCACTGTAGTCTATCCCGTTCACCAGTTTCTTCTTGGATGGCGTAGAAGGTGTCGCCGCCGCGCGGGAGCGAAAAGTCTTGGTCGGGGTCGGAACCGGTGTGCCTTCAAACTTCCGCTTCTTCTGGGGCGTTTCAGGTGGCGTGTTATGCTCGTCATCATCTTCGTCTTCAAGGCACATGGGATCTTCAGACGAACTTCCTAGAAGTGTAGACTTGTAGATGCCTTGGTCAAGCCGTCCCAACGTCCGCATAGTAGGCTTCATTGCGAGTAGTCCGTCGAGAAATTTCTGTTGCATTCTAGTCCAAGCCGTGTTCCAGTCTTTATAAGGATATTCTGGTTCCATCTCCTTCCGGACGTGCTCAGTAAAGGTAAATAAAAGGTCCGAGATGATGCGCGCAGCACCTGCAATTGCTGGTGGTTCTGGAACTGACTTCAGCTGCTCATCTACTTCATCAAGACGCAGCTTCACTTGCTCGTAAATGACCGGTAAAGCCTTTATCATTTGACGGGCTAACTTCTCCGAAAGGTATCGTTGCAAGTTGGTATTCCCAAATCGTCCTTGATACGTCTTCAGGCTAGAACACCACGGCTTTGTAGTTGCGAAGAATTGTCGCTCTTGTTCGCGTGCGTCCTGACGCGAGAGGCGGTCGTTGAGCATTACCTGGTCTGGGTTCTTGACGACGAAGTATCCATGGTCAAAACGAAGCTCCTCGTTGTTGAGCACTTTCTTCAGAGGAGCATCGGAGCTACCAGCCGGGAGCAGATCAGGTTTGGTCAACACCCCTAAAGAGGATTAGCAATTGTCACTCGTCGTTGTACAGCGCGAAATCGAAAGCTTGAGTGCTGTGCGTAACGCCAAAGTGGATGTTACAACAGGCAGCACTACCAAATCTTTCAGCCACACCTATGTCTTGCACACTTACCCACGCATCGGTCAGCTGCGCCCCACTCGAAACGAGCTAGTCCAGAGGCCATAGACGTTGCTATGTCAGCAGCCAAGGAGCAAGCGACCAAAACAAGAGCGTCAGGGTCCTGCACGTAGTCTTGTACAAGTTGCTTGACGAGTGGAACATCGGCAGGGTTTTCAGATTGACTTATCAAACCTAGAATGGTCAATTGGATGAATGCATATGGTGCTAGTGAGACATACCTGGGAGATCGTAGAAGGATAAGTTGGGTAGCGAAGAGTGCGAAACATCGATGCAAACAATGTTGGGACTAAAGTTTACAGCGTGGCCGAGGTCTTCTTCTAGAGGGGTGAAACGGCCTTGAGCAAAGACTGCCGGGTCCTCTAGTGGGTGAAGGAGAGCTAACTGGGCGCAACGAATGACATCCTCCAGTTCCTCCGGGGAATCGCAATCAGCGAACTTGACTTCTTGCACGTTCTGGTTGGGCTTCCATCCGGGGAACTTCCCTGTGCGGGCCAAGACGTCATACTGGTAGTTGTATCTCAGGGTCACGTGAGCGCTCCAGCTAGCTTCTGCGTCACTGGACGATTCCAAGCGGATGAAACTGTGGCATGTCAGAGTTGTCGCTGAGGCGGTGTTGGCGGAACTTACAGCGGGCATCGCGTACAAGTACCTGTAGCGCGGGGTGTGCGGATCCCAGAAACTGCAGTACGAGTCAGTGAACTACATAAAAGAGAGAGAATCAGGAAAATAGTAGACGTTATTATATCTGCCGACGTTCGCGCTCTTCAAACCGTACGAAAGTGCCAGACAATCATGCTGTCCCCTGAGGTTACTTACTCGCTTCGATAATCGACGACTTTCCGGATGATTGCTCGCCGAGGACAACGCACTTTGGGAGCTGGATGTCAAGCTGCGACAGCCCTAGGCCTTCCAGGCGACCAATTACCGATATGACCTCCTTAATGTGAACACCTAGCACATCGGCGTCACCGCACACAGTTGCGCCAGAAGTCCGACGGTCGCCTTCAAAGATGTTAGCACTGTCAGGCAAGTGCGCGTGTTGCCTGGAGTTACATACCAGCAAGGCGCTCTGGAAGGGGCGTGTGGCTGAGTCGCGAGCGCTCTGTTTGCAGTGATTCGGTCTCAGTCTGTTGCGGGGTAATGTAGCCGGCGTCGCCATTGACTATGGACTCATCGACCGTACGAATGGAGCTGTGTTGTTGCGACGAAGACGGGACAGCGTGTTGCTGCAGCTTCTGGCGAGCCCTCGCGGCCCTGGTGTTGCCTGTCATGTCGATAGTAAGATGCCGACAAGGGACGAGCGAAGATGTGAGTAGACTGTGCGGCGAGGAGTGTAAAACGGGCCTGGATTGTCCCGAAACTGTGCCGGCGATTTTAGTTCCGACTGTTGTTGTGGTTGAAGTTGAAGGGAGCACAGCGAAGACGTACTCGCCCCACACGCCAACCGGAGGTTGGCCCTGCGCAGCCCAACGTAACTTTGTATAGAGAATCGAAATTAATCCAGTCTTTTGACAGCGTAGACTTCAATTATATAGGCTAATATACAGTGGAGTTAGTGTAGCAAGTAGGGCAGGATCTACAGTCATCTCTCTAAGAGATAGGACCTATTAGGGCTAATTTTATAGGCTCTGCAAGTGGGCGTCCTTATATATTTTTATAGCCTTTTAAGTAACCTTTTAAGCCTTAAGCTTTATACGTTAATTAATTACTTATTGCGCTGCTTTAACGGTTACTACGCTACCTTTTTATACTAGCTTTTTATCTTTAATCTACCTTTTTTAGCGTTGTTAAGCTGCTGCGGTAATATTTATAAGGTCGCGCTAGGCCAGCGCGAGACTATTAATTAGCAATTACGAGCTTTCTAGGAATTTTGTAAGCCTCCTACTTAATATATTGCTTCTCTCTAGGGCGCGCGACATTTTTTAATACTGCCGCTAATATACTATAGGTGTATTAGCAATAGGGCTCGAATTAACAGCGGATAGAACTAATAAAAATAGCGTCCGAATAGGTACTAGTAGCTTTATATAAACAAGCTCTAGATTAAATAAAAAGATCTTAGCTTTCTCCTAGGCGCTTAGGATTATGCTACGCTTAAATGTATCTATCCTAATCTTATAGATCGCATGTAGAAATTCGACTTTATTAAAGTCTATATAGCTAGTTCGGGTGGCTATTTCTATAGCCTTTTTGTAATTCTGCTTTAATAGCTAAAAATAGACGACGTCTAGAGGCTGCAGATAATGTAATAAATATAGTAGTAGTAAGAAAAGGAGTATCTTATAATTATTGCAGAACTATATAAACTTAATAGTAAGGTGGCTACTAAATTTATTAAATATAAGTAATTACTATACGCCTTTTTAGCGCGCGCGCGTTTATATTTTAAAAAACTTTAGCTACTCTATTAAGATAGAGTTATTAGCGTATCCTAATATTAATATAGCGATTATATAGCTATTAGGCAGCGCCGTATTTGTATACTAGTAATAAAGGTAATTAACGGCCTATACGACGAGTATAGATTCGAGTACCTCTTTATTGCTAAAAATTAATTTAATACTCGTAATATAATCGCGCGACGTCTTTAACACAAAAACATAGGAATAATTAAACTTTATAGTAATAATCTATTAATTACTACTAATGCCTATACGGAAGCCAGTTTCGTCTATATTATAGGTATCTAATAGGGTAACGCCGTAGGTGTATATCACCTTTTTAAGCTTAATAAAATAATAGCTATAAGCTTTAAACGTTACTATTACTATATAATTAATATGCTGTAACTTCTGCTTTATACAGCAATAGTCTAGATTTCTTAATAACTATCGCGATAGCTAGTCCTTACTAAGTAAGGGAGCTTTGCCATTAGGGTGCGCGTAATTAAGGATATATTAAGTAGCACCTTTTAACTATAGTATAAGGTATAGCATGCTAATAGTGTCGCAGTAATATATATATAACTTTAGCGCTTTATCCTAGGTCTCTAAGAGTTATAGATTCGTGCCGCTGCAGTTATAGCGGCTAATCCGGCCTCCAGCGCGCGCTCGAAGTCGCGAAACAGGCACGCTCTATTCGCGTGCTACAGCTGCAAAATTAGGTATTTCTAAGCTAGAAAAACTAGAGAGATAATTAAAAATACGCTACTTAATTTTATAGCTCTTGCTATAATATTTAGGCATGGTTATAAGTTATTTATTAAGAAAATAGAAAAATCCGCGACGAAAAGTTACGTTGGGCTGCGAAGTTACGTTAGGCTGCGCAGGGCCAACCTCCGGTTGGCGTGTGGGGCGAGTATATGGAAGGTACGCCAAGACCATTCGCGAGCCATGACTATTGTATTGCCCATCCTGGGGTAACATGTAGTCGCATATAGCGCGAGGTAGGTTGTTGTATTGCTTATCCTAGGGTTACTTGTTACGCTTTCCTACTATAAATTCTGGCCGTTATAGTCCACTTCTATCTTTACGAGAGAGACAGACTGCGGCTTCACGAAGCTTGCGAAGCTCCAAGATTGTCGCGAGAGACAGGCCATCAGGGCGAGGTCCTGGCTCGACATCGGTGTTGAGAAATAGATCAAGGTTGGAAAAAGTTCAATGGACTGCAAAGAGGCAGATGGAACGACGCGGTCTGCCATGTCGTGAGAGAAGGAAAGACATGTGTCAAAGAAAATATGAACTAGGTAAAGGGATCACATGACAGAAAGGAATTAAGAAGGAATAAAGAAGGCTGGTGAGGTTTGCGCGTCACATGGGAGACGAATGCACCAACTCTCACCTTATTGACGTTCTCAGAATCCCACCTATCTCTCTCAAGTAAAAGGCATATGCATGATTTCGACGTCTGCTTATGTGAAAGCCGCATTCAGCAGATGCGGAACTTGAATGCTTAACGGCCGAATTTATATAGGCTGGCCGGGCGAAGTAAAAACGGAGTGTAGTAGAAAGAGGGTATTGCATATCAGGCGAGGATGGCCCTTCGTATCGCTGCGCTTTGAAACGGCGTTCATGTTCCACAACATGCGAGTAGCTCAAGAAGGAGCGATATATCATCGTATGCAAAACAACAAGTGGGTTGATAGAGCTGTTTGATGGCTTCGCTCATTTTGTTGATGAGATGTTCTCAGGTCGTCGCGAGCGATGACAACCGTCGATGTCGGAGAAATTTAGTTCCGACATCACGTGCAGGGTTCGGATTGGCAGGTGCAGCCAGGGTTCTCAGAAAAAGTTGAAGCGTATCATTCGCAACCTACAACACAACGCCGCATCCGTCCCAGCCCTTATCACGTCTATTACGGGTTTTGTTTCTGTTCTTTTATCTGTTTCATATAATTCGCCATGGACCACACCAGAGATCCCTGCCCCTGGGTCATCCTCAATGATTTCGGAGGCGCATTCGCTATGGGTGTAGGCGCTTCCTCGCCGCTCCAGTCTCTCAGCTAATCTCTCGTCGCAGGCTGTCGGTGGTGCGTTATGGCATGGTATCAAAGGCGTACGCAGTTCCTGTCGCTGGACTTCCTCTGCGTCTCTTTCTGACTTTGGTCCAGTTCCGGAACTCTCCCTACGGCGAACGGCGCATCGGCGCCATCACGGCGATAAAAGCGCGTGCACCCGTCCTCGGTGGCAACTTTGGCGTCTGGGGTGGTCTCTTCAACACATACGACTGTGCAGTCAAGGGCATACGGAAGAAGGAAGACCCGTGGAATGCCATCATCGCCGGCTTCTTCACAGGCGGCTCGCTCGCCGTGCGAGGAGGCTACAAGTCGATGCGAAACGGCGCCATATCGTGCGCCATCTTGCTCGCCGTCATCGAAGGTGTCAGCATCGGCTTCAACAGGATGATGGCCGACAACACCAAGCTAGAGGCTCCTCCAATGCCGCCACAAGGTGCGCCCGCTGCTCCTGCTCCCGGTAGTGGCATGGCCATGGCTGCGTAGATCTTTTACTTCAACGACGACGACTTTTTCGAGAACTGGGCTTTAATGTATAAAAGGTTGTTGGGATCTTTCTGGGTGTTTTGCATATCCCGCTATGATGGCGGTCGGCGTTCACACTCAACTCAGGCTTCTGTGCAATACCTGTATCATATGTCATGGCCTGTACCGATAGCACGGCGTCCTAGAATGGGAATGGAATCAGGTTCGCGAACGACGTTCGATTCTGCCGTGTTCCATTTGGTTATCGGTTATACACTGTTTGGATAATTCTACTGATATGGCAGAAGAGCGACAAGACTCCCGAATATTGCGTCCTCGTGATCAAATAGACTGTCCAGTCCATCGCGCGTGCGCAGACAAGCTCCAAAGGACATCGCGACGCAGCTACACTTCTTCCTTCGAACGTGCCGGTACCACTTCGTATGCAATCTCACGGAACGAATCTGTACCTCAGGACATGGTCAATACGACGAGCTTCACATTAAAAAGCCTGGAGACGCGACGAGATCACGCGCCGGCGGCATGGAGCATGGTCTGGGACGGATATCCCTCGTCCACAGTCACGCCTCCAACCTCCAGGTCTCAGACCGGCCAAATAGATGCGAAAGGGCCATGGTACTGGCTGATACATGGACGTGCGAATTTTGGTTTCTCATAAACTTTACGTTGGGTTATTACGCGTCACCGCTTTCCCTGGCTATCACAACAGCGTCACCGACCCACCTTCCACCACTAAGCACCATTACTTGCTGCCGATGTCCGTGTTTCCAAGTCCAAGATGATCGGTTCCACCTCCGCCGCCGCCTGAAGAAGACCCACCCGACTGGCCGGTTGCGCCTGCGAGCATTAGGACTGGGACAGGCTTCAGAATAGAGATACTCACCCTTCACAGCGTCATTGGCACCTTTCCCGGCATCCTTCACTCCCTCACCGGCGCCTTGAGTGGCCTTTCCGACGGTATCGGTGACTTTGTTGACTGCGTCGGCCATGTTTTGTTTGTGAGGGAAGAATGGAAGTTGAATGGGAATTGGATGTGGTTGAGAAGATGGGATGTGATGGGGAAAGACAGCTAACTATATAGCGGTATTTGTTTTCGTCTTGCGTCACTCGTGTCACTGCCATGGGATGGAGGAACCGGTATATGCGGCTGGGTATGTCATTGCGGGGAAAGCTCGCTTCACGAGGTGCAGACGACCTTTGCACAACATCTTTGGGAGAATGTGCTAGAGTTGGAAGCGAACTGCACGTCTAGTCTCCCGCTGGACGTCGAATCCAATGGGAATCTTGCTACTTGCGCTTCTCCGGCACCTAAGACCAAATATGCGACGGGCTGGCGGTTGTACCTGCATGATGCAGCTAAACCACTCCGTCCCCACTTCCACTAACCCAAGCTACCCAACCGTCCACTCATCCACCCTACACTTCTCTCCCTCCCATCCCTCTACTCCCTCTTCCTCCACACCAACACCACCCTCACCCCCTCTTGCCCTCTAAGCGCCAACCTCAACCACCTCCCATACTCCTCGCCCGTCCCCAAAACCGTAAAATTCCGCTCAAAATACACCCCATCATAGCTCGGCACATTACACATCAACGGGCCATGCATGACCACGCCATCGTCTTCGTCTGCCTCCGGCAGCACGGATAAACTAAACGGCGCGGCGTACGCGAGATTGCGCTGTCCGAGGACAGCCCACTCCGCATCGGTCGTGTTCTCGAAGCGTCCGTAGTGTAGCGAGAGAGGGCGGTAGGCGGGCAGCGTGGGCACGAGGATGGCGGACATGTAGGAGGTGGGGTTGGGGCCGAGGACGGAATCGGGGCGGGGGAGGGTGGTGCCGTTGGGGTAGACGCTGGTGGAAATGAGAGTTAGTAAGGAAGGGGGGAAGGGGGGACGTACGAGCTCTCGTTTTGGAGGAGCCAGGCTCCTGAGAGGAGGGCGAGGAATTGCTCGGGCGTCTTCATGATAATAGACCGGGGAGAGAGGTTGGCGAGGATGAGAAGAGTAGGCGGGACGGTTTATATGGTGTAGAGCGAGGGTTACGCCGTGGCTTGCAGAAGCTGCGAAGGTGCCTGAAATTCAGAGCGCGCTGACATGGGCGTGTCGTGCTGATGGCATGCATGAGAGTATGGCGATACAAACTCTTAGGTGCGCGAAAGACTTGGGTGTGTGGAGGACCGCATCGCTCTTATATTAAAGTTTGCAATGCGTAGCGTTGTAAACTCATTGAGCGCTGGACTATGCCTCCTGGATTTAGGAAGCTATTCCATTGGCTCTGTGAGGTGAGTTTGCTTGAGTGTAAAGGTATCGCCGCGATACTATCACAGCCAAGACTATATGTTTTTATCGGTAAGTACGGAGGTGCCTTTCAAAAGTCCTTGCCTACCTTGGCGAGAAGGGGTATACGCCACATTCCTAATTTAGATATATATCCGATTACCTAAGTCTATTAAGATTACTGCCCTCCTTATACTTATTACCTCCTTCTAGCTTAATAATCTTCTTAATATAGATAGGAATACGCTTAATCCTAGGCCTAGATTTTCTCTTAAGGAAGATCTTGCTAGCACTACTCCTAAGCACGAATAGCCTTTACTTTACTCTTTAATACACTTTTCTTTATAGTAGCTCTCTTTATCTATAGCTAGCAAGTTTTAATAGCGTTTAATTAAGTAAATTACTATACTAGAGTAGCTTTATAATATTATAGACGCTATATATATAGCTCTAGATATAATAATTATAAAAAGGCGCCTTATCTTCTTATATAATTATTCTTAGCTATTCTACTTTATACTCTTTAGTAAAGAGTATAAGCTTTAGAAGTAAGACAAATGTCTAGTATTAATATTAATTAATACCTAATTCTTTACTTTAGCTAACCTTTTTAGTTTTCTTATTCTATATCTATTAAGATTATTATTTAGGCTTATTACGTAGAGCAAGGCAACGTATTCTATTTTTAAGCTTTTATTATACTTTTATAATAAGCTCTAGCTCCTAGTTTAGCTTCTTAATTTAAGTAATAGTAGCCTCCTTCTTTTTCTTTATTTCTAGCGTCTAGCAGTGATAAGGCCCTTTTTTATTATATAAAAAGCATTCCTAGAACATAAATTTAAAGTAGTCCTTTTACCTTTTATAGATATAACTTTAAATAAATACCTTATTAGCTTTTTACAATATTCTATATCCTCTACGCCTATAAAGGACAACTATAAACGTTTTATTAAACTAAATTTTTTTTTTAATTATTTAGTATTTACGCTATAGACACTAATAATACTAAGTTTTTTATTTTTTATTAACCTTAGCTTTTTTATTAGTTTTATCTTCTTAAAGCCTGCCTTCCTTATAATACGCTAAATAATTATAGTAAAAATATTAATTTTTTTTTGCTAAGCACACTAGTAACGTTAGCGTAAAACCTTTCTTATTTATAATAGTTAATACGTACGCTATTAACTACTTTCTATATAACTTTATTTTACGTTAAGGGCCTACTAGAGCGATAGCTATTTTTAAGGTATTTATTTATAACCTTAAGTAGCTACTAGTATAAATTAAAGCTTTATTTAATTACTTACGTAAATATTAAGTTAATTATCTACTTTAAAATCCCTATTAGGCTTTCTAATAGCCTTAAGAGTAATTATTAAAGCCCTAGTAGCAATATCGTAAGGAACTATAATAAAGACAGTATTAATTAGAGAGCAAGTATAGAGGGGTTGTAAGGTTAGAAGCAAAGGCCACGTAGGCTCGGAGATGCTTCCCAATTCAGAACGTGGCGTATCCCCCGCATGGCTAAAATCTGCCGTATACGGGCTATATTAAAATGGCTAATTAGAGCTTTGCTCAAACTTCTGACGAATACTAAAAAAGATTAAATTATATAAATTTATATAGAGACTTAATTTCTTATAGTATTTTAATAAAACTACTTACAAATTAAGCTTTAAGAGAAATTTTTTAATATAATTATTTAACAGCGCTGTAGGTACTCTTACTACTATTTAGGACGCTCCTCTAGCCTATACAAAGGTAGCTTACACGCCTTACAGCTAAAAGTACTGCGCGGAGTACGCAGAGGAGCTTTACGATTGCTAGAAGTTATTATAAGAGGCTACCGTGGAGGCCGTGAGTTGTGCTTTTTACGCCCAGACGTTGCATAAGATACACAAGTCTTCGCCTCTGCAAACAGCCTTGTAGACGTGTGGGAGCTGCCAGCGTCGCTGACGATATTGTCTACGTGCTAACGTTTATTACTATTATTGCAAAGTTAGCCTCCGCGCTTATAAAGCTAGTTAATTAAGATATATAGAAAGTTTTTATAATCTGTCGTTTTTACTAATAGCTAAAATAAGTATAATAATAGCCTATAAGCGTTATTTAGTGCTAAATTAAGTAAGAAGTAAAGTAAAGGACGCTAAATATATTATTTAGCCTACTAAATAAAGTAGTAGCTTTTATACTAATTAAATTAATTAACCTTACTTTCATAAGTATTATAATTATTTATTATTATTAGTATCTTTAGTAACTTAATAAGCTTATTATTAAAGGCGTCCGTAAAGATCTTCTTATTATTTAATACTATTTTAAAACGTTAATAGAGCTTTTTAACGTGCTAAGTAGCTATATAAAAGTTAACACTATATTAAGAAATAACGTTAATACTTATAATCTATAACTATACTAGTAAAAAAATAACTTAATTATTTTTTAAGCTAATTTTAATACTTCCTTTAATGCTAATAGCGCCTAACGTATTTCTTTTTACTTAAGAGACTACTAAGCGTGTGTTTTAAGACATATAAGATTACTATTAAAGCGCTTTTTAGATAGCCTTTTGCGGGCGATAGGTACGCTACTTATTTAGAGTTTTACCTCTATAGCCTACTTAAAAATCTCCTCTATTATTATTTTTATTATTTTAATAGTCCTAGCGCAGCTAACGCCTTTAGATTCAAAATATTTAAATATAAGTATTATATTAAAATGGTTATTATCCAAAATAATATAATACCTAATTAAAAAAAGGTTTTTCTCTAGCAGCGTCCTTAGTAAGCATAACAGTAATAAAAATAAGTTTTATTAAAAGTAAAAATCTACTAGTCGCGTTAGCATTAGTACTTTTAATTAAATTAATAATTCCTTTATTATAGGTATAAAAAACCTAGTTAAATATTATTTTATTATTTACTGGACATTAGATTTAATAGCCCTTAAGTATAAGCTTTATTTTAATTATTACTTTCTTAACGCGTATTTAATAAATCTTATAATTACCTTATTAATATAAAGGTACTTATTAGGCATTTAATAAAAAAGCAAGCGTCCGCAAAGTAGCTAAAAATGATCTTAAATATAGCTAAATAAAAAGTAAAGGCTCTACTTTACTTTAGTATAATATTGTATCGGCGCAGGTCACTCAAAGGATCGATATTAGCGTATCTCTTAGTAAAGGCAAGTAGGAGTGCGTGTATAAGAAAGTAGCCTCGAATAAATTAAGTGCCTATAGGCCTGGTACGAAAGGATACGGAAAAGGTACTAAACTATAAAGGCCCTAAGCTCCTCTAAATACACCTCTTCCTAGATAGCTAGCTAGCGTATATCTGCTATAGGTTGACCGTCGGTCTGATGGATCCGAAATAGGTCCGAATCGGATCCGTAGTTCCCCATCGGTCTGATAGATCCGAAATTGGTCCGATACGGATGAGTGTCGGTTTTCGGATGATCTCGAATCCTGTCTTGACTGGCCAAGGGTTCTCGTGTCGACGAGCGATTGTTCCTGTTACAAATATAGGTACTAATTTAGCTACTACTAACGCTAGCGTGATATAAACTTATTAATTTTATATATAAAAGCGTTATAGTAGCCTTTCTCTTAGTACTTTACTAGTAAGGACTCCTGGTAGACGCCTATATAAATAATAATTAAAAAGTACGTATAAAGCTTTACTAAAGACATTAGTTTCTAGCTATAGTAATTACTAGGCATTGCTACTTAGAGCGCCTTAGCATGTTAATTTATATAGTATACTATATAGTCTATAACGTTAGCAAAGAAGTATAAATTAAATAAGATAATTAAACTACTATAATTAATATTTTTAAGTAAGTTAGCCTCTCTAAATATACGTAGATTATTAATATTAAGAGGTTTTTAATTAAGTAGTAGATTTATTCGTAAATTAAGCTTTTTAGCGTTAGATTTTTTTTATTTTATATATTTTATAAAATTAGGGTTATTAGTAAGTAGGCTAGTAGCTTTTAGCATATTTATAAATATAGGTAATTTTAAAATAGATATATTTTAGCTAGTAAATAAAAATTACTAATATTACGATATAGATTTGGTGTTCACTTGGCAGCTCTCCTGATTGGCCATTTTAATGTGGCCCGTGTATGGCAGATTTTGGCCATGCGGGGGATACCCCTGCTCGCCAAGATGGGTAAGGACTTTTAAAAGACACCTCCGTACTCATCCCACACGCCAACCAAAGGTTGGCCCTGCGTGTTATAAGGCTCTCACACCTTGTTCCAATCCAAGTTAGGGCAGTAAGGTATCGTAGTGCTTTACAAATTATTTAGTAGTATAAGTTAATGCGACACTTAGCGCGAAGCTAGATAATTTAATCTTATAATAAATAAAATAACTATTAGTTTATATAGGAGAACGTATTTGCATAAAAGATATATACGTTAACTATAAGGAGCATAATAAAAGGAAACTATCCTGTATATATATATCCTCCTTGTCCTATAGAATCCTACAATGTCTTATATCCTGGCATCGTGGGATCCTATGGGATTTCCTAGGACGTTACGTGAGTAGGGGTTACGTGGTCCCACGGTGTCCTATGGTCTTGGCGTCTGGGATAGCCTGGGACGTTACGTAAGCCTAAGGCGGGGCCTAGATGCCGTTATAAGGCTCCCTATCCTATTATTAACTTCTAGACTATAATACTATCCTCCTCCTTCCTCTGCATGTCCTTATATAGTAGCTAATATCCTTTTAGAGTATCCTTTATCGTTGTTCTATTAGAGATTAAATAAATTTAATTAGTTAAATTATTATATTGTCCTGCAAATACTGCGCAAAGAAAGGTTTAACTTATAAGCTATTATTTTTTAAAATATAATATAATAACTATTATAAGAATAGCGATGCGAAGTGTAAGCTAGTAGAACCTATAGTTCTAAATTTTTCCTTAATTAATTCTAAGGTAGATAGATTTAAGCGCCTAGAAAAGGTAATAGTAATTAAAAAAAGGGTAGCTATAGTAGCCCTCTAGGCTATTTATAGTAAAAGGAAAAAGTTACTAAAGTAAAAGCGTTTATTTAAAGAGCGTGAAGAAACGCTTCTTACTAACTTAATAAAATTTATTAAGAAGATTAAACGTCTTAAAGGGATAGAATTATTAGGCTAAGATATTACTTAACTAAAAGAGGGTCTTATATCTAGCTCTTTTACCTTAGACTAGTCTATTTATCCTCCGCCTTTTAATTTTAATAATTTTAAACTTTTAGCCTTAGCTTTCTTAGATGTTTTAGTAGAACTTCTTTAAGGCCTTTTTATAGTTAGTAAGGTTCCTTACTAGTTTTTATGTATTATAGCTCTTTAGCTATCCTTCTTATTTTACTAAGTACTTATACTAGCGCCTAATTTTCTGTAGATCCTTAATTACCTTAACCTTGTACTTTTTATTTTTAAGTTTAAGTTATGTCTCTAGCTTGGCGCTTAGTAGTGCTAGTTCTAATAATAACTTATAGAAAACTAGGTGTATACGTGTATCTATAAGTAATTATAGTTTAAAATTTACTAGTCCTCTAACCTCTTAAACCTTAAATAGTCTTTTTTAAAAGTTATTTAGTTTCTTGCTTAATCTTGTAGTTTTAAAGTTTTTTTTATAAAAGGAGGACTTTATCCTCCTCCTTAAAAGTTAGTCTTATAATTCTTTTCTTATTTGCCTATTGCACTGTTTATTTGTTACGCCGCGCGATATTATTATATAGTGTTTTATATAGATTCTGCATAAGTTTGGCTTTATTAGCTGCATCCTTTGCAATGCTCTAGATGTCTAATGGATCCTGGTAAGTCGTTGGCTCACATCCATGGTTGGCATAGTATGGCGAGTACCCTGTAGTCGCCAATCTGACGCTGTTGTATGCTAGTTAAGCTATTAGTAATAGCTCTACCTAATTATCTTAAAGTTTATTTATATATATCTAAAGATATTATTCTAGCGTTTAGTTCGTGCGCTCTATTTAGTTATCTATTTTAAGGTAAAAGCTTATCGTAAGCTAGTGCTTAATCCTTAATTTAGCTATAAATATAGTCTAATATAATAATGTGAATATCTTGGCCCTGTCTATAATAAATTTATTAGGTTATTTAACCTGTAATATTAGTTCTCGTTCTATTATATAGGCTAGTTCTTTCGCTAATATAGCTTCCTTAATTAGTATAAACCTTAACTCCTTAGTAAGTTAATAAATTATAATTAAAATTAAGTTATAGGGTTCCTTATTCCTTAGTGCTAGTGATGCTAGTAGCTTTATAATAAAGTCTATAGTTACACTAGACTATGCCCTTAGGGGTAGCTTTAGTAACTATAAAAGGCTATAGGGCTTATATCTCTTAAGCTTATTTTTATAATAGGCCAAACAGTTGCCTAGAACCTTTTATACTACCTAATATAGCCTAAGGTTAGCGTATTTATTTGTAATTTAACGTGTTATTTTAGTAATTCTTAAGTGTCCCTAGTCTTTATCTTTATATAGCTTTTTAATTAGCAACAGAGCTATCTACTTACTAATTTAGATATAGTTTTAGTAGTCTCGTGCTGTTAATCTTATAGCTTAGTAAAAGTTATACGCTTAGTAGTCCTTATCTATAAGCCTATTATAGTCCTGTATCCTATTTATAACTAGTCTATAATAGGTAAAGTCTACGCGTCGCACCTCTAGTGCTGGCACGAGCTATATTTTATTATAGTAAAAGGTTCTGTCTTTCGCGTAGGTTAGGATTATAATATAGTTACTACTATTATTTTCTTCTATAAGATCTAATTATTTACTAATTATATTTACTACAGCGTTTGCGTTTCCTAGTAGATGCGTAATATAAAAGTTAAATTCCGCTATCTATTTTAACTATCTAGCTTATTATTAATTAAGCTTTTTAGTTATTGTAAAGCGCGTAAAATTAAGATAATTAAAAAATACCTTTATTTAGTATTTAGCTCCCTTAAGCTGTGCTTCCTATTACTTAAAATAGCTAATAATAGCTAGTAGTTTTTTATTATAAATTTTATAGTTAAGCTCTGCTCCTAAGAGTTTCCTTACGTAATAGAAGACTAGTCTCTACTTTTTATTATTATATTTTTATAAAAGTACGACCCCTAGCGCATAATCTAATGCGTCTGTGTAAATATAATATTATTATTCTAGGTCGTATATCTATAGTAGGGGTGCTGTTAGGAATAGACGCTTTAGCTATTTAAAGGCTTACTTTTCTGCTTCCTGTAGAGGTTGCTATTTTCCTATTTTTATAAGTTATATTAGTAGAGTAGTAACCTTTAAGTAGTTCTTAATAAATTTGCGATAAAAGTTAGTAAAGCCTAAAAAGAATTAAATATTCTTTACTAATTTAGGTAGCAACTATTTTTCTATTATCGCGATTTTCTTTAGGTCTATTTTAACACCTTCCTAGAATATTATAAATCCTAGGTATTCTGTTTCCGTAACGTGGAATTCACACTTCTTAGGGTGTAGAAGCAATCTATGCTTTTATAGCTTCTATAACACCTTACAAACATGTTCCTTATGTTCTTCTAGGGTTCCGCTTAAGTATATTAATATATCGTCGAGGTATGCCGTGCAGAATACGTCTAAGTATTTATATAATACTTAATTTATAAGTTTTTAAAAGGTTACTAGTGCGTTAGTTAACCCTATTAGTATAATTATATATTTAAAGAGGCCGTATCGCGTGCAGAAAGCTATTTTCTACTTATACCTCTTTACTATTTAAATCCTATAGCATCTATCCTAGATATTAAATTTTGTAAACCACTTAGCTCCTTAGAGTTAATCTATAAGCTCCGTTATTAATAGTAATAGGTAGCGGTTTATTACTATTATGGCATTTAGCTATTTATAATTTATATAAAGTTATAGCCTATCGTCCTTTTTGCGAATAAATAGTATAAGGAAGGCTATAGGGCTCTAACTAGGTCTTTACTTCCCTAAGCGTAGATTTTTCTATATTAGCTTTTTTAACTCTTTTTCTTATTTATAGGTAAAGGGCCTTAGGCGTTCTAGCTATAGCTTAGCTCCTTTTACTAGTAGTATCTTATAATCCTACTTTTTATATTTAGGCAGGATAGTCTCGTTGTGCTCCTTAAATAGGTCTATAAATTCCTTATATTCTTCTAATAGACCTAGGTTATTAAAGACTATTTTAGCCTTTTAAACCTATATATAGTGCACCTGTCCTAGGTGTCGTTTTAAGATCCTATTTATTTTATATACTAATACTTCTTATATCTTAGATAGTTAGTTCCCCTTTCTTACTTAAGGTTTTTAAAGTGTTTCTCTTCCGCCAGGGCTTGCCTAAGCTATTACTAGTAGATTTTAAGGAAGGATTGTTTATTTAATCTAGTTTATTTATAAATTATATTATTCTTGCTATTTATATCCTACGATAGCTTTAATATCTCCTATCTTTATAATAGTAAAAATATATTAGCTCTCTAGGCCTTTTATATTAACTTGTACTAGCGCCGTCTTAAGGTGCAGCTAACTATTACTATATCCCTATAATTAGGTTCTATCTATAAGTCCTATCTATAGCGGTGTCCTTTTATTATAATATAGTATATTATATTTTTTTAATTACTTATAGGGCTATTAGACACGCGTCCGCCCCTAGGTTAATAAGTACTATAATATAATACCTATACACTATAATATTCTTAATTAAGCGTTTCTTAACTTAGTAAGTATTTACTTAATAAGCTATAATAATCGCACTATTACTAGTATAGCTTATTACCTAGTAATAATCTAGTTTTTTAAGTCCTTAGAGTTTTTAGACTTATTTTAGCTCTCTTATAAGGCTTCTACCTCTTATATCTAACCCTTAAGTTGCGCTAGCTTTAAGATTTCTTTAACCTTATACTATTTATATTATTATTAATATAGCGCATAGGTCTCTCTAATCCTATTAGACTTATGTACTTTCTAATTTCTATATTGCGGGCAATTTAGAGTAAGGTATTTATTCTAGGCTAATATACTATGTCGTAAGTAGCTATTAAAAGAAGCTGACTTTTTTTATAGGCTTAAGTATACAAAGCACTATAGGTTATATTAGTCTTATTTAATTATTAGGTAGTTTACGTCTTTTCCTAGCTACGTGCTTCCTATTATTATACTAGTGTTTTAAGGATCTAGGCCTTAAAAAAACTAGCCTGTCTTAAACTTCTATTACTTATATAGTTCGTAGGTAATATTAAAATATTAATACTAGCTATTTTACTTATAGTGCTTAGCCTAATAGACTAAAAAGTATTTATAGTAGTTATTAAGTACGCTATACTAGTCTTTTTTAAGTTTATAGTATTCTAAGCCTCCTAGAAAGTAAGAGGCTTTAACTTTAGCTTTAAAGTACTATTAGTATCCTTTTCGTGTGTATTGCCACCACTTGGCATGTGCATGTTGTTCTTGTATCGTGACCTAGTGTAGGTACTACTTCGGGGGTCCCTATAGTTTTTTAGCAAGCCAATAAGCGTCCCACGCATGTGGTCCTTAGACGATTACCTTCGCCTCGCATTAAGACAAGTAATGTAGCGTGTTGCTGCATATCTAGCAGGTGTCGTCTGCTAGTTATTAGAAGATCTAGTATTCGTGGAGGGTCTTTCGTTCCTCTCCCTCTTCTTTTATTGGTTCTGGGATTTCTTGTGTGAGGTCTATCTCCTCTGCCTTGGCTGGCACGAGGGTGGCCATGGCCACTCGTAAGAGGTTAGTTGTATTAATCTTAGTCTCCTGTCCTTCACAGTCCTTAGCGAAGTGGCCTTACTTGCCACATTAGAAGTAGGCCTTATTTTTAAACCTCTATTCTTGTTCTTCTTGCGAGATTCTACTTTTGCCCTAGTAATTCTTTTTAGGTTTATATAGCTACTTTCCATTGCTATTTTTCTTCTTATACTACTAGGCTTTATTAGTTATAATAACATCTCTGTCCCGATCTCTTTTAACAGTTTTAGTATTATTCTTCTTCCTAAAGAGTAGTTAGGTGCTATACTATTTCTCTAGCTTTTACTTATATAGGCGATTATTTACTTTAATAGCGTTATTAATAAGCTCTTCTAGATTGTCTACTTTTCCTTAGTAGACTAGTTTGTCTTTAAATAATTCCTTTAGTCTATTATAGTAAGTAATTATAAGTAGGGCTTTTCTTTATTTGTCGAGTTCTGCCACGATCTATTTAAATTTTAGTGTATAAAGTACTGCTAATTTTTCCTAACGTAGTCGTTAAAGGCGTATTTTAGCTTAATATCCTTTATTAATAGTACTAAATATTCCTTTTATAGCCTTATAGAAGGACTTCTAGTTTTTAAAGGCGTTTTTAGTAGCGTTTAAATTATAATCCTCTACCTTACTATTTTTAAGAAAGTTATTAATTATTAGTTTAGCCTATAAGGCTGCCTTATCTTGTATATTTATATAAGTAACTAAAATCTTATGTTATTCTGTATTAAACCTTTTTAGGTTACAATAGATAAATAGTTTTATTTATATTAGGAATATTCCTAGGTGGCCCTTCCCAGAGTAAGGTTTAGGCTTTAAGATCTTTAGTTAATGTTTTACATCTTTCTATTTACTTATCTTTTTATTTATTTAGTTAATAATTTCTTATAGCTAGGCTATTTAGGCTACTTATTTAATAACTATTTCTTTTAGGGTCTTTTCCTTAGGTGCTAGAGCTGTAGTGGTTAAGCTAGGTCCTGCTATTATACTATAGGATAGTTAAAGTATTATAAAGCTCTTATACCTTATTCTAATCTAAATTAGGGTAGTAAGGTATCGTAGTACTTTATAAATTATTTAATAATATAAGTTAATGCGATACTTAGCGCGAAGCTAAATAATTTAATCTTATAATAAATAAGATAACTATTAGTCTGTATAGGAGAACGTATTTACATAGAAGATATATAAGTTAACTATAAGGAGCATAATAAAAGGAAACTATCCTGTATATATATATCCTCCTGGTCCTATAGAATCCCACAATGTCCTATATCCTGGCATCGTGGGATCCTATGGGATTTCCTAGGACGTTACGTAAGCAGGGGTTACGTGGTCCTACGGTGTCCTATGGTCTTGACGTCTGGGATAGCCTGGGACGTTACGTAAGCCTAAGGCTGTAACGAGGTAGGCACGGTCGAACACGTGGCCTTCTCTCGCTTATAGAGGTTCCGGCTAGGCTAGGATCAAACACTAGCGCTAGTGGCTGACCCTAGCATATCCTATATATATTATACTATACGAGTAATACTTGGCTTAAGTATTCTCGTGCGTACCTTTTGGTGCAGGTGAGGAAGTCACATAGTATTGGCTTAGTAAGCGGGGCGCTTACCTCATTACAAAGGCGGGGCCTAGATACCGTTATAAGGCTCCCCGTCCCACTGTTAACTTCTGGACCGTAACACTGTGCAGCCTAACGTAACTTCGCAGCCTAATATAACTTTTTATCGCGGATTTTTCTATTTTCTTAATAAATAACCTATAACTATGCCTAAATATTATAGTATAAGCTATAAAATTAAGTAGCGTATCTTTAATTATCTTTTTAGTTTTTTTTAGCTTACAAATACCTAATTTTATAGCTATAGCACGCGAATAGAGTATGCTTATTTTATAACTTTAAGCGCGCGCTAAAGGCTAAATTAGCTACTATAATTATAGTAGCACGAATCTATAACTTTTAGAGACCTAAGATAAAGCACTAAAGTTATATATACATTATTATAATACTATTAGCATGCTCTACCTTATGCTATAGTTAAATAGTGCTATTTAATATATACTTAATTACGTGCACCCTAATAGCAGAGCTCCTTTATTTAGTAAGAACTAGTTATCGCGATAGCTATTAAGAAATCTAAACTACTACTATATAAAGTAGAAGTTGTAGCATATTAATTATAGAATAATAGTAACGTTTAAAGCTTATAGCTATTATTTTATTAAGCTTAAAAGGTAATATACACCTACAGCGTTACCTTATCAAACACCTATAATATAGACGAAACCAGCTTCCGCATAGGCGCTAGTAGTAATTAATAGATTATTACTATAAAGTTTAATTATTTTTATATTTCTACATTAAAGACGTTACGTAATTATATTATAAGTATTAAATTAATCTCTAATAATAAAAAGGTGCTTAAACTAATGCTCGTTATATAGGTCGTTAATTATCTTTATTATTAGTATATAAATATAGCGCTACGTAATAGCTATATAATTACTATATTAATATTAAAATACGCTAATAACTCTATCTTAATAAAGTAGCTAAAGTTTTTAAAATATAAATCCGTGCGCGCTAGAAAGGCGTATAATAATTACTTATATTTAATAAATTTAGTAGCTATCTTATTATTAAGTTTATATAGTTCTGTAATAATTATAAGATACTTTTTTTTACTATTATTATATTTATTATATTATCTACAGCCTCTAGACGTCCTCTATTTTTAGCTATTAAAGTAGAATTATAAAAAGGCTATAAAAATAGCCACCTAAACTAGCTACATAGACTTTAACAAAGTTAAATTTTTATATATAATTTATAAGATTAGGATAAATATATTTAAGCGTAGCACAATTCTAAGCGCCTAAGAGAAAGCTAAAATCTTTTTATTTAATTTAAAACTTATTTATATAAAACTACTAGCACCTATCTAGACGCTATCCCTATTAGTTTTATTTACTATTAATTTAAGCCCTATTACTAATATATCTATAGTATATTAATAATAGTATTAAAAAATGTCGTGCGCCCTAAAGAGAAGTAATATATTAAATAAAAGGCTTATAAAATTCTTAAAAAGCTTATAATTACTAATTAATAGTCTCGTGCTGGCCCAGCGCGACCTTATAAATATTACTATAATAGCTTAATAACGCTAAAAAAGGTAGATTAAAGATAAAAGACTAGTATAAAAAGGTAGCGTAATAACTATTAAAGCAGCGCGATAAGCAATTAATTAACGTATAAAGCTTAAAGTTTAAAAGGTTGCTTGAAAGGCTGCAAAAACGTATAAGGACGCCCACTTGCAGAGCCTACAAAATAAGCCCTAATAGGTCCTATCTCTTAGAGAGATAACTGTAGATCCTGCCCTACTTGCTACACCAACTCCACTGTATATTAGCCCATATAATTAAAGTCTACGCTGTCAAAAGACTGGATCAATTTCGATTCTCTATCCCCCGCACTGTCAAAATCTGCCACAGGCGGACTTCTTGCTAGTGGCCAATCGGACGATAGCTCCGATTCTGCATGAACACCGTGATTTATGAAGTTTGGCTGTAGATTCTTATACAATCTGCATTTTTACTCGTACTTAACTTAAATTACTTAATAATTGAGCTCTTGGTGATGTTAATTGACTTGATTGTTTGCAGTCGGCGGAGGTGCTCCTGCCAGCACTCAGGGCGTACTTCAGGCCTACACATAGGCAGTTGGCAGAGACTACACCCAAAGCGCGTACGCGGAGTACGCTGAGGAGGTCGAGGAGACTGTAAATTGCCGTGAACGTGACCCAGAGCTACCCTGGGAGGCTGAGACTTGTGCTGGCGTCGCCCACGCTCCGCACAAAGTACACAAGTCTTTGCCTGTTTATACAGGTTTGCGGAGCGATGGGAGCTCTCCTCAGCGACAACGACGTCGTCTGATCTCTTGCGCTTTGCTCCTGCGTTGCAGAGACGCGTCCCGCGGTCGAAAAGCTGCTCAATGAGGTCGTATAGGAACCTTTTGTGGCCGCTCCTTTTGGCGGCGGCAGCGTTAGAGTATGAGGACAGCCTATACGCGTTGTTAAGCGTCAGGTCGAGCAGAAAGTAGAGCAAAGGTCGCCAGGTACGACGCTTAACTTGCTAGGTCGAGTAATACGCCTTCGTCTGATCAAAGCGATCAACCTCAGTTTTGTGACAATTGTAGTCGTTAATCATCTGCGGTATGCCCAGCAGCCTCACAGGCTCGTTGCCAAAGGCTTTTTCAAAGATCCCCTTGTTGTTTTGGCTCATTTTGGAGCGTCGGCGGAGCTTCATGATGACCTGGATCGCTGGTGGCGACTATCGTCAGCGTGCCAAGGCCATAGTGTTGAGACGACAAACTTACGCTCTGCGACGGTAGAGGCAAAAAGGACGACCTGATTGTCTCTCCACGCTGCCTGTAGGACTTCTCCGCTCTTTGACAAGTCCCATCTGATCTCTCCCCACTCCATGTGCTTTGTAAACTGCGTTTTCAGACGCATAAGGCTGCTCGAAAAGCGCTCCTTTGCCA
>ML976665.1:791902-879133 GCA_010015655.1 Bimuria novae-zelandiae CBS 107.79 | reverse complement strand
AGAGATTATAGCTATTATATTAATCTATTTATATTAAATTTAACTGTTGCGTTGTTGAGCTATCGTGCAGAAAGCTGCGTCAGTTTTGGTGGGGTGGCTCAGTGACTGGTGTGGCTCAATGACTGGTGAAACACGTTAATCTTGAGATTGTAAGGCTATGAATTGGGGGGACCGCTGACGCGTTCCATGTTGATCTTAGCTCGTGGACCCCAAACTAAAACCTGCCGATTGTAAATGTGAGGCACCCCATGACCTCACAAACACTCCTTCTTTGCTAGGCTATCAGCCTTGGGGACTCCCAACGGTTCGATCTTTTTGTTATTGGGTAGTCACAAGATTTTGTAAGGCAATCTAAGGCTCTAAAGATGGGATCCAAAGTGGAACGTCCGCTACTGTTGCTCTGCCGGCCAGGGACCCCTGTTTCATGGAGCACCTCGTATTTGGATGCTGGGCAGTGGGCACTCAGTCCCTCGCGGCGCAACCCAGCGACCTTCTCTAGTTGAACACAAACCCACAAAGCGCGTTCCAAACTCTGCAAAGCCAGCATTAAACAATGGCCTTTCAACGCGGTGCGTACTCCTCAACCGGAGTGGGTAAATAATAGAATGCTGACATGTCTATCAGATATTACTGTCGGCCCTGATACCGTTGACTTCGCCGCGCTCACACGTCCCACAGCGCCTACGTCCCTTGTCGCGCGCGCAACGTCGAGCGAAACTACGAGGAGGATATGGATCATAACAGGCATCTCCATTCTCGTGTCGCTCGTCGTTATGGGTATATTCTGTTGCGTGGTGTTATACCTCATGCACCGGACGAAGGAGAAGAGAAAGAAGCGGACGCTGGACTTGGGACTGCTCAATCCAAACCGCGGGTACTGCCCTGTAAACGATATGGAGTTACAGTATGAGGGGGCTCAAGAACTGCCCGCGGACCATAATTTCTCTGGGTACAATGTTGAGCTCCCGGCGGGGGCGCATGAGGTCCCAAAGGTGCAGCAATTGGATGGGTATGTTGCGCCACCGAAACCGAGTGCGCATCCGGCAGAGCTAGCCTCGAATATGCACACGCAAAACAAAGTCGATTATCGATGAGCGCATTGTTTTGGTCGCATCGACACGCGCAGTCGTTGGACACCTCGAAACCACAGACAATGTTCGAATTCGTCAGCCCTCAAGGTCTGAAGACCGGCAGGGGCTGCAGGTCCGCCCTTCCAGGGATGTGCTCGAGCGTATACACGGTGGTATTCAGTTTCACGGAGCCTCACCAGAGACTTCAGACGCCAGGAATAGTCCCTTTCAATGACCATAAAGGGCCCAAATGAGAGCGCTCAAGCATTCAAGGATCATGGCTGTCTATGCTCTCCGATGCTGTTGTCGGTACATACCTCAGCGGTACGGGTAGCTGCGCCTGCTGTAGTCACCGACGTTCTAGAGGTCCTGTTCTGAACCGTTTGCGAGAGCCTGCATGATCTGTCCAGCATTCAAGCCCAAAGATACGAACGGAATTCAAACGCTTACTTTAAATTTTTGCCTCATGGGCCTATGATCAATCTACATCTGTCCCTTTACCCTGTTCTTAAAGGTGATTGGAAAACACAGCTTCGGCACTATGGGAACTCGGGATCTCTCGCCGAGAAAGTTCTACAACTCCAATGGACAGTGTACGGACCGATTCAATTTCTGCGCCGTCCTTTGGTGGGCGCTTGTCCTCGCGAGCATCGCTGGCCTGGGCTACCTGATTTATGCCCTTCCGAACTTTCAAGATGTTGATACTCACCAAGAATTCCCCGCGGACTGGTTCAAGACACAGAAAACCGTCTCCGTCAATGCCATCTTCGCAAATTTTGGAAGTGCTGGCGCAAAGGCGTATAACGCAAGCCAAGGTATCCTGCTAGACAGCGCATTACCCGACCCGCGAGACCGTAAGTACCAACGCAATCAGCCTTCGCAGTGTCGAACAGTTTAGCTGATGCAATCATTGTCTCCACAGATCTCTGGACGCGAATTCGCGATTCCAGCCTCGTCTTCAAAACTCTTATTGACCGATTCGTTATAAACGGCGACGAAAAGCTCCGGACTGCGATCAACAACTATATCACGGCACAAGCGGCTGTCCAAAAAGCGCAGAGCCGTTCGGGAAACCTGACCGAAGGGAACAGCGCGGCCAACGAACCGTACTCTTGGCGTACGGTTCGTTGGCAGCGCTGGATGGGAACGGTCTTTGGGAGCCGCGCTTTTTGCCCAACATCACAGCCGACACCTCGAATTACGGTCGACCCAAGAGCGATGGACCGGCCATCCGCGCGATCGCACTTATGACGTATGGTCGCTGGCTACTTAACCATCGTTATGAAGACGCCGCTCGGGACACAATCTGACCTATTGTTCGTAATGTCCTAAACTACTTGGCAGAGTTATGGCACCAACCTAGCATCGACTTTTGGTCAAGCATTCGGAAGGTTAACCTCGTCGATTCCGTCTTTGGCAGAGCTGTACAGCACCATACTTTGTTCAAAGGTGCTGTGTTTGCCAGAGTGATTAGGAAAGAGTGTCCCATCTGCGAGACGCAAGCTCCTCAGATCCTATGCACTATGCAAAGCTTTCGGAAGGTCGGAGAAGATAAGAGTACCATTGTTCCCGAACTTGTCAATACTGAAGTCAGCGAACGAAGTGGGCGAGACACAAGCACAATACTCGGCTCCGTACTCAACTTCGATCTAGATGCGGAATGTAATGACGAGACGTTCCAACCATGCAGTCAACCAATGTTGAGAAAACACAAAGAAGTGGTCGATTCATTTCGCGGCTGGTCCATAAACAATGGCGTCGGGGCAGGGAAGGCTGTGGCTACAGGCCGCTTTCCAGAAGACGGCGAGGGTAACGATGTTCGATTGCCTGGAGGTATGTATACTCCCGAATCGAAACAAAGATTATTCGGCTAATGGCGGGAAGGCAACGCATGGTACGTCGGTACGCTTGCAGCAGCCGGACAACTTTACGACGCTCTTTGGGCTTACGACAAGTTCGGCTCCATCACCATCGGCGACGCATCTCTTCCGTTCTGGCAAGCAATCTATCCAGACGCCGAGAAAGGTCTTTAGATCTGGAACTCAACTACGCAGACTTCAATCAATACCTGCAAAGGATTGTTCGACGCTATGAAGGATTATGCGGATGGTTTCGTTGATGTTGTTCGAAACAGGATTCCGGAAGATGGTTCCCTGTCCGAGCAGTTCAGCAAGCTTGACGGAAAGCCAAAGCTGGGCGCGCGAGATCTATCATAGAGCTATGGTGCCATTTTAAGCATGAAAGACTGAAGAGAGGGCAAAGTACCCGCATCCTAGGAAGCACTCGATGCTGCTAGGAACATTGTCACCGAATGCAACATAACGCGGGTCAAGGGATCTTATCGTCCTGTCGACAACGTCAACTTGAGATTCCCGTGCAAGCACCCGGTCTTCACTATTCAGGTCACGTTCAACCTTCTAAGACTAAAAGTCAATGAACAATCGGAAGTCCGCGTTTACAGTTCTATTCCCGAGCTTGGTTCATGGGACAAGGAGAAACTCATGCTCATGGACGCCTCCCGGTACAACGAGGAGAAAGGTCTCCCATTGTGGAGTTTGACAAACGATGTTCCTGCTAGGACAAAATTCGAATAAAAATACTGGTCCAACGACAGAGGAGGCCTGGACGAGGGACCTTTTCATTTTGAAACTGAGAAGGAGACATGCGAGTATGCAGCCTCGACGAGTGACGAGTGGTTGAGATGATCGAAGAGGATGACTTGTCGTTGTGACCAGATCAAGCCCTCATGTTCTCAAGGAACGATCGTGCTCATAAGACGGGTTCGTCATATTACTATCGGAGGGAGTACTAGCAAGGGCTTTCGACCTCCCTGCTCTTCTATAAATGATGCTACATGATACAGCGGTATATAAATGGCATGATGATTCAGTACACCCTGTGGCAATTTTCACCCGTTCTCGGGACCCTGTTGGGCTCGAGTGGCTGCGCTATAGTAGAAAGGATTTTTATCGCACGAATGTCTTCCACCAAGCTTGGCTCGCATCACTGCGACGATACTGCGGTAATAATAAAGCCTGGAGGAGCGTATCTGAAACCCTGTCAGAGTTCGACTAACCAAATGCCTGCTTACGCCTCATGAGGCGGCCCAACCTGCTCCTGCCAGGCAGCGACTTCAATGTCCACTTCGCGGGGTCAGTTGACAAGGTCGAATCTACACACTCAACGAATATTCCTTGATCAGCCCTCTCTACCATAATGTCTAACACCAGCAGGCTCCTGTTAGGCCAGAAAATGCTGCGCGGCGCCGGTATCTTCCAGGCCATTGTTGCGCTTCCCATCTGCCTCTCTGGGCTTCAAGGCCTTTGAAAGCGTTCTCGAGCCGTACCACTGGCACCTCTACTTCTTCCTGTGAATTTCTCGGGGCGCGTAGTCCAATCTTTCGATGCTGACAGCCACAGCCACGACACCATCACCTCTATCATGGCTGCCGGCATCATCTTCTCGGTGTATGTGCAGCATAAGGCTGAAATAACGCCATACCAGTACCTGCTCCTTGAGGCAACCAAGTCTATTCTCGCCACGGGGCTGTGGCTCTGGCTCATTCTGGACGCGGGCTCTGGACCCTGGCTCAGCATTTGCAAGAGATATTCTTATTCAGACTGTGACGCTGGGCCGGGGGTGACAAGATCTGCGCTAGCTATTATAGTACTGTTGTAAGTGTAGGAGGAATGTGTATAGGTATTTTTCGCTAAGGCTAAGCAGTGTGTTCTTTTACCCGCCGCTCGTATACTCGTACATGCAGTGGAAGGCGGCCTCTGAGAAGGAGGAAGACTTGGAAGAGAGTCCTGTGGAGCGGGGTCAGGCATCGGAAAAGTCTCCATTGTTGCGGTAGAGGATGCAATTGCGAGCACCAGCTTCGCCGACTCAGAGATTGTGGGCACACGCACGTCGAATGTAGCCAAAGACGAAAGCCGATGCGAAGCACCTTTTGGTTCACGCATAGTTTCTCGTTTCGCAGCAGCAGCCTCGTAGTACGCATTGCACTCGAGCACTGTCACGTTGAGGGGAGTTTTAGCTACGTGTACCTGCCTTTCTCATTTTTCCTTGGGGACAATTAGTAAAGCATCTCAAGGGTTATATGAATCAAGCTGTGGGACACGAATCGAGTCCCTTCTCACGTGGTTTGCCGCGGTTTTCAAGAAGCTCAATTGTTGATTGTACCACTTCGCGCAAACACGATCCATAACAAATTTACTCCGTGGATTACCGTACACTTCTTCGATGTTATAGAGATTTGAGAAAAGACAGGTTGTTCTATTGGATTGTACAGATCTATAATAAAATAACGCAGGGGAATTACGCGCAGGGGAAGTAAGTGTAGGGGTTGATGAGCGTGCATTTTCGCCGAATTAGGTGAGGAGACAGATGGGTGCCGGAAAAAGCTTGTGTGGTTTCACTTTGAGTCGGTCTCTCAAAGCGACCCAATGATTTGCAGACGGCTGTCCAAAAGGGTTCAGATAGGGTGGTTTCAATCTTGAAATACTGGTGAGAGTGGTGTTGATTGCAGGAAATGACAAGACGAGTGCATACAGGCGATCTCCTGGCAGGAGCACCATGGATACATTGTTCGGGGGACCTTTTCTTAGAAGCGCTCAGTGATGAGGCAACGGCGTGTCCCGGGTCCTTTGCAGCGCAATGAGACCCGAAGGCTTGTCGTGGGCACCGCAAAGCTTGAGTGGTGGCGTGAACACTCTTGTAACGGTGGACGTGCATGACCGTTCTGTCGCACATAAGTACGACGAAGTAGCCAGTACTGCCTTTTATCATAGATGATGATGCCATTCGAGGGACAGCTTCTCTCCATCGATAGCTGTTCGTGGAAAGGGGTCCCCGAAACAGCATCGCAATTGAAGTGATAAATTTCAATGAATAAGCTCCACTAAGGGCCGGGTCTCCCACTGATGGCCAACATATCGCGTAGGATACATGTAACGATCGACCGGCTCATCTGCTGTTTCGTACGGCCGGAGGATCGTGCCATGAGAGGCAAATTCCCGGATGAGTTCATTCCGGTCGTTTTCATCCCAATTTGCTGCAAGTTCCTCCTCACACTCGATTTGCAGATGCGTAAGCTGAGAGAAGTAGCGTTCACTCTGGTCGTCAGCAGGTAGCAACCCATGGTGGACGAGGTTGTCTCGCGTCGCAGCAAAGCGAGGGGACTCCGGTAGCTCATCCTTGCTGAAGAGAGAGCAGCTGATATCAAGCACCTGCAGGCTGGAAGGTAGAAGCTCACGTAACGGGGTTTCCGATGAGCCTGTACCATAATCGGGGTGGTAGATGACTTCGCTACCAATGCACAGCTTCCTGAGACCCTTGAATTCAGCCAAAGAGGTCATAGAGTCCTAATCTAGCCAATAAGTTGGGATATATATCTCATCGATACTAAGCGAGCGGAGCGAGCTTTTATGCGACAAGAGAGCTCGTTCCAGGGGACGCAGATCTATGAGTTCATCTGGGTCGTCGCAGTAGTATCCCTCTCCGCCTGCGTTCAGAGTAGACATTTAGAAGCGACGGTTATCGTAGGAGAAGTCGATCAATACTTTCAGAAGCCGAGCAAGCAGGGTTGCGACATCATTGTGTAATTCGCCCCTGTATAGCTGAAGGGTCGTAACATTTGAGCTACAGGCGGGTCCGAAGACGTTCATGTCCAGTGAGAGGCCACCATTTTCCACGAAGCTCATGGCGACAATAGTAGTCAATGCCGGAAGTTCGAAGAGCGGTGCGAGCTTTTCGACTTTGTGATCGTCACCACAGACCAACAGTGTCTCCAGACGACGTAGCTGGGGCTGAGGCTGTGTAAAGACTGTATCTAGATGACAAGGCCGGTGGCCCCGTAATGACCCAAATACGTCGTTAGGAATACGGAGGCGGTGTATGTTGGGCAGTATGCACAATAGTATCGTAATCAGAACACCTGCCCAATGGGAATACCAGGATTCTTTCGGCGGGTTGGCACGTAGATCAAACGCATCACTGGAGAGGTATAGCAGATAGAGGCCGAGCTTTCGAGCTTCTTTGATGCAGAACAGGAGATCTTTCCAGTCTGTCGGAGTAATGTCTCCATAATAGCGGTTTTCTATGTCCAGTGTGCGCGCCTTTGGTCGCAATTCTGGATTGTTCAACATCTTGAGAGTGAAAATCAGTATGTTGTGAGGATGCAGAGTGACACTGTCGCACATATGCTCTTTTGCCACGTCCGAAAAATCTTTGATGGCCAAGCTGATGTTTCGTACGTCCGTTTGATTGAGGTTGCCTACGTTGAAGATCAAGCCCTGCAACTCAGCGGGTAGACGCGGAAGGTCAGCGAATCGAATGCGACGTGACGCTTCGCTTCCACCAGCATCGGAATAAACTTCGATGATTTTCTCAGACGATGTGTTTTGCGCGGACCGATTGTCTGGCTGGTATCGTGGGTCTTTGAGAGCATTGGGGATCGTGCGAAGATCGAAAAGCATCATTGACCGGTAGTCCTTCAGCGACTCCGCGAGGCCACTGCGAATGATGTAGTCATACCAGAATTGACGCTCCAGGTCTCCTTCGCTCTTCCAATCTTTGGCCGGGTTGGCATAAAGGTGGTGCATTTTCTTGAACACATACTGCCTCCGAAACCAGTCCAATCCATAATATCGACAGCAGGTTTTCAGTGTGAAGAGTGATTAGGCAGACTCGTCGTCAATGGGGGTTTCCGCTTCCATTAGTAGGCTTATAGCGACATCGATCGGTATAGCTACATCCGACGGTATACGCAATACTTCGGCAAATTCATTCATTTTGTCCATTTTCGTATTCTGCAATATTGTGAAGAGTCCCGCAGGGTTTCTGAAGGACTGTAGCGAACTTTCCGGCTGGGCTTTGACGAACAGTAGTAACCTGGTGGGCAATCTCTTGAACGGCGAGTGGCTATTGAAAGTCCATCGGGGCGACAGTTCAGGCTTATACTATTCTATAAATCAGCAAACATGCTCATGATGCAAGGTGAGGTTGTAGAAATACATAGGCGATCGTGAAGGACAGTGGCACACTGCAGTGGCCTTTTGCAGAGCTACGTCGATTGGAAACCTGAAGTCTACAAGGCTTGCTTCTAGTGCTGAGGTGGTTTCGAGTCAATGAACGAATCTTCGATCAACAAGGAGTCCGAGCGCGGGGCAGCGTGGGGCAGCTCGTGCAGCGTCGTGAGGTTGGCGACAGCTCGGCGATGATCCGGAGTCTGGGAGCGCCTACATGACTAGGAAAGAGTCCGTATCGTGGTTATTAACGGAAGGATATTACCTCGCTCTGACCTGCTTTCCGCAGTTTGGATGCTCAAGTATGTAGCTGATAAAACTGACCGAGGAAAGCTGTAGCCATTTAACGAGGCGAAAGTACCATACAACAAACAACAGCTTTCCCTAATGCCTTGACGCGAATCGACAGTACGAGTCTCTGACCGCGTTCTTATATGGAGAGCCGGTGTCTCTTTGACTTAACATCTTCGACTTGACGACAAGAAAATCCATCGAAGATCCTACACGCGTTCTTCATTAGCCATGAAAGTGGCGAGAGAGGTAGCATCTGGGCTACACCTATTATTACAAATCGTCACTTTTCTGCTTCTACCCTACAACTGAGCCTTGTACCCGACAACATCCGCCAGCTCAGTCTTTGGTAGCAAATAAGGCTTGACTTTCTCCCTCACCAAACTCCTCTGCTCAAACGCATAGGCAAATCCAATCAAACTCTCTTCGCTCCACTTCGCACCCGAAAAGCTGATACCAAACGGAATGTTTGACGCGGTCGCAACAAGATTGCCTCGTGAGTTATTTCTGACCAAAGTGCTATTGGGGTAAGCTCCAAGCGGTACAGTCACAATCGGAGCTCCAATGATGGCAGAGATGCCCGGGGAGTTGCGCGAGGGCGTCACCACAGCATCAAGCGAATAGTTCGCCAGAGCACCTAGGATACCACCCGCCCCACCGAGGTACTGGTTGTACTGGTACGCCGCCCGCGCCTCTGCGTCTGAGTTGGTGAAGTTCAAAGCAAGCGACTCGTCCCAAGTTGCTGTATCGCGGCTGGGATATTCTTCGGGACCAAACGACTGCGTGAAGTTGCGTACGTCGGCGAGGGATTTGACACCGGTGGGATTGTAGGTCAGTTGGGCCAGATAACTCGCTAAGTTTGCAACAAAGTCCGAATCAAGCACAATGCCTTCAGTGTTACTTTTTACGTATTCGTTGTAGGCGGTGTAGTTGGTGTTGTCTACAACGGTAGCACCAGCTTCTGTGAGAGTAACAAGCGCAGCTTCAAAGGCGTCGAAAATGGGCGCTGATGTCGCAGTGCGAGTGCCAATGTAGTTGCGCGGTACGCCGATTCTCTTTCCCTTGAGCGCATCAAGCTTGCACGCACCGACGTAGTCGGGTAGTGTGCCATTGAAGGGGTTGGCCAGCGTGTAGTTGTCGGCCGGATCTGGCCCGGCAATAGCCTGCAGTACAACTGCAGCGTCTTTTACGGTACGAGCCATCGGACCGACAGTGTCTTGATGCTCCGAGATTGGAATCACTAGCGTGCGGGAGGTCAATCCAACGGTGGGTTTGATACCGACAAGGTTGTTCACCTGGCTAGGCGAGATGATTGATCCGTCTGTCTCTGATCCCAGACTCACGGCTGCCAAGCCCAGACTACTAGCGACGCCAGAACCGGAAGATGAGCCAGAAGGGTCCTGCTTGGGGTAATAGGCGCCGTATGTCTGGCCCCCATAAGCAGACCAGCCGTTAGAACTGTTGGACGATCGGAAGTTAGCCCACTGCGAGAGGTTAGTCTTTCCAAGAATAACGGCGCCGGCTTGACGGAGCTTTGCTGCTACGGTCGAATCGCGAGGAACCTTCGCTCCGAGGAGGGCGTAGGATCCGGCGGTATTATTCATCAGATCAGCAGTAGCGATGTTGTTCTTGATCAGAATCGGAATGCCGTGCAGAGCACTGAGAATGGATGATTAGCTCCGGCTTAGCACGTAGTATTGAAGGTGTCTTACCCCCTGCACTTGCCAGCTTTCCTCTCGTCATCGAGCTCCTTAGCAATTTTCAGGGCATCTGGATTGATTTCCGTGACCATGTGCAGCGTGCCATTGACTTCTAGGATTCGAGCAATATATGCCTTGCTCAGGTTAGCCAGCTCCCAAACCGACCACATCTTGCTCAACATACATTGACTAGATCTACGCTCGAAAACTCTCTATTCTCGAGACCAGTTCTCAGCTCTCCCACCGTAGCATCCAGCAGCGATGGAAGCCCGTAACCGCCCGAAGGGAGAGCAGACTCGAGCGGCGAAATGACCGCTGTCGCCACGAAGGCTTTCAAGAGGTACGCGATCAAGATCATGGTGACCGCAGCGACAGCAAAAGGTAGTTTTCTGGTGGAAGATACTATGCTTGCATTCTGTGGAGCAGGCGTCCCGGCTTTATGCATGCTGGATTGCGGTCCTTGTGTCCCGGACTAACGAGGGTACCTACGTACTCTACAAGGATACAGACGGTCGATCACTTAGCAGCCGGCGTAACGATAAGCATTTAAGAGCATGCCATGCTCAGATACAGGGACGAAGTAAATGTTTACACCACTCGCCACCGTGCTTCGGTAAGTCGCACGGGCGGGTGCGCTGTACCAGCCATGGTGAGACAGTATCACAACACTTCCTTACTTGACGTGGAAGGTAGTAGTACTCTTCAATGACAAAATGTCATATCGCGTGTGGACAAATATCTCGACATGAATGATGATGTTAGGGAACATCGGAAGCGTAGGAGGAGAGCAAGATAGGCGACTAAGGCTAGCCGGATAAGGAAGGTGGAAAGCAGGAAGAACGATCGGGAGCGGGGTGTTTTTTCTCCGCGGATGCTGCACCACGGCTGCTACCATAGAATCCGCATCGCGTTTGCGGTACTACGATAGCAATCACAGATGTGTATCCAGGGATTTATTGACCTTCCTCATCTGGCCAGGGAGTACCGGAGAGCAAGACGCGTGGGCTTTGTACGCCACAAGAAAAAACACTTTTACGCCGCGGCTTGGAGAAACTGCGAATGACGAAAAGATTCACAAAAATTATTCTTACTCTTCTTAATCGGACACACGCAACTACATATAAGACGTGTTATAATACAGCTGCGCTGGTCCACAAGGTCTGGATTTTGGGTTGGGTTAAAACTGTAGACATGAACGTCGGAGCCAATAATTAATTGCGCTACAGCCGTTGAGTGAGCACTGGAGGGTCTCCCGGAATTGGACCCAAACATGGCCAACTGTCGAAACAGCTCAAATCACCTTGGCGTTCACCGACAACAAGTCGTGCTGTGTCTCCTTGCCCCCTTCACTTACAGCTAGGCCGTTCCACACAACCATAAACTTGTTACATCGGCAAGCGTCACGCAAACATTCTGGATCTCAAAGCCTTGGAAAAGACACATCAGTTACTACGCCTTGTCTCATACCCTCCAACGCTTAGACTAGTGACGGCTGTCTATATAACCAGTCATGTTACCTCCGACGAGTCTTATCAGAACATGCATAGATCCTTATCAAGCAACAGTAATCGATAATTCACAAACAACATTCTACAATGACATATCCAGCTATTTGCTCCTTCACAACCAACTTCAAGCCACGTTTGGTCTCCGTCACATCATACTCCATGGTTGCCCTGATCGCCCACCTAGCGCTTCTCACATACTCGAAACATTCACTCTTTGGATCACGTGGCTTCACAGCACCGATGTAGGCTTTCATACAGCTCAGTTCTGTGCGTACCAAGTCGGCAGGGTAATAGCGGGATGCAGGAGCGGCTGGACGAAAAAAAAAACCATTGTGAGCCATAGGGGTAAGGCTATGGCTGGAGGCGAGGATACGCAGCGCGGAGGGGTGTCGTTGAGAAAAGGGAGGCAAATTAGGACATATGAATGAATGACGGAATGAACGCACTGGAGTCGGGACTGGGCACCTCTAGATGAGAATCCAGGAGGTAGCTCGTATTACATGAGAAAGAGATAGTGGGTTTGGTTTTGTACAACGGATGAGGGGAGCGCGTTTTCTATGCCAGCACAAACTGACGCATCCCTTCCGAATTATTTCCCAACCCCATCTTTTAGCGCAACATCATCCATATACACTTCTCCGTCTATGCCTTTTTCTTTCTTCCAGCGGAAAACAAACACCCTCCCTCCAAGAACCCTCCTCCACCTCAATCCATCCACACCGCCCACCCCGCCCAAAACGCATACGTAAACTCCCCCAGCAACTCGCCCAAAAGGTGCCCGCTACTCCCCAGAACGTACGGATTCCAGTGCACCACGCTGCGTACGATACCCATGCCTACTCTCACTGCGAACGACAGGAAGATACTGGCCGCGAGGATAAACACAGTGCAGAGGACAGAGAGGAGGATGAGGGAGAGGAGGAGCGCGTTCAGCGAGGCGATCCGGATGGAGAGGGAGTGCGCAATGGGGCTGGGATGTGCTTTGGTGGGGGGAGGTGAGGTTTCGATGCTGTCCATCAGGGTTGAGATGCTGGACTGGGACGAGTCGCGGTGACGGCGGGGCATGCTTGTCTTAACGAGATGAACGTTAGCGCGTCTTATCGATGATAGGTCTTCCAGGTGGGAGCCTGGGGGAGGGGAAGGGGAGCAGGAGCTTACCGTATCACGTGAGCGAATAGTAACTTTGGAAAGGTCCACGGACGGTAGTTCGGGTGTAGAAGGGCGGTTGACAAAGTGGATTGGGGGGTCGAGCGACGGAGTTTTAGATTGTTTGTCCATTTACATGTTGCGCATCAGTGTGGGGAGAGATGGTGGTCAGTAACGGCTTGCCTGCAGGCGTTCCACGAGCGCGAGGTTTTGGGTGCTGGCTTCTTCACACTGCAGTGGCGGCCGGAAAGTTTGGAAACGGACGCGTATCCTGGGCAACGCGAAGAGGGTTGGAACAGGGGTGGACCTAGATTAGTGGGTCTTTTGGCTGTGGGGCCGCGCAGATCACTTCGAGATCCACCTAGGTGGGCCGACGTGCTTCAGGGCATTTTACAAACCCAACTTAGGCAACGCAACCAAATACAACACCTGTTGTACACTAATACATTGGGACGCCAGTTGACAGCTTGGAGAGTTGAGACCAGACCTTGACCACACTGAGCTTCCAAAGTTTGGTGACGAAAACGTGTTCAGGACGAAATATGCATTTCCATTGATGAATGAAAAACCGTGCACCTGTCAGCTTTTGTTCCCGCGCCGTATGACGCCGTAGGACGAATGCCCTGGCAATGGTCCTCCCTACGATGCCCATTTCCAGAGATAACCAGGGGAACAGAAAGGCTCCCTAGAAATAGTGTACAATGAGACCTCCGCGCGCTGCATTCATTCACCCTCATCCATTCCACTAAAACCGTCTTCGCTCGAAGGCTGCTCCCTTGCCTTCCAAGGGAAACGAACGTTGGGGCGCGTCCATACTATACAGCAGTCAATATCGAATCATACGTCAACTCTCGCCACCAAGGAGAGGCTGGTTCTCCCCGCTTCCGCTTGCGTTGCCCTTCTTCTTGTTCTTACTTCGCTTCTTACGCTTCTTCTTGCTGTTGCTCGCGCCTTGGGAGTCGTTGTGTACCCCTTCCATATCTCTGTTCGTGTGATCGTTCTCTTTTCGGTCTTGAGCACCGTCAGTTTGACCGAGCAATGCTTGGTCCTCGGAATCGCTCGAACTGGTAGTCTCCAGAACAATCTTCCTCACACCGTTTGCCTCCACGATGTTTTCTGATATGCTTCCGCTGCGGGCTGTGTGCCGCTTCCTGGGTGGGGACGGCGAGACCGATTTGGGAAGCGATGCAACGGTGCTGACGGATTGTGTGCGGAGTTTCGGGGTCGATAGTGAACGTCCACGGGCCTCTTCAGTGGGAGAGGTATAGTCGACGGGCGTCTTCGTGTTCTTGTCGGCCTCCTGGGACTTGGGAGAGGTGGGTGATTCGTCTTTGTCTGCACGGGATATGCCGTCTTTCCAGGACATGCCGTTAGCACCCATTGTACCGTAACCCACGGCAAGACTGTGCACTCCATCGCTAGCTTCCCGACCTGGTGCATGCTGTTAGCAGAGGACCACGGCAAGTGTGAGGAAAGAATTTCGCACCTGCAGATTCCAACAGTCCCTCCCCTATGCCTCCCTGAGGTGCATGTGCGGACTTCACACTTCTGCTCGGGCTGCGGGTCTTCCGGTTTTCGGGTATCGTGTTAGGAATGGTATCTGCGAAAGCGTGCTTAATTTTGACAGTGCCGATGCGGGTTGCCTTGGGTCGGCTGGCAACGTTCGAAGGGCCGAGGTGCTTGAGGTGCTGCCTTATTTCAGGGTCGTCGCTGCGCAGCCGATCTCGAGAGTGAGCTCCAGCGCCACTGCTACGACGGCGCAGGAGGAAAGTCGTAGCTTTGGAGGCAGGCTGTTCTGACAAAGATAGTTTCCTGGGAGCGTCGCCTTCGCCTTGACTATCGGGAGCGTCCTCTTCTTTTACCGCCTCGGAAGGCTTCCGCGAGGCAGGGTCTACGACAATCTCGCCTTTCGGTACGCGTGTACGGGGCGCTGGATGCATGCGACGAATAGCCTATGAACATGTTAGGTGATAGAAAACCTTCAGCCGTATGCGATGCCTACGTACCTTGTGAACGTCGATGAAGACGTCCGACTCGTCCACAATCTCTTCGCCGATGAGCTCCTCAATGACGTCTTCCAGCGTCACGACGCCCACGGCCCCGTGAGTTTCGCCGGGGTACTCGGACACCAGGACCATGTGTGACTTTCCTTCTTGGAAAAAGTTGATGATATCGAGACAGCTAGTTTCCGGGCGGGTCTCAGGGAGTGTGGCCAAGGCGAAGTCGCGGACGCGCAGAGCATCCTCAGGATCGTATGTAATGAGCATTTTGACAAGTAACATGCCGACGAAGTCATCCTCGTTGTCAGGCGTGTGAATTGGGATGCGAGAATAGCCAGCGGAAAGAATGTTTTCCATCATGTTCTCGTCCAAGATCGTGTCGGATGACATGGTGAAGACGTCGTCCATGGGTGTCATAATGTTACCCACAGGCTTGGCCTTCAAGTCCAAGACGGCGGAGATGATGGTGACCTCGTCTTCGTTAAGGCGCTCCTCCGGACTGGTACCGAGAGTCTTGTGCAGCGTGACCAAAGTCTTCAGACCGGCCTTCTTGTATGTTGTGCCGTGATCTTCGCCGAGGAGGTAGTCGAGCAGCTTCGCGGTGGGCCAAGCGACAATAGCCATGATATACATGAGAACCAGTACGACAGGTGCCATCCATGCGCCGATGGGCAGGCCGTAGCGGACGCATATCGACTGAGGGACGACCTCTCCGAAGATGACGATCAATACGGTGGAGCTCAGGACAGCGGGCCATCCCCCGCCCAGTGACCTGTCGAGAACGATGGGCAGCGTCTCATTAGTGATGACGTTACTCAACAGCAGTGTCACCAAGACCCAATGTTTACCCCTCTTCAGCAGGCGCAACACACTCGCTGCGTTCTTCCGCTCTGCTCCCTCGCCGGATGATGCGATGACTTGGAGGTAGATTTCGTCCTGTCCCATCAAACTACGCAGTACCATGTTAGCCGATACGCGCGTACAAGAGAGCATCAAAGTACTCACGCGATGGTCAGGCCCGCAAATACGCCTCCAGCGAGCACCAAGGCAATGGCGATGGACAGGTAAAGCCACAGGCTCGCATCAGCGGGTGACTTTGGTAAGTCCCCATCGTCCAAGGCATGAAGAGCGCCCTTGTGGAAGAGGGGTATCGCCTTCACGACAGGCGCGATGCTTTGGATGAGGGCGAGCAGAGCGACGTTGACGCGGGCATGCCGCCTCCAGGGAACGGCATTGGCGCTACCGGGCGAGCGAACAGAGCTCATGACCGATGCCACAGCTTTTCAGGCGCGCTGGGAACGCGGGTTTGGCCGGCGAAAATGCGAGGGACAACAGGTCGGAGATATGAAATGCGACGATGCAAATACGAAGGAGCCGCGAAAACGCACGGGCCCACCAATGATGCGACTGGGGCGGAACTCGTGGGAAACCACCACCTGCCCGTATGCAGCAACAATCACGCAAATGAGCTAAGACCTGGGCGCTTCTGAACTTGTTAAAGATCAGCCATTGTACTCGGGAAAGACTTAGATGTTTTGTCTCACGAAAGTGCTGAACATGTGGGCCTAGGAAATCCCTGAGACGCCGTTGAACCGCGATATTTTCGTCATCGTGCCTAACGACGAACACCTCTGGGCACACGCCTCTGTGGTCCGAGCTCAAATCACGTGCCGTCTGTGGGGATACACGCATCTTGGCAGTGCTAACTCCGAATGGAACAGTAAACCGCGTGTAGCCGTCGGTGTTGCTTTGCTGGTTCGGCAATGCCACTATATGAAAGCCCTCCGAGGCTGTCACCCGCTCACATTTCCCCGGGCTTTTCTTCCTTCCCCAGAACATGTAATTCATGAGTCTCGACAATGGCCTCTAAAAGCCCCTCCATCCACACCCTCTCACGATACCTCCGCCCACAAGCGTCCCTCCATCCGAGATTTCGCCAACAATGCCATGCCAAACAGTACTCGTCTGCAGTAGCCGGTGCACGTCTAAATGGGACTGTGGAATATGACACAACGCCACTGCTGTATCATACGTCGAAAGCCGCCCTTGCAAACCCCGAACTACCGGAAGATGTACGCAAAGGTCAGACTAAGCGCATTAATCTGTACCAGGCTGTCAACGAAGCCCTCCGGCATGCCTTACAATCGGACGAAAGAGTACTCGTGTTTGGGGAGGATGTACAGTTTGGCGGCGTCTTTAGGGCGACGATGAATCTGGCAACCGAGTTTGGCACAGAGCGTGTGTTCAATACGCCTTTGAGCGAACAGGGTTTGGTTGGATTCGCTATTGGTGCTGCGAGCGAAGGCATGAGACCTGTTGCCGAAATTCAGTTTGCCGACTACGTCTACCCAGCATACGACCAAATTGTCAACGAGGCGGCCAAATACAGGTACATGTCTGGCACAAACAACGTACACTGCGGAGGACTGGTCATACGAATGCCAACTGGCGTGGTAGGACATGGCGGCCTGTGAGTAATCCAGCGTCCATCACGCTTCCGAAGGTGCTTAACTACGTGCAGTTACCATTCCCAGTCTCCCGAATCCCTCTTTACCCACATACCCGGCCTCCACGTCGTCATACCACGCTCGCCCACCCAGGCCAAAGGTCTCCTCCTCTCCTCTATCCGCACAAACGACCCCGTCGTTTTCATGGAACCCAAGATCCTCTACCGCGCCGCAATCGAGCAAGTCCCCGTTTCACCCTTCTACCTTCCCCTTGACAAAGCCGAGATACTCAAGCCAGGAAAGGATATCACCATCGTCTCCTACGGACAACCCTTGTACATATGTCAAGCGGCAATAACGGCAGCGGAGAAGGACTTTGGTTGCAGCGTTGAGCTGATTGATCTGAGGACTGTGTATCCGTGGGACAGAGAAACAGTACTGGAGAGCGTGAAGAAGACCGGACGCGCAATCGTGGTGCATGAGAGTATGCAAAACGCGGGTGTAGGTGCTGAAGTCGCCGCGACGATTCAGGAGAAGGCGTTCTTACGATTAGAAGCTCCCGTAAAAAGAGTAACTGGATGGGCGACGTTTACCGGGCTGATGTTCGAGTCGTTGATTATACCAGATGTTACAAGTGAGTCTCCTCTTTGATTCGATGCAGCAGATGGATACTAACCAGAAGCAGGGGTTTATGATGCGATCAAAAAGACGCTAGACTATTGACAGAATCTCATATATGATTTATGAGAGGCATGCGAAAGCGAGCCTAGAACCCTAGAAAACAATGGCAGAAGTATAAGAATAGAGGCCCGAAGCCCACTTTTCAACGCAACTGGCAGCGTAATGCCATAACTGCCACCAATAAAACAGATCGTGAATGCTATTACTACTGATTCTTTACAGCAACCAGAAAATATAATTTTAGGAGTTGCGGCAAGCGGCGCACGGTAGCATCTCTCCGTCCCACCATCTCAGCGTTCGCAACACCCACAGACGATGTCCCGCCTTAAAGGAAAAAAATATGCAACGACAACTCAACAACAACCCTCCAGAAGGTTGCTGCTTAGCCGTTACCAAAATAATAAATGTTGATGTCGCTTCTGTGGATCGAACACAGTACCTCCAGATGATCGTTTTGAACCGAAGTTTGCTGCCGAGGCAGATTGCTTCAGTCTGGCGCTCTCCCAAGTGAGCTAAAGCGACTGCTTGTTTGATAAAAAGTTGTTCCTTGGTAACATATATATTGGAAAATTAATTCGTGAATAGCGAAATGCTTGGTGGGGTTGTGCGCAGGATGGAATTTTCTCGCATAGGTCCAATAGGAAAGCAGTAAGGAGTCAAGCTAAGTGCTACCGAAGAATTATGCTAAACTAACTATTTATAGATAGTACAAGGTCTACTCCGTCTAATCCGTGCCTCGCCCATACAAAATGGTCGAAATCACAACTTCAAGTATCTCCACTCTCACGATGTGGGCCTCTCCGTCCACGAATCCTCGCCGCCGCCTAGTAACACCCCAGTTTCCCGCCTTTCTTTCTCTGCCATTACGTTTTCGCCATCTACATATACCACCTCCATATCTGACTGTCTTCATGGCATTCAAGTCGGCTCAATGGTCTAGTGGTATGATTGTCGCTTCGTAAGTCCTCCCTTAGAAAGAGCAGATCCAGAGGAACGTATGTCTAACCATATATAGGGGTATCAACGCCTGGAATCTTGGATTCTACATGTGACAGGCCCCGGGTTCGAATCCCGGTTGAGCCCTTCTTTTTCGCGTCTGGTGCGCCGTGGTGTGGTGCAGCGGATAGGATTTTGTTTTTGCTCTGGGAGCGGGCATTTTGTTAACACCAGTAGCCCATACATAGGATGGATTTTGGTGACTGTCCTACATGTTGGTGAGTAATTGAACATCTTTTATGTGTAACATGTGCCTGTGCACCACAAGCAAGCATTCATCCCTCCACAAGCAAGCATCCATCCCTCTGCAACCATTCCTTCCGTCCTCTTCCGGTATTCTGACAAACTTTAAATCTAACCTATTTGTCTGAGGTGTTACACGTACACGCCTAGCCTGGCGGTGCCTCGCCCCAAGCGCGCTCGTTACACGAGTACCAACCGGCACTTGGGCTACTGCGTCAGCGCAAATGCCGCTGCAACGAAATCTACAAATCTGCCGGGGTCCGTCATATCCATGATACTAACTAAATGCGGGGAACACCCCTGGGATCCGATCGAGCGCATAGTCCACAAGTTGATGCGCGCCTCTAGGAAGATGCTGGCAAATGCGTGGCCACAGGTACATCACGGACGTACCACCACCCTCGCTATCACATGCAGCAACAAAAAAGCCTTGTACGGAACGGTGATGTAAAAGTCGCGAGCAACGACCGGGGTATCATTCACTACGTAAAAAAAATCATAGAGGACCTCACGGCCACCGACTGTGTTCGTCCCCCGCCCACCCACCACTTTCCCATCTCCCATCGATGACCCTTTCTTTCCCTCCCGCCGTTATCGTTGTCTTCACCCGCGGTATAAGCGGCGTGTCGCTCCGCCGATTCACGCTCCCCTTGTCGAAGTCAAAGTCGAACTCGCCGAGTTCGCGCTGCAGCTGCTTCTCTACGCGCTGCCGGACTTCCTCTGCGCGCGCGTCGTGCTCGAAGAGGAATGCGAGCTCTTCGAGGGTGCGACCATAGGTTTCGGGAAACATAAAGTACTGCGGCGCGTGAGTGAGTAGTTGGCAGAAGAGGATGGGGTGGTAGCGTACAATGAAGACGATCTCGAACGCAAGCCAGCAGCAGTAGGTAATCAGCCAGCGCCAACTAATACTCCGTAGGCCGATAGGATTCACAAATGTAGTAAAGAAGCCAGCGCCACGGCCAAAAAACTGGAAGATCGTAATGCCACGCGCACGTTGCGCGAAGGGAAATAGCTCCACGAGAAAAGCTACACCATATTAGCACAGTCCCTCTCTCCCGGACGTCTTCTTCTCTTTGTATGTCTAACGTACTGTATGTCAAAGCGTTATACCCAATGTTATAACACGGCTGATACGCAAAGATAAAGAAAATCGTAATCTTCGCCGCGACCTGCGTCTGCTGATCCAGAAACTGCTGCATCGCGACCGTCCACCCCACATAACAACACAGCAAGCTCGTCGCACACGTCAAATACATGACTCTGCGCGGGAACCTCCTGACCAGCAAACTAACCGCAGTGGCGTTGATCAGATTCCAGCCGTTCAGCCCGACGTTGACTTTGCCTTTGAAGTTGGGGTCTTTGTACCCGATGAGGCCGAGCAGGTCGGAGAGGTAGTAGGATATGAGCGTGTTGCCGGACCATTGGGTGAAGAGGCCGAGGAAGGAGCCGACGAGGACGCGCTTGCGCATGCCGGGCGTGGAGACCATGTCAAGCCAGGAGCGCTGCGAGTATTGGAGTTCGAGGTTAATGGTGGATTCGATTTGGGCCATTTCGGCGAGGGCGAAGTCGGATTGGGAGTTGCCTTCTGCGTGGTAGTGAATGAGGATGCTGTAGGCTTCGTCTCGCTTGTCTTTTGATACCAGGAATCGCGGAGATTCGGGGATGAAACTGGTCTTTGTTAGAAGGGTATGTATGACCTGGTTAGGGTCTTACAAGATGAAGACGATCTGCAGCATCGATGGCCCGGCTTGCAGCAGTGATGGGATCCTCCATGCCCAGTCCGAGTCCAGGTGTTGCGTGCCAAAGGATACTCCAGCCGCGACGAGTGCACCAACGAAATAGAGCGCATTGAATAGAGAGGTCATGATAGGGCGTTCCTTTGGGTATGCGAGCTCTCCCATCAGTGACGAGCCCGCAATAATGCAGAAGGGTATGCCGAAACCCAGGATCCAGCGTGCTACCACGTACATGGCCGCACTCATGGAGAAGGCTTGCACAGCAGAGCCAAGAACCATCACCCAACTTCCAAGGAAGATGGCCCACCGCCGACCGAACGTATCGTTGACATATGGGACGAAAGGGAGGGCGCATATTGCTCCGAGATTGTAGGCGGCCGATATGATACCTAGCAACGCTCCTTTGGGATGGTTGAAGTCTTTCGATATTAGCGATCTCGTTCATGTCCCATGTTTGTCTATATACTTACATTGTTGCCATGCCGGTGATATCTGAACTGTGTTGATCATCTGTGAGTCGAACCCACTCGTCATTTCAATCCCAATACAGCACGGCAACAACAACGCATACAGCGTCCTCAAGTTCCTCTTCCGATACCACGGCACATGATCTTGCTGTACAATCCTCGTCAACACTGGATCTGCCTGCTTTGCCTTCGCCGCATTGCCGATCGGCGGCGCCATCTCTTCTTGTCGGGTCCCAAATCACGTTCTTCACTTCTTCAATTCAGGCTCGTTGTCGCATGGGCATCCGATACTTCAAGACATAACAGGCTTCAGCACTTGCCTGGTTGCAAACCACCCAAACACAAAGACGATTGGTATAGAATCGGAATGGTGAGTCGTGCACCCGCGCGAGCGGGGCATCCGCAACATGTTAATAAGTTTCCCATCTCCGGGGGCCCGGTGCAATCAATGCGTACCATCTGGAGCTCGCAGGATGCTCGACGGTCATCTGCGAGGGCTCGCTAACATCGAGCAACCTTGTCACGTAAGCGTAATATGCATGTACGCGGATATCAACCAATGGCCGGCGCGCTAAGCCTAGGCTATCCTTGGGACGGGGCAAATGGCGGGTAAAATGTCGTTTCGCGGAGGCCCCGTTCGCACGCCCGTATTGGCACGCCGCGCTGAGGGAGACGTTAGATTCTGGGCGAGTTGCCTGCGGCGCAGTCGTTGCAAGTTCCAACCCTACCCGTATCTCGGGTGCGACGAGAAGTGCAGCATCACACCACACCAGACTCCCGCCTACCTCTGTTAATACGGACTGCGGTTTAGTCGAATCGTCCAGTACAGGCTGGCCTCCGGTATTGCTGAACGGCGAAGGATCCAAGTTGGCGATCCGGACATTGACCTGTTGACCCCAAGGTCCACTTCGCTTATCCAATCACGCTTCTCTCCCCACAATCCTCCAGCCCCCGGACCCTCGACATAACATAACATAACATGACAGATATAAATACCCCGGGGTACGCACTACGCCGCATGCACTTTGGCGACCCAGTTTCTGGTTCGCTCGCGTGGGCGCTGCGCATGTGCTAGCCTTCTCTGGCCGGATAAATTAGAGTGGAAGGTGGAAAGAAGGTCGGTTAAGCCTTCCTTCAGATTGGCTCCGCACCTGTCACTTTTCTCCGCATCCGAGGATGGGAGCATGATCAACGCTTGCCAGCTGTTCGTTGTGCTGAGAGGCGTTCGTACGGGCGTGTCGAGACCTCAAAGGCGTCCCGTTGCGCGAGAACAGCGGGCTCGTGCACTCCCGAATTGTAAGACACGGAACGCGTGTTCTCTTCGTGTCATTTGGGTTATTGGCTTCTATTCGACTGAGCAGGCTCTAGGACTATTTCGGTAGCACGTGCTTACGTATGATTCAACTGCAAGAGTGGTTTGGGATGTAGGCTACGGTTACTGATACATGGCCCTCTAGTTTGGAATGTGAACTTACATTCTCGCATGAACATCTCTTGAATATGCAGACGTGCCGGCCAATGATATGTCGAAGGACGCTATTCGTATGGCTCGTGGGGCGGATTAAGTTTGAAGGATTGGGTTCAACCCGCTACACGAGAAGGTGACGCGACGCAGGCGAGCTCGAGCTTAGTTCTCGAGCTCGTCTATAACACAGAATCGAGAACGGGTTATCGTTTGCGTAAAGCCAATGGAACGCGATAATACTGCGGGATGAATGGTTGCCTTGTCGCTGTTGGCTATGGCAAGGCCACATACTGCCATAACACAGAGTTGTTATCGTATGCACGGTCAGGACACAAGAGTTTATCATACATGTTCTGCTGTAGGTGTGGTGTTGGCTGCATCGTCCGACCTGCAGTCCCGTCCCGCTACCAATTTTTTATTGTTTTCCATGCGGTGTGACTGAGTCAGACAAACAAATATCATTAAAGGCAGTATGGCTTTCCGAATGGCTTCGAGAATCGATTTATCGTCTGTTTCCGTCCGTCGTGATCTGAATCCCCTTTGTCTTTTGTAGCCACGTGACTGACGTCAGAGGTGGAAGGTACTACTCAGGTGCACGGACTAGGGACTTAGCAAATACTCTCCCCCGCTCTCGCTCTCTCTGCTCAATAGCAGACTCCTGACTCCAGACACTCTTTTCTGCAGATAGGAATAAAGCTTATTGTCCCCATATGCCTGCTTGCCTGCATACATCTTTCAATGGTGCGTCGTGAAGATTGCACCCAAAACAAAGCAGAGTGCTGTACGTTTCCAATGGTGCCTCCTTCCTGAAAACTGTCCAGGCTTGTTCATCTAGTCCTCGATCGCATTCTTGTATGCCTCAAAATCCGCCACCTTCACCTTCAAGCCTGCATTCTCTTCCTCCAGTTGCACGTTACTCTGGTCCGCCTGCGCCAATCTGACACGGAGTTGTTCCACCTCTTTGGTAATCTCTGCGAGCCGGACTGCCATTACCCTGGGATCTTAGAATGTGGCGTCTTTCTCCTGTGCGTCTGACAGCGTGGGCACTACTAGTGCGCTCGTAGCGGTGACTACTTCTGAGTGAGCTTGGTTTAGACTTTCTGTCCCGATACTCACCACTGCCTGGCTGAAAACCCTGCGCTGCGACCTCCTGTCCACTTGTCTTTACTTTCTTGTGACGCTCCGTCTTGAGAGCGTGCATACGATCTTTGAATAGCTACCTGCACGCTGATTCGAGCGCGTGAGCATTCAGTGCGTAAGCCTCTGGGTCGTAGCTTTGAAGATAGCCGCGTTCAAAGTAGCAGAAAAGGGTGATCGTCTTAACCCACGCAGCATTCTACTGATCCTTGTCCTTTGTGAAAAGAGCGCCCCACGTTGGCCATAGGTCAACAAGGCTCATGTCCCTGATTGACGCTTGAGCGTAGGTACCTTCTCTGTAGTTTGGCGGCAGAAACCGATGCGGTTGCCGGTCTGGAGGTATGCGCAGAACTTCCACCACTTTGTCTGATGCTGCGGGTCGGTGGGCGTGAACATGTTGATGTTGAGGAGAACGTGATTGTATGCGGATAGCTTAAACCTCTCAGATGCGTCTACCACGGTCCAGAATGAGTCCTTGTCGGGGCGTATCCTGGCAATCATGTATTTGTACTCGTGGAGGAACCTCATGTTAGCCCACCTGGTCACGTTGTCCTTCGACATTGCCCCTACTGGGCGACGCCGCGCCGGAGACATTGTCGCAGTTGCTCCTAAAATCGAGGTAGCTGCGGTGGTATTGGAAATCGCGGGGAGATCTAGTTTGTTTGTGCGCAGAAAATTTCGACGCGCGGTTGGCAGGGCACGCGGTCGGGCGGGTCATGACGAGCAGCGGTTGAAGTAGCTCGGTGTTAAAATTAATATCATTATCGACCCACACCCCAACCCCACTTGCTCATCCGTAAATCTTTCTTAATCGAATATGTTCGGAACTCTACTCAAAACAGCCAGCACCTCCTGGTCCGCAACAACAAATTCCCAGCCGCCTTTCATCAACCCGTTTTCTGCAGCTCGGAAGCCATAAAGATCCTCGAATTCTATCGCATCTTCGCAGGCCCCATTATCTAGCGCACTCTCTTCCCCCGCCGGTATGACCATCCGCCATGTGATGAAACAAAGCGCACTTGTCGCGCTGATCTTTACAACCCGGCTCGTCGCCTTGCGAACATCTGTTCCTAGGCCATGCTTTCGGTAATGTTCCAGTGCGTACAGCAAACTTTCCTTGGTGCCTTCGCGGTCAGGATTTGCCTTGGTGTTTCCGAGCATAAAGGCGGTCCAGGTTGGGAGGTAATGGACGCTGTATGCATCTGCGAGCTGGTCGAGCGGAGCTTTGTTGTCACGGCCTTGCGCTGCTGCCGATGCGTACGATTCAATATGTGCAGTCGCCAGAGCGACGATTTCGTCTTCCATTGTGATCGGTGAGTTATCGTGGTACGTGGGTAAGAAAAGAGAATGATGTGTTGAATTCAAAATACGTATTAGTGGGGTGGGTTGTAGACGGGCGGCAAAGGTAGAGATCCTACGTCCGAGCGGTTGCTTACTGGTACTCAATCAGAGTGCTGATGGATAAATGCAGGCAATGTAATACGAGCAAGGCGGTTTGTCCTTTCCTATTACGGAAAGATCGGGACAAGGGAGGGGTTACCGTAGCTTGGCAGTCAGTGCAACACGTCAGTCAATGCAACACCCCAACAAGATCGCTCGGCCAGCAACATACGGCTGCTAAGCCACCTATAATTAATATTATTACGAGTTTTTTTTTTAAGTTAAGGTCTCTTAGGACTGTAGATAATTACTAGCTACTTAGATTAACGTACATGCATAGCGAGCTGATCAGTCAAGCGAGCTAATCAGTCAAGCGAGCTAATCACTCTGCCAAGACCCTATCAAAATCTACACTCTACATAATAGTACAGAATGCGCACAAATAGTTATAAGAAATTATAGTAGGCTAATCTACTTAGAATCTACTTTTACTTCTTTTTTACACGTGCGCGATTTATGCCTAGTCTTACTATAGCGTTTATAGCGCTATTAAGTTAATTTGCCTCTATTAGTGCGTATCCTCTTTTTTACCTTTTCCCTATTACTACGCGCTGTAAAGTTCTTTAGGGTAGCTAGTTACTAGCTATTAGTAGTTATAAGGACTTTTTCTTACTATAGTTACTTTCTTTTATATAATTTACGTTATATAGCAGTCTTATTAGCGGGTTAAAGCTTAGCGTTACACTTTATTATTAATACTAAAAAATACGCTATTAGCTTAGCGCCTTTTATAAGCTTTTTAACTACTTTAACTATACTTATTAAGGAATTATTTAGGTACCTTTAAATTTTCTCTTTTATTAGCGTTAATTATAACCCTAATTTTAGGGTATTACTTAGTATTTACAACTACTACGGACTATTATATATAGTACAAGATAAGGGCGCCTATAGGTAGATATTAAACTTTAATATTATTACTTTTAAGTTAAGAGAAATAAGGCTAGTATCTTAAAAATATTTTTAAATATTATTTTAAGTAATTATAGCCTTAAAAGTAGTAATAAAGTAAGGTAGGAACTTAATTTTAGTAATATACGTAATATAGTTATGTATTAGATCCTTAGCTTAGCGCCTATACGCCTTCTTTAATAGCGAGAAATACCCTATATCTAGTAGCTATAAGAGGTACGACGAATGTAAAGGTATATAAAAAGTAATAATCTTACTATCTTTATTATATTACTAGAACTTAAGCGAGTTATAGCTCTCGTAGTTATTAATAATAAGTAGCTAATAATTACTAATAGTACGCTTTTTTATATACGCGTTAAAGTACTTTAGTTACTATAAACTAAGCTTATTTATTATCTAGCTATTTTTAAAGACTCTAAAAATCTAGTTATAAGGTAGATCCTTTTCCTAGTACTAGGTAGAGAGGTAGTACTTGCCTTAAAAGATAAAGAAGGATAGGATTGCCTATCCTATCGCGTTAATACTATAAATAGCTATTATTTAATTTTAATTTCCTTACTGTATCGGCGCAGGTCACTTAAAGGATCGATGTTGGCGTATCTCTTAGCAGAGGCATATAGGAGTGCGTGTATAAGAATGTAGCCTCGAATAAATTAAGTGCCTATAGGCCTGGTACGAAAGGATACGGAAAAGGTACTAAACTATAAAGGCCCTAAGCTCCTCTAAATACACCTCTTCCCAGATGGCTAGCTAGCACATATCTGCCATAGGTTGACCGTCGGTCTGATGGATCCGAAATAGGTCCGAATCGGATCCGTAATTCCCCATCGGTCTGATAGATCCGAAATTGGTCCGATACGGATGAGTGTCGGTTTTCGGATGATCTCGAATCCTGTCTTGACTGGCCAAGGGTTCTCGTGTCGACGAGCGATTGTTCCTGTTACACTTACTACATACCTTTTAGCTTATTTTAATATTTAGAGCCTATAATAACTGCTCCTATTAATATTATACCTATTATATAGCTAGTTTTATTAAAGTTATAAGTATCTTTCTCTAAGCTACTATGCTTGGCTTTAGTATTCTTTATAAGCTAGAACTAGCCTTGTATAACCTTAGAATCCTTATAAAGGACTCTTTTATAGTTATACTTTTAATTAAACTTAACTTAGAGCTCTAGCTAGCGCTTAATAAAGTAGTAAGACTACTTTTAACTAACTAGCTTAAAGTAGCGTGTAGCTAGTAAAGAATTAGCTATATCTTTTATAGTAGTAAGCTAGGACGGAAATCCTTATATATTCAAGTTAAATATACACTATATAATTGCCTATTCCTCTCTTATAGTAAGCCTTATTTAGTTAAGTACGTAGTCTTATTAAAAGGTAGTTCTAGCGCATCGTTGTTAGGATCTGAACATGTATGGAACGCGGAGGACCAACGGGCCTTAGTGGAAGTGACACTCGGCGGGGTCGCGTAACCGAGGTCACGTGATGTACCATCCAGCCAAGACATACCATCCTGCTAAGATTGTAGAAGGTGTACCATCCACGGACGGCGCGACCATCCATCGGAATCTAGGGACGGTAGAAAGAGAGATAGATAGTAAGGTTTACCCCTCTTGTATATAAACCCACACGAATACCCTTTGTGAACCAAATAACTCATGTATATCCCCCTCTGCCACTAGAGGTAAGCTATCTCCTATATACCCAGGCGTAAACATCCTAGATAACTGGCAAACAGCAAACAAAAGGAAAATAAGCCATCAGCTCAGTGGCAAACATCAAAAACAAACAAAAGGAAAACAAGCCATCAGCTCAGTGGCAAACATCAAACCTCACACCCTTAAGGCATTTGTGTTTAACCTGTTTATTAATTTATCGTTTGGATCTAAATAAGCAACCTTGTTGATTTAATTATGCTATACACACCTTTAATACCAACGCCCTAGTAACACGCGTAAGCTATTACTACTACCCTCTTTCGTTCTACTAGTACTCCTGCCCGAGAACTAACCTTAGCCCCTTAGGGATTAGCTATCTCTTTAGGATCTTAACATCTTAAACACCCTTAATATAAATACTAATAAGACCCCTACCTCTTCCATGGCTTCGGACAACCATGTCACCCCTATAGGGGATGGCAAGAACAAGGCACATAAACCCGACTTATATAACAGCAATCGTACCCTCCTCGATACATAGCTCTTATAGCTAGACCTCTATTTCTTCGACTAGAACTAAGATCTTAAAGATAAAAAGAAGGTTATCTTCGCTGCGACCTATATGCGAGAAAGCGCTAAAGAATAAATCTATCCTTACTTAGTTAAGTACTTAGACATGGACCACGACAACAAAAATAAGGAGTATATTAACAAGCATGCCGATGCAATTAACATTATTAAAGACTATAATAACTTTAAAATATACCTTTAATAAATATTTAGAATTACTAATAAAACAGCTATTGCTAGACAAGTAATCTAAATAGTTCGCCAACACCAATCCGCAGCCAAATACACGATCGAGTTCCGTAAGTACGCAGTGCAACTTAACTAGGAGGATAAATCTCTTAAGATAATATATAAATAAGGCCTTAAACGTAATATGCGCGAAGAACTCCTGCGTAGTAGTATAAAGATAGAGACCTTAGAAGAACTGTACGAAGAGACTATCCGCATTAATAGGGAGTGGTTCGCTTTACAAGAAGAGTTCCGTAGGAACCCGAGGAATGCTAGTTTCGAACGATAGGCACCTGTAGTTTACAGGGCGCCATTAAAAGCACCTTGTCGCCAGCAACGCAACCACTACGGACCCCAACCTATAAAAGATATCTAGTTTAATAACCTAGAAAAGGGAACAGGAAAGGCTATAGGCTTTTGAAAGCCTAACTAACGTATCTTAGATGGAACCCGACGATAGGGGACCGAGACGCGTAAATGCTTTATATGTGGCAAACTAGGCCACATAGCCAGGAACTGCAGATCTAAGAACAAAATTATCAGGCAGCTAAACATACTAACTATTAATAAAAAAGAAACCACCGACGAAGAATGGCAGGTAATAGACGCCATTAAACAGATTAACATCCACGACGAAGAATTAGAGCGATTAGAATTACCTAACTTACGACTCTATAAGGATGCACACGTAAGTTCGGACGAAAAAGGAAAGGAGAAGGAACCAATACCTTGACCTCCTACGCCTCACCCTAGCTAGAACAAACTAGTTACTAGCAAGATAATAAACGTTTTCGACTTCTTGGAAAAACACTAACCAAGGGAAGGAGACTTCGGGTTTACAGCAGTAGAACGATAAGACTACGTAGAAGCATTTTTTCATGCTTACTAACCTAACCTAGTCAGTAAAGCAGCACAAGAAATGGCGGACCACCGCTACGCCCACGAAGACCCCAAGAAGAAGTACCTAAACAAAAGCCTAAACTACGAACCACAGTACGACCTGGACCACCACAATCCTACGTATGAGACTATACAATAGACCCTCTATAGAGAAGATTAATATACTATTTATTACCAAGCTAAGGAATACAGCTACTTTCCCCGAATATACTAACGATATAGATAGGAGTGGTTTAACTACCCTATCGCCTATTATAACGTTTACCTCTAGGACAAGCGCGAAACGCGATACTTTCTACACCTTAACTAAGCGCTAAACTAAGTAATATTACTACTAGTTAACGGAAAATGCGCACCTAATAAATAATAAATATGCTTACACCTTGACTACAAGGAACACAAAGAGCAAAAAGGAAAGTATAGGTTTAATCGCATACTAAAAGGGACTACGACCCTTAGGATTAAAACAGTAACGAAGGAAGAAGACGGTAAAGCTCTCCTAGAAGAGGCCTAGCAGTAGCCTTAGGAGAAGAAGAAGGAAGGACACCTTAAGCCTACAAAGCCACCTATAGAAAAGATATCTTTTTTAGACCTAGGCTCAGGCGGGAAAACGCCTTCAGAGAACTAAATGCTATAAATAGTTAGGCATTAATTAAGCTACTAGTATAGCTTAAAGAAATATGGATAAAAGCCATGTTAGACTTAGGAGCACAGGAAAGTTATGTGTTAAGGAAAGCACTTAATAGAGCAGGACTCTATAAGCGCAAGAAGGCTATACCCTATACTATCTATGTCGCGAATGGACAACTAATGCCCGGCAAAGCAACAATTGAATACGAGGTCGAAACTACCCTTACGATCCATGGACACTAGGAATTAATTACCCTTAACATTATTAAGGAAGCCAATCACGACGTAATTTTAAAATTACCCTAGTTAAGGAAGCACAACCCTATAATTAACTAAAAAAAGAAAGAGCTATCCTTTAAGCGCTGCAATTGTGCATTGTAAGCAAAGCCTACGTATTAATAGAGTATAATAGTAGATAAGAGAGCTATTAATAACATAGTCTTGCAATTAGAAGTTAATAAACACGAAACTAACTTAGTAAACGCTAGCAGGAACTACTAGGTTATAAAGCGTAAGCACGAAGAGAACAGCACACCTCTTAATATCCCTAATAAATATAAAGAATAGAGTTATTTGTTTTGGGAAGAGAAAGGAGCAAATGCCCTTCCTAAGCATACACACTAAGACTATTACATTATTCTTGAAGAAGGAAAAACGCTACCCTTTAGACTACTATATAGACAGAGCGCAAAGGAACTCTAATAGACACGCGAATTCCTAAAGAAAGCCCTTTAAAAGGTAATAAATACGTAAGTTAGAATTGCCAGCAGCATTACCCTTAATATTTATTATAAAAAAGGATAGAATATAACGTCCATGCATCGACTATAGAAGGCTGAATAATATAACGATTAAAAATAGATACCCACTACTAAATATACAAGAGTCTCGAGACAGGCTAGGACGAGCCAAGATATTCACATAATTCGACCTACGAGACGGATACCACCTTATATAAATAGCGGCAGGTGACGAGTGGAAGATAGCTTTTCGAACCAGATATAGACTATTCGAGTACTAAGTTATGCCTTTTGGACTCACGAACGCACCAGCAACGTTCTAAGTAATAATTAATAACGTACTAAGGAACTACCTTAACATATTTATAGTTATCTACCTCGACAACATTCTGGTATTCTCTAAACAAGAGAAGGATTATGTATAACACGTATAAATAGTACTACGAGCGCTAGACAGCGCCAATCTATAATTAAAACTTAAGAAATGCAGATTCCATGTCACAGAATTAGAGTTTCTAGGACATGTTATTAATACCGAAGGTATGTAAGTAAGCCCTTTAAAGATTAAGGAAGTAAAAAAGTAGAAATTACCTACTAACCTTAAGGAAGTACAAGCCTTCCTTAGATTTATAGGATTTAATAGATAATTTATCACAGACTACTCTAGGATCACACTACCACTCACGAACCTTATAAAGAAAGACAAACCTTTTAATTAGACAAAAGAATGCGAATAAGTATTCTAAATACTATAAGAAGCATGCATTACGCCACTAGTCCTTATACACTTTTAGGATAATAAACTGTTACGTATTAAAATAGATGCAAGCGATCTAGCGGTTAGAGCATGCGCGAAGCAAGAAAAGAATAGTAAATAGCACCTAGTTATATACTACGCACACAAGTTTACACTAGAAGAATTACAATACGAAGTACACGATAAAGAACTACTCGTAATAGTAAAAGCTATTAAACACTAGAGGATCTACGCACACAGTTGCTTAGAACTTACAATCTTTATAGACTATAAGAACCTCACACGCTTTACAACCACGAAAGAACTAACCTAACAACAAGTAAGATAGTTAGAAACGCTGGGATAATATAAATTTAAAATTATATATACCCTAGGTAAGGAAAACGGACGAGCAGATGCTCTTAGTAGAATAAATAATAATAAAGAAAAAGTTAAAACCTACTCCGTAATACTAAAACAAAATCCTGACGGTTCTTTAGAATCTACGGTAGAACTTAATCAACTCCTTGTACTTACACGAGAAGTACTCAAGGAACAATAGATAGAGGTTATACGATAATACTACGACGACCCTGTATACGGACACCCCGGAATTAAAAAGATAATAGAACTAATCCAGAGAAACTATAGCTTTAAAGGAATTAAAGAAGTAGTAGCAACCTACATACGCAAATACGCAGAATGCCAGCGTAATAAACACGCAACATATTTTAAGTACGGAGAGATGCAAGCCATCCAGATACCCATAGCACCATAGGAAGACATCGCAATGGACTTTATCACAGGATTGCCAAAGTCAAAAGACCCTATAAACGGAGTAAGCTACGACGCAATACTAGTAATTGTATATAGATTTACTAAGTATGTGGAACTACTACCATGTAAAAAGACAATAATAGCAACGGAACTAGCATTCCTTATCCTGGACTAACTTATACGACATTATGGCATTCCCAAGACAATTATCAGCGATAGAGACAAGCTCTTTACCTTAAACTACTGGACAATAATCATGGCACTTATTGGAATAAAACAAAAGCTATCGACAGCTTATTACCCATAAACTGACGGATAAACAGAACGTACGAATTAGACAATCGAAACGTACCTACGCATCTACTGCAATAACCAGAAGAATAACTAGATTTCCTTATTACCTATGGCATAGTTGGCATATAATAATAAGATATTAGCAGTAACAGGATTTACACCATTTTATGCGAACCACGGAAGACATCCACATCTCTTTAATTAAACACTTCCTACAATAATTAAGACAGAAGAAGTAATAAACATAGCAGAAACCATAAAGAAAACACATGCACAACTCCGAGAAAACCTCGAGAAAGCTTAATAGCAAAGTATTTCCTACACAAACTAAAAAAAAAGAAAAACGGCACCTTAGCTAAAGAAGGGGGATAAAGCATATCTGCTTACGAAAAATCTTCAAACCCAGAAGAAAAAGCATAAGAAACTGGATTATATTAAAGTCAGGCCATTTTTTATTATCAAACAAATATCACCAGTTAACTACTAATTGGAACTACCGCCAGACGCAAAGATACACCCGGTATTCTATATAGACTAACTCGAACCCGCAGACCCTAAAACACTAGTTAAAATAACCTTCTATTACTAGCCAGAGGAAGAAACCAAATTCGAAGTTAAGAAGATACTACGACACACGAATTAGCCACGAATATATCTAATTAAGTGGAAAGGATACCCACACTTAGAAAATACATAGGAACTAGAAGTAAACCTTAGAAACTATTACTAATTATTAGCACAATACTATCGTTAGACTATAAGAAGGAATTAGGAACGATTAGAGGAGAACCTGACAAAAATTCGTTAAAAAGAAGATCTATTAATAGATCAGGAAAGGGATTATTAGCCTGTGACCAGCCTGGATCAGCGAAGAAATTGTTTTAGAACGGAGCATCCGTACTTAAGCTCTCCGTCTCTTATACCTTATCCTAGGCGTTTAGTAACTTCCTATCTTAACGCGCGAATAACCTCTTATAACTTTTAATCTCTAATAACTTACGCTTATAGCAAGTAAGTTCTTATTAACCGCGTAACACTTTTTCCTTAGCGCGAGCTAACGCTAATCGTTTTTCACGTTTCTTATCCTCTACCTTCTCCTACTCCTCTTTAGGAACAAACAATTCGCATTCGCTCCTTGCAGTAATACAACCAGCACAACGACTAGATGCAGTATCCACAAAACAACGAATGTTTAGCTTTTCGCAGCGACCGCAACGAAAAGGCATCTCCCTACTACTCTCTTTAACACGGCGAATACAATTACGTCGCTCTTAGGTCGAAGTCTTCTTGCGAGGCGCGCGCGCTTTACGGGGCTTAGGATCCTTAGGCATGGTCAGGAAGGCATTAAGACTAGAACACGAAAACAGCGACTCACGCGAGTATTTATATGCGACGACTGTATCTGCAGCTAGGGGGCGCGGAACGAGGATACCAAGGACGCTATCTAAAAGAGGGGAGGTGATGTTAGGATCTAAACATGTATAAAACGCGGAGGACTAACAGGCCTTAGTGGAAGTGACACTCGGCGGGGTCGCGTAACCAAGGTCACGTAATGTACCATCCAGCCAAGACATACCATCCTGCCAAGATTGTGGAAGGTGTACCATCCACGGACGGCGCGACCATCCATCGGAATCTAGGGACGGTAGAAAGAGAGATAGACGGTAAGGTTTACCCCTCTTATATATAAACCCACACGAATACCCTTAAGGCATTCGTGTTTAACCTGTTTATTTATTAGGGGAAGAGGGCAATAGCACATGGAAGGAATTAAGGAATATACTAATTGCATTTGTGTGTGAGTGATAGCTAAGATATAGACTGCTAAGCCATCTAGGCAGCAGTAAGGAGTGTAGGCAGCCGTTCTGCTAGTGCGGACTAGTATAGGTAGTAGCAGACTAGTGCAGGCTACCATCGATCATAGGAAATAGATCACGCTACAAACCGTGACACACCCCCCAGCTATGATCGAACAATATCTCTATAAGGAGAGAGAGTAGCTGACTATCCGCGGTTTGGATAGAGGATATTAAGGTCAGGAATGTCCAAGCCCTTTTGCTTAAGGAGACGAGACTTAATATCGACAAGACTAAGCTGTCTACGAAACTTAATAAACTTCTATCGAGGCAGAACCTTAGTAAGTCCGTTAGCAGGCATCTTGTTAGTTAGGATCTATTTAATATTAAGTCGATGGGCAGAGACCTCCTGTCGAACCCAGAGTTAGTGTACGTTAACATGTTTTATCTTGGTGTGAAGCCGGTCTTGTTCCTTAGTAATAATGCTGACAGTCTGCTGATTGTCACAGTAGATAGTGGGCATACAGTCTGTATTAAATGAGATACCCTGAAAGAAGCGCATCCATTCCTGTATCTAAGAACCGGCAAGCGAGAGGGATAGGAGCTCAGCTTTAGTGGTAGACTTGGTCACTGTACGTTGAACAGTAACCTTCCAATTAACAGTCATTCTAGCTAGCTTAAATGCATACCCCTAAGAGCTTTAGCGGGTATTAGGTTTATCTGCAAACGATGCGTCGGAGGCTCTAAAGAATAGAGGATTACAATAGTCTAGTTTATCCGTGATATACTTAGCGAGGTTAGGTGCTAAGGTAGAAGCAGAGGCTTGGAGTGCCCAGGTCTTTGTTCCAAGTAGATATCGCTAGGTCTGACGAATCTTCGCAATGTAAGACTGTCCCGGATTAGTAAGGTGGCAGGCATATACCACATGGGCTCGGGCAACATTAGGACGTCCCTATACCACTATGTAGGCGAGTGAACCCGTAAGTTACTAGTATATCTATATTTAAGCTTTGTCTAGCTCCTCTTCTAATTAAGGTAACTAGTTTTTTATAAGTAGAATTTCTGGGACCTTGCCTACAGCGTTAATACCAAAGCAAGAGCATACCTTATTAATAAAGGTATCCTAAACTAGCCAGGTCTTTTGCTTAGCTTTGTCACGTACAACGCGTATGCCTAGGAACCAGGTGAGATCTCCTATCTCTTTAAGGTCGTAGAGATTAATTAGATTTGTGACAATCTTGCGGTGCTCCGTCTCATTTAACTAGTAATAGGCCATAACAATATCGTCAACATAGACGAAGAGAATGACTAATTAATTAGTATAAAGGTAAGGAAAGCCTTTAACTAGATTAAGGCTAAATTTAATTAGTAAGCTTCGGAGTTCCTTATACTATAGGAGTGACAATTCTTTAAGCCCGTAGAGAGCTCGCATTACCTCGAGTAGTTTATCCTCTAGGTCTATAAGGCCATTAGGGACCTCAGCATATAGCTTTTGGCTAAGTTTTGCGTTTAGGAATGTAGTAGGTACATCGTACTACTTTATTTCGAGGTTAAAGTAGTTAGCAATTGTAACTAGAGCTCGAAAGTTTTGAATTGCCAGAGTCGCAGCGTATATGTTATTAGGTTACTCCTCTAGATCACCTCGCACTACTAGGCGTGCCTTAAAACTTGATAGAAATCTATTATCATTAATTTTGTAGGTAAATACCTATATAAGTGGAAGTACCTCTGCATCAGCAGTGGCCTTTGTCCTGTCTGTCTTCTTAAAGCAGCCTTTGTTACGGATAGAGCGCCATTCCTTTAATAGCGCCTGTCGGAACTGCTTTCCATGGACATGTTGGTCAAATTCCCTAACATTCTTTGGCGGTGGTGGAAGTTGGCTCTAATAGATCCTTAGGATCTTATTACTCCTAGTAGATAGGGATATAAGTGCCGTGGAAAAGGTAGATAAATAGTCCTTAACAGACTCTGTTCCTAACGCGATAGCATATAAATGCGCGTTAAAGGTATCTTTTAATCTTATAGTCTAAGTACGTCTTCCACCAGGGATAATATTATTAGTATCTAAATTAAGATTAATATCTCGTGGAGCTTCTTCACCGTATAGTCTGTAGCCTTTAGGTAGGCTATATATAGAAGAGAAGTCTGCTTCGTTGATTAAAGTAGTCTTTCTAAGTTTGGTAGGTCTAGGAGTAAGTAATTATTGCTGTTCTTCTACATTCTCAGGCGTAGAGAATCGTTCTTGCTGATCACGCTGTTAACCTACACCCCCCACGCGGGACCCTTTATCTATAGAGGTTACGGGTGCTTTGTTAAATAGCTGTCGACGTTGACGAGCGGTAAGTAATTCTTTAATATTAATATCCTCTAGTTTATGTTCTTGAAACGATAGTGCTTTAACAACTTTAGTAATAATTAATTCGTTGGCATAGCCATCTATCCTAGTATAAAACTAAGTAGGTTCGAAGACCACGTCTCGGGTAACAAAGATCTTATTAGCGGTAGGTAACTAGATGCGAAAGATGTTAGTTCCGCGATAGCCTATAAGGTGGCTAATAAGTGCTCGTGATTCAAGCTTGTTTGCTTGTTCTTTCCGTATAAGCGATCGATTGAGAACATATGCGCGACATTTAATAGGTCTTATGTGTGATATAATAGGCTTTCGACCCTAGACTACTTCATAGGGCGTCTTCCACCTTAAAGCTTCGGTAGGAGTGCGATTAAGAATATATGCCGCTGTTTAATAAAGTTTATTAGAGAGTAACTTCGAAAGATTTGCATGTAGGCGCATAGCTCGTGCATGGACTAACAGTATACCTCCTGCTCTCTTAGATAGACTGTTTGGCTAGTAAGTCTCTGGTGGCGCAGGCTCCCACAGAATACCTATGTTAGCTAGAGTATCTGACAGGAAGTCGCCAAATCCAGGTTTATTATCTAACCTAATAATATAAACATTGGCGTTCCACTGTCTCTAAGCTTTCTAGATAAGTTAAAGTATCTAGCAAGTAAGTAAGGGCTTTATCTTGCGTGGAACTGTCGTAACCTCGTGCCACTTTAAGTACTTGTCGATAGAGTGAAATCCGTATTAATCTCCATTCTAGCAGGCCTTATCTCTTAGGACGATATAGATTAAGTTAATCCCTATTTAGTAGAAAGGCCGAGTTGCCTTACCTAATAAGGTTCGACGAGAGATGATCTGAGTAAGTTTAGCTTTAGTATAGGCTTAGTAGAAGCAGTCCTTTAGTTCTCTAGTAAGGGTAATTCTATTAACATGCTAATTAAGGCATTTAATTGCCTTCTTACTTAAGTAACCTTATATTAGATAGGCTATGCGTTAATTAATAGTCTAATTTAGCTTTAGTGCGTATAAGGGACGGTAGGAGACTCCGAATAACTATAGGTCTAAGAGACGAGGTCGACGCGTAGGGTCGGCGTTAATTAACTAGTGTCCGCCTATATACTCTAGTTAAGCGATGACGTTCGTAGTCTTATACTAATATATAAGATCGTAACTAGAATTAAAGTAAATGCCCTCTATGCGACAGCAAGCAAGACCAAGTACGCTTATTAAGAATCCTTTAACATATGCGACATAACTTAGGACTAATATCTATAGTCCTTTAGGAGTGCGAGCGACGAGCTCTACTTCTCCCTATACTATAATGAGTATCTGGCCATTTCCTGTAGATAGTGTTCTGCCTTTCGGATTTCCACGCTGACGCTTCTAGCCTTTCTATAGCTTTAAGTTAATAACATGCGTATTTAATTCTAGATTAAGAATCCATCGGTTGCGTAGGTCGCTTTTACTCTATTTGTTAGTAATTATTACTATAAGGTCCTGGCTAGGCTTATGACTATTGTCGGCGTTAATTGAATCGGCTACTACCTTAGGCAGTATATTAGGCGGTTTAACATTATTAGAAGGATAGGCATTCTTATTACCCTTATAATTGTATCGCTCTGGTTCTAGGCTAGTAATGTAACTAACGTCTACCACATGAGCGTGTATATCTTCTGGTAGTTCTCCGCTATTGATTTAGAGGCGGCTAGGCTGCTTATCCTTTTACTTAGCTTACTTAAGAGTATTCCTTATAGCGGTAGCAAGTCTTGGATTTTTTAACTTCTTTTTAATCTATTAGCGGATCTCGGGATCCTCTTTAAAATCCGTAGGTTGATTATTTGCCTTTTTATTTAAGTACCAGCATTAGACAAATTAATGTTCCTTGCTATATAGGCATGCTCGTGTCTAGTTGTTACTCTGCGTAGGCTTTGCGATCTTAAGCTCTGCGGCGGCTGTTGTAAGACCAGATAATATGGGCTTAACGCGGCGAAGGTAGCTTGTAAATTCAAAGACGTATATCTCTAAAGAGGGAAGTTAATTAAGTGTTCTAGCAGCTTTATATTTAAAGTAATTACGTAGATAAGTAGTTGCGTATTTTTAATCTAATGCCCTACAGGCTATAAGAAACTCCTCCTAAGCACGCTGCCTATTAACCTTAAGAAGGTTTAACGTTCTTGCTTAAGTAGTAATATTAATCTAGTCTACTAATTATTACTTAATCTTCTTCGCTGCCTTTGGCGCTGTCTTAAGAGCATTAAACTTGTTAATAATATCACGACGGCGGCTCCTATTAGTGGGAGCTAGGTGCTTTTTGAGAGCAACGAGTTGGTTGTATGCTAAGTTAAGGTTCTTAATTAAGTATAGATAGCGTTTTGCGATAGTCTTGCTTATCTCTAACTTAAACTTAGCTAGAGCCTTTTACTTCTTCTCGTATACCGTTATCTGTTTCTCCTATTAATTATACTTTTAATAGAAGTCGACTTGCTCTTTTACTACAAGATCTTTAATACTTGTTGCACTAGTCTTCTATTTAGAAATTAGAGGTTCTATAGGCTTTGTAGATACTATTAAGTTCTCTTTTAGAGAATTAGGGTTAACGTATTACTAGAGCTCATGGCGTTTGGCTGAGTCTTTTTGTATGAAGATCCAGCTATGCCAGTCTAACGGTTTGTCAAGGATAACAGTAACTCGTGTCACTATTAGATTAGACTTAGTAGTCATCGTGACTAAAAGAGTATTCGTGAAAAACGTATGCGCTGTACGTTAATAAAGGTTTATTAATTATAAGCTTCGTAAGAGACGTGCGTAGTGTACGTGAACAAAGAATAATATAATCATAAGCTTTAATAAGGCGTACGTAATACGTGAACGAAGGATAAGGATTGCGAGTGTACTCCTAGGTCGTAACCGGGCTTATAACTATTAGGGGAAGAGGGCAATAGCATATAGAAGGAATTAAGGAATACACTAATTGCATTTGTGTGTGAGTGATAGCTAAGATATAGACTGCTAAGCCATCTAGGCAGCAGTAAGGAGTGTAGGCAGCCGTTCTGCTAGTGCGGACTAGTATAGGCAGTAGTAGACTAGTGCAGGCTACTATCGATCATAGGAAATAGATCACGCTACAAACCGTGACATTATTAATCTATCGTTTAGATCTAAATAAGCAACCTTGTTAATTTAATTATGCTGTACACACCTTTAATACTAACGCCCCAGTGACACGCGTAAGCTATCACTACCACCCTCTTCCGTCCTACCAGTACTCCTGCTCGAGAACCAACCTTAGCCCCTTAGGGATTAGCTATCTCTTTGGGATCTTAACAATCGTGTGCTTAGTATATTTTAAAACACGTTATAGCTAGTTATAGCGCGTTGTTATAATAGTATCGCGTCTTATTTAATAGCGTAAAGTATAAGCTATAATTAAGCTTTTTTTAATTCTAGTAGTGTTGATAGGGCTCTTACAGCTAGCTGTACATGGGGTGAGCATAGTATAGCAAGGTAGGAGGTTTGTACGGTGTGCACAGCGTATAGAGTAATGGGGAGGGTAACTGGTTCGTGTAATTGCTCTATCTCTCTATTGTACGAACGAAGGTGGCGATATTTCAGGAGGCGAGCTACGCACGGACATTACATAAGACAACCACGTGATCACGTGTTGGGCCTTGTAGAATACCCTTCGCCGTATCGCCCCTGCGTACGGACAAGTAGTTTATTACGTTGTTGCGACACCGCATTATACTATTATTAATAGTATATTTTAATAGAGTCTTCGCAGAGTAATTAGCTTACTTAACTAATTAGCTCACTATGCATGTACGTTATTAATATTTACTTAGTGTTTTAATAATTTAGCTACTACGTAATAAGGACGTTAGTAGAGTATAGGCTAGTAAAATGGGTTGGATCGCAAGGGCCACATATAGGACTGACTAAGCAGAACACCAAAATTCTAAATTTAAACTCTCTATAACGTTATAAATATATGAGCTATACTTAGGCAATTTTAAAATATAGTGTATGTATCTATTAATAGTATATATATATATTTAGAGAATTACATAGTATAACCTGTAAGGGGGCTTTGGGTCCGGGGGACCTGAGATGCCAGAAGAATACAGATAAATTTAATAAAGAGTTTAAGTAGCTCCTCCCTACGCTATATATATAGCTTCCAAGTAAAGAGGACTAACTGTAAAAGGGCTAGGTCTATTTTCTAATACTTCAAAGGTACCCTAATAGCTCTTAGAGTTACTTAAGGCTTAGGCTAAAAAGTTTCTTAGCTAAGTACTTTAGAGGCCTAGCCTTTAATATAGCTTCCCCCCCCCCTCTAATCGTGTAGCAGGAGAAGAGAAAAAATTTCTTATTTAAATTTATTAGACTTATAGGGTTCGCCATATTCTAGATATTAGGCTAGAAATTATTATTCTATAAAGACTATTTCTTTTTACTATTTACCTTAGCGTAATAGTAAGCGCAGTTTTCTAGGTAGTAAGTTATATTTACCTTTTTAATTAGGTGCCTATTTATACTCTATATTAGCGTAACTTTTGCAGCAAAAGCTCGTCTGTAGTGTTTTAAGTCCCTTATTTTATATTTTTACTCTAAAGCCTAGTTTTATAAGCGTCTTACTTAGCCCTGTATTATTTTTACTTCGCGATTAATTATTATGTGTTAAGATCTGTTAAGATCCAACATGACGCAGGGCGGGGCAGGGACACTTATCCATGCGGCCAGCTAAGATTCCTGACTTAGCCACAAGTCACGTAATTAAGTCACGCGTCCCAGAAGAATTGGGCATCCCAGAAGTATCTTGGCACATGGGACTTTGGGACTCCTGGGACTCTTGGGATTCGTGGGACGACTAATATATATATAGGAACGCGATAGTAGTCTTCTACTATTATATTTAACCTGTTTACTAATTTATCGTTTAGATTTAACTTAGACTCTTATTAATTTAATTATGCTATACACACTTTTAATACTAATGCCCCTATTAATACGCGTAAGCTATTAATACCCCTTACCTATATTATTAATACTCTTGTCTGAGAACTAACCCTAACCCTCTTAGGACTAGCTATCCCTTGGGGCTTAACATTATGCCTCTCTTTAAAATCTTAACTACGCTATAAAAGTCCTGCCTTAATTTATAGTCTGATAAACACGCTAGTAGCTATACTCCTAGTAGCTTTTTTTTATAAAAAAAATAAAACTTTACTTTTTTACTAGCCTTACGCGTATCCTTAAGGCATTCCTAAAGCTCTAGACTATAAATAGCTATTATTAAATAAGTTTTTTGGTTTTATTTTTAAGTTCCCAGCTAATTCTCTTAGGCTATTAATAGTCTTAAGATTAACCTCTTACTAGAGGATAAAGCTTTTGCTAAGAAGGTTATTTACTATATATAGTAATTAGCTTCTATATATATAGATTACTTAAGTAAGGGAGTTAACTACGTTTCTTTTAGTAGTAAGCGTGCTACTTTTTATATTAAGTACGTAAAGGATAGCGCTTACTATACTAAATTAATAAGTCTTATTCTTTGAGCTATATATTCCCTACTTAACGCGTTAACAGGTCTAGCGTTTTATAACTAAAAAGGTGTCGGATTAACAACTTCAACGGCCTTAAGCATGTTACAAGGAAGGTGCGTGTGCGGAGGAGCGAGCATTCTGTCAATAGTTATCAAGGCCTCTATCGTGTTGCAAAACACTATGTGTATGGAGCGAACCCCATATGGGACTAGCTTCCATACCCCGCGATATACTTCACTCCTCAGTAGATAGAACGAAAAGAAAGCATCAATCAACCCAATGTAACTCGTTATCAAGTATTTCCTTTTAGCACTAGTGCAACAAGTCCTCCCGACAAAAGGAGTCTTTTACTTAAATTATCTTTACTTAGCTAAAGGGCGAGAAGGGCTGGCGAGCTAATAAGCTTAAAATAAATATTAGCTAGTTTACTAAAAAGTAAAAAGTAGTATTTACTAAATTTAAGCATACCTTAGCCAAGTCCGCTAAAGATAATAAAGCCCCTAAGCTTAATTTAAATACTAACTACGTATTTACTAGTACGGCGCGGGATCTATAGCTTTTATTATTTAAGTAAGTAAGATTTTAACTACTTTGAAATAAATTTTATAAGTTACCTAGTCTAAGAAGGTAAGTTTTAATTCTATCTACTTAAATTCTTTACTAATATCATTAGGATTCTCGTAAGAAGGTCTTTTATAACCAGCTTAATTTACTTTATTTTATAACTAAGATAATCCTTAAATATAGCTCTAAGCTAAGTTCGCCCCTTAACGTAATATCTCTACCTAAGATAGCTAGTAGTAAGTCTTATCTATTTAGCCTACCCTTTAAACCCTATATTAACCTATGCTTTTAGAAGCGCTCCTTAAGGGTAGCAACCTTAAGTTCTTAATTAAAGATACTTAAGTTCTAGCGTTATTTAGCCTGCGTTTTATAGCTTATTTAGAATCTATTTTACTAAATTATAGTAACTTATTAAATAGTATGCCTCTAGTTTCTCTTATTTAAGGAATAAAATTAATTACTCCTTTATTCTCTACTTCCTTACTCTATATCTAAACATTATTTAAGGCTTTTACTTTATATTAAAACGAGCTTGGCCCTAGGCGTGCTAAGCTCCTACCTTTTAATTCCTGGCCTGTGGCCTAGGGCTTCCTACGCATATCTGATACGAAGCGTTTTCTAAGTAAAATACTTTAGTAGCCTATTTTATTTATTTTTATAGGGAGCGGTATACTCCTCCTAGTAGTTTAAAACTTTATTATTTTAAAACTCTAAAGCTAGTGTCTATATCTACTACTTATTATTTTACTATTTAATAAGGTACTACGTAACCTTATTAGAGAAAGAGTGCTTTTTCTGCATAATATCTTCTACTCTATACTTCTCCTCCCTATCCTAGAAAATGGCCTCTAGTTAGGAATTATCTATCCGTTAGCTAGGCAACGGATCCCTAGGGTGTAACTTTAGCCTATCTACGTAAAATACTAGGTGCATCCCTAAAGGCACGTCTAGCTCTACTATATAAGTTTTAATTACTCTTTTAACTATAAACTTTTTATTCTTTTAATCTAGTTTCTTACTTAGTTATACGTTAGATAGGTATTCCCTATACTTTAATTATATTTTATTTTTAATTTTTAGAATTAAGGCGTTTTTATAGCTATAGTTTACTTAGACCTCCTACTCTTACTACGCGTTAGCTAACTTTGCTTATATAAAGTTAAATACTACACGGAATTTCTCTATTATATCCTAAGTAGTAGCTACTAGGTCTATTCTCCACCTTTACTCTAAGGCTACCTCTTTATTATAGAAAAGTCTTATAGGGTCCACGTCGTACACGTGCTAAAAAAAGAATAGACTTACTTTTATAAATATTATTACGCGCCCTTTAATCGCGATTTATAAAATTAAGAGCTAACGTGTCTGTGCGCGTGCCGAGCCACTTCGCGTAACGAGCCACCCAACACCTAAAGACTGAATGACTCACTAACTTTGACGCGTCGTAACTCCACCAATATGGGGGCAATTGAAGATGCGATTGAAGCTATTCAATCTTTGGATCCAGGAGAAAAATTTTTATATAGAAAAATAGCGGCTACCTATGGTGTAGATCGGACTACGTTGTCCCGAAGACACAAGCGCGTTCAGGCCCCAAATGAAGCCAAGAATATCAACCAGCAGAAACTTACACCACAACAAGAGCAGGAGCTTGTACGATATATCGAAGGACTCACAAAGAGATATACACCTCCTACTAGAGAGATGATACAGAATTTTGCCTCTACGATAGCAAAGGAGCCAGTTAGCGAGAGCTAGGTTACCCGCTTTATTAACCGACACAGCATTCATCTCATCTCCTAATGGACCGTCGGGATGGACAATAATCGCCACAAAGCTAATTTAGTGGATAAATATCGCCTCTATTTCAACCTTCTATATAGTAAGATGGATGAATATCGCATAGATCCTCGTCATATCTACAATATGGATGAAAAAGGCGTCCTGATCGGTATTATTGGTAGATCAAAGAGAATATTTAGCAGACGAATGTGGGAGAAGAAGGAGGTTAGGGCATTACTCTAAGATAGCAATCGCGCATGGATTACGCTCCTGGCATGTATCTGCGCTGATGGATCAGCTCTGCCGCTAAGCCTTATTTATGAGGCCGCCAACAAGGGCATCTAATTAAGCTGGGTAGAGGATATTAAGGCAGGAGAACATAAAGTCTTTATTACCTTATTATCCTCTGGCTGGACGAACAACGATATCGGGCTTGCCTGGCTTAAGCAGGTGTTTGATTGCTGTATAAAAGAGAAGACTTAACAATCATATCGTCTTTTAATTATAGATGGCCACGGATCTTATGTTACTATAGACTTTATTAACTATTATAATAAGCATAAGATCCTGCTTGCTGTCCTGCCTCCTCACTTAACTTATACGCTTTAGCTACTTGACGTTGCGATGTTTAAGCCTCTATTAACAGTATACTTAGCAGAGTAGTAGTAGTAGTATTAATTATCGTCCAGGAACGTAAAGTTCAAGCCTCCCATAGGGCATGGGGACGCGCCGAGCAGCTGCTTTGGGGCCAGCCAAAGTAGTAAAGGCGTTTCTTGCTATAAAGCTATTGCCGTCTCTTGCAGCGGCTCGTAAGAGTCCGCCCCCCTCCGTGCGGGGGCTAAATCCTTGTCTTCTTGCCTATAGGCTAAGGTGTCTGGGTTTATCTATTATACATATAGTCTAATAATAAGAGTAGAGTAGGAGCAGCTTAATCTTTTATAAGCTTAAGTAAAAGTTAGAAATTATTTAGCTCTAGTGCCTTCAGGTATTCCACGCCTTCCCTAGTGGTGTTAGGGGGGCACGCTGGCCGCTTTGGCCAGTAACCAAACTTTCGAACTAATCGTGGGCAGTGTACGATGTAGTCAGGCGCTAGGTCTACGCCGCAGGGGCATTTTGTAACAGCGTCTTTATGCCTAAATTTCTTATAGTACCAGGCGTAGTGTCCGTGGCAAGTGCGCATAAACAGGAGCTTAGTAAGCGTTAGACGTTAGAGGGTAAGCTCCTTTAGCTATTTTATAGGGCGGTAAGTAAGGTCCCACTGCATGTACTATTTAAATAACTTGGGTAAGCGGGCGCGCCACCAGTCTATCTTAGCGCTCCTTATATAGGCGCGTACGTCTAAATTAAGGCCTAAGACTATAGGCTTAGCTGCCATGCCGTATAGAGGTCGGGGAGACTTTACCGCGTTGTCGGCTAGCTAGTCCGCCAATTTATTCCCTTCTATTTCGCAGTAACCTAGGGCCCACTAAATAGTGATATTTAGGTTCTCTATTATCTCCTAGCACCTAACAAACGCCTATTACGAAGAGGGGGACGGGTTGCCTCTTATGCACTATATAATAGAAGTGCTGTTAATGCACATATATATGCGTCTTAGCCAGTAGGTAGGCGTAATAAGCGTGTGGGCAAGTCCCCGCCAAGCGCCAATAGCTTTAGCGTCGAAAACGTAGGACCTAGGGTTAAGGGAGCCATTACCTTATAGGATAAGGGCCTATCCTTCGTATACAGCGTAGCCGTACGTGACGTGTTTAACGCCGTCAATCTATTGTTCGGAGCCGTCTAAAAAGACAGTAATAGTAGTTAGTGAAAGGAGAGCCCACTACTCCTTAAAGAGACAAGCGGCGTCCTTCTTGGCTACCCGGTCTATAGGGTCGGTGCGGCTCCTGGGGGAGTAGTAGGGGGCGCGGAAATTCAATCAAGGTACTGGGTTAAAAATCTGTGCGAGTTATTATACCTTTAAGCAGGCTCTTTATGGGAGGCCTGCGCCTCGGCCTCTTTTAACTATAGGCAAGAGGGTCCTAGTAGTTAGCGAGTGTTTATTATTAACCGTTAGCAAGTATGCTGCAAAGCGAAACTTATATATCTTAAGTGCTACTACCGCTAAGGGGAGTCCTGCGTCCTGGAAAATAGTAATAGTGGGTGTAGTCTAATAGGCCAGCGCGACAGCTCTATATACCTGCTTAAGGACTTTATTAAGTGCGTTAATGTGCCAGCCTAGTTAAGTACTTACTTTAGCGCTTCTTAATTAGCACATAATTCTAGAGGGCTTAGTTCTGCCTCCGTACTAGGCTTCCGCACCGTAAAGGAGCCGTGGGAGGACGCAGGCAATCACCGCCTTATAAAGGGATCCTAGTAGGGGGCTGTGTTTAATCCAAGCTAAGCTGCGGATATAGTGTGCAATAACCCTTATCTTGGCGGCGCAAGTTGCGACGTAGGCCTTAAAGGTTAGCTTCCTATTAAACTATACGCCTAGCTAGCGCAGGGCCCCGTTCCCACTCCTGGGGAGAATAGGGTATATGGTGAGGTTCTCATTAATAATACAGGGAGGCGCGTAGTCTCCTTTCTACTATGTAAGATGTATTATTTCGAGCTTATCTAGTAAGAAAGCAATCTTATTATCCGCGCTATATCTAATAATATTACAGACGTCTTCCGCGATTTATTCAACGTTGTAGTCTAGGCTGTGAGTGGCTCTATATAGGCAAATGTTGTTAGCATATCCAAATCGCAGCGTGGTGTCCTAGAGGAGAAGTTCCGCCAGGTATAGCATATAGATAACCGGTAAGAGGGGCGAGCCCTATAGGGTGCCGCAGGCCACTAGGTGGCGGCCGGATCGGTATTGGCCGTGGTAGACAAGTATGTGTTAGTTTATAAGAATGTTGCGCGTAAGCACGAGCACTTTTTAGTGCCAGCCTTATTCTTTTATTTAGTGTAGTAGGCGATTAATAAGGAGGGCGTTAAAGGCCCCAAGCACGTCTATAGTAACCATAGTGACGTGCTGGCCTTTACTAAAGGCTAGTTCTACGTCGTGGGTAAAGGCAGCAATTAAATCCATAGCTAACCTTTTTGGTAGAGCCCCTCCATATTAGGGGCTTAGTACGCTATATAGCACAGCTAAGTGGGCTATGCGCCGGGCGACAATCCTTTCGAATCCCTTGCTAAGGCAGAGTAGCATGGCGAGGGGTCTCATAGAGCCTGGAACCGTGTAGTCCTTCTTGCCATGCTTCCTGATAAACACGATCTCTCCGTCCTTCCAGGCGGCGGGGTAGTGATTAAGCTTAAGTAGGTCGCGGTAGATATCGCAAACGTACTGTCTAATGTGGTTCTAGCATGCTGTGAGCAGCTGGACGGTTATACTGTCTACGCCTGGTAAGGTGCTAAAGACCCCAATTACGCAGCGCTCCGTCTCTTTAATAAACAGGTATGTGTCCTAAGGGATTGTGGGGTTCTCTTGTGGGGAGGGCGGTTCTAGCAGGTCGTCCTCTAGCGTAAATCTGCAAAGTAGTGCTTGTCAAAGCATCTTAGCCTTGTCCTTATCCTTAGTCGCCTCTACGCCTCTAAAGACTATTAGCGCCTAGGTCCTAGTAGGTTCTAGCTTGTGCTAGTTAATAATTTAGAAAAGTTCTTAGTCATTTGCCGCGTTATCTATAGTATATTGCTAGTATTCCTTCTTTACTTTATGGACTATTGCTAAGAAGGTGCGCGTCTCCTCGGAGGGGCCCTGCCTAGTGTGGCCGTCTAGCGAGTTTAAGTGTGCCTGGTAAGCTTATTTACAGGCGTCCGTCTACTACGGCGCCAAATGGCCTATCCCTCTTTTCTTCCTGCCTGCTATCTCTAGGGCATTTATAAGGACTTCTTCTAGGGCAGCAACGCGCCTGTTAACATGCTTACAAGTCTATGGCCTATTTAAGCTAGGGGTGCCCTTTATCCTATTAGCAATAGCGTTAATAAATAGCGAGAGCTTCGTAGTGGGGATCCTATATTAGAACTAGTTGAGTGGCTCCTATCCCCTGCCAGGTATCGTAGTAACTAGCGTGTTGTGGTCTAAGCCGCAGTTTATGTCCGCTCGTACCGCTATAGTAGCGAAGGGGATATTGTAGAAGGAGAGGTCTATAACGTGTCCCGCACGGTGGGTAGGGACCCCGGGCTCTCTAATATAGTCTATGCCGCTGTCTATGGCCTATTAGGCCAGTTCGGCGCCGCCATGTGTAGTCGTGATACTAGGTTCGAACATGTCATGTTTAGCGTTAAGGTCGCCCCCAGCTAGGCATCTGTTAGGCGGGGTGAGGTAGGTAATATAGTTAAGAACGGGCGTAGTCTGTAGCGCCCGGTAGGCATTAAGTATTAAGATTCTATTAACGTTAATCTACTATATGTCCTAGTTATAGAGTAGAATACGTAGTGTGATTTTCAATTAGTTTCCCTTACGGGTAAAGATAAGGACCTGGGGGCGGTCTGCCTCCTAGGTCTCCCGACTGTCCTAGCCATCCACTAGTAGGTAGAGGTTATAGTCAGGGTGGTTTAAAGTACGTGTGCCTGGCTAGGTAGCCGGCTCTTGCATGTAGATAACGTCGATGCCCTTCCTAAAAGTAATCTTAAGGGCGGCTATATGTGCTGGGCCGCTTTTACTAATATTTATCTAGCATACTTTAATGTCAGGCTCCCTGCGTAGGGTAGGTCTGCGGCGGTTGTTCCTCATTAGCTTAAGAATTCGTCCATGGTCTGGTCCTCCTGTAAGGAGGACTATGTGTGCTCTTCCTGTCTCGCGCTTCTGGCAGAAAGCGCGGCGAGGTTTAGGCTGCCGCTTATGGGCGCAGAGGACCGCATAGGCCTGTTTAATAGGCGTGGAGCGGCTTGTCGTAAGGCGGTGTCAGGGTACAGGGTCGAGCGTCGAGGTCCTCTTAGGGGACGATGGCTTTAGGTCACCAGTTCCTGCTCTGGCTAACTTGGTATTATTAACACAGGCTTAGTTTGGTTGTTGTCTTCTCCGCTAGGGGAGGTGCCCTAGCCCTAGGCGGTGGGCTCGGGTTAAGGGTGTAGGTTGTGTAACTAGTTAAAGGCCTTTTATCTAGCGTATCTTAGTGTCGCTAGTTCGTGGCGAGTTAATTAAATAATGCGGCTATTCACTTGCCTAGGTTTAACTAGGTAGGTGGGGTCGTCTGCGGCGTGTGGGCCGCGATAGTTAGGGCATTATTATTTATAAGCGTAGTTGTCTCCTATTAGACCTTCGTGCTCGCTAGGTTTCTTTCTATAGTTACAACAGCAGGGTGTGCGTGTGCAGCGTGCTGCGTTGCAGTAGCCCTGGCAGCTAGGGTCATAGCGTTCTATAGCTCGCTTCTTGCTTATCTCGCGGGAAAGGTCGCTGGCACCGAAGAGGCAAAAAGCCGCCGCAGGCTTTTTAAAGGACACTATCTAGGTAGTATGTCCAAATTAATCAGGGCTATATTAAGAGGGATAATAGTTTACAGGGTGTTATTTTATCTGCGTATAAACCTCATTCGCTATTATTTAGAGGGAGTAGGGCACGTCTTCCCCTAGCAGCGAGTAGTAGCTATTAGGTACTCTAGGTACGGTATAGTTAACCCATCGCGTGGGTAACTTAGCGCTATTAGCTTTAATAGATCTTATTATTAATTCCTTCTTTTCCTATTCCATAAGTTGCTGTCGTATGTCGTTAGAGGCTAGGGTGATGGCCCACCCAGTACGGGTCCTTATAGCTGTAGGGATAGCGCTAGGGTCGAGCCCTATAGCGGCGTAGATAGCCGTTCGTATAGTAAAGGCAAAGGTCTGGCCTAACCAGTTAGCCAGGTCCGCGACTATAAGTAAAATCCGTAGGTCTATTACCTGTCTAGGTGTGGTTTGCCACTTATCTGTGGTTGTGGATTTCCTACTACTGCCTGTGGTCGTCGTGTATCCGCTGTCTCCATGGGAGGCGGATGCTACGCTTGCCCATGTCCTCTAGGGCTGGGCGGCAAGGCCGCTGTCGCTGTCTATAGTGTAGGCGGTGGTTGTCGAGTCGTAGCCGGTCCTAGCTACATTCGGACGAGGGCTTAGCGTAGCCGAATTTTTCAGTGTCTGTATAAGGCGATTATAGAGGGTAGAGGCAGCCGCCAGCTCCTCTAGGCGCTTAAGATTAGCAACGTAGTAGTTAATAGCTTTAGCTATAGTTATTATAACTTTCTCTTAGGTCTCTACCGCCTTGCGCGCAGCCGTAAGGTGGAAGGTAAAGGTATTAGCCACTATATCTATAGCAGCTTCTAGGCGGATAGGCACGCCTCCACTAAAGGAAAGGCGTCTAGGAGGGCAGATATCAGTCTATTAGCGCTTCCTAGAGGGGTGCTAGATGTTAGTCTATCGCGCAGACTCAGGGTCTGCGGGGCGGGTCGCTATAGAGGCCCCCAAAAGGGGCCTTTAAGGCGTCTCTATCGCTATTATTAGCCCACCGCACGCGTGCGGTGCCTGAGAATGGCTAGGAGTAGGATTTCAGGTGAAAGTAAGATAAACAGGATAAAGATTTCGCAATTTTTACCACTTTCTCGAAATTCCTAAAGTTGGTGAAGGTGTATACTTAGCAGAGCTATCACGATACCTTTATAGAAGCTAAGGCCTAGCTTCTATCACTAAAGACGACTTCTTCCCCTTATTCTAGAATGCGTGGAAGGCCTCCTTTAAGGAATTAACTATCCTCAGCTCTTTTAGAGCCACAGGCATATCGCCACCTAATCCTACACCAAACACCAACTTTTCGATTGTTAGATATCCTCTCTAAAGACCCTAATAATCCTAGTAACTAAACAAGCTCACTGCGCTAATTCTGGGAGTACCTCTAACGTCCGCCTAGCCCTTCGCGCAGACGCGCAAAGGAGCTTGTTAGGATAGTAGAGTCTCCCTCCTCCCAGCACACAGGGTCCCTAGACCCTGTGATCCCTTAGCAGCTTTATACACGCGCCCTAAGACGGCCCTAGAAGGACATGTATTACTATGCACCCCTTCTAAGTAGCTAGAACCCTAGTAGGGGCGCTCTTAAACCTCGCGTCTCTAATGCTATCTAACGCTATATTACTAAGACTTAGTAGATTGCCTAGCTATAGAACACTATTACTACGGCTTTCGTAGTAGCGGTAGACTAACACGCAGAGAGCTACACTAACCCTTAAGAGGCTAAAATTACTAAGGAGCTATAGTAGAGAGTTATCTAGGCTCTAACTTTGCTTTCCCTAAGTAACTCTCCCCCTAGCTCCCGCTGGAGCAGCGACACTAGTTATAGTAACTTTAGGAGCTAAGAGTCGGGACGCCGCTCTTAGGCGGACGTAGCCAAAGACCTCTAGATTTTAGATAAGGGTAGTAGTTAACCCCTAATCCTTGCTAGGCCCCGGCCCAACCCGCCCGCTAAGCTAAAAGAAGATAATTAAATATTCGTAGCTATCTCTAACCCGGCAATACAACTGCAATAACCCTTACCCTTTATAGTAAGGTAGGTAATATGCAAGAGTATAGTAGGACTTACCCTTAAAGATATACCTATCGCATTACTAATTAACACAGGCTAGGCGATTACCCTAGTAAATAAGAATATCCAGGGCCGACTTCTAACTTAAGAAAACCAGGAACTTCTAGTAAAAGCGCTAGACGGAGACGCGGTAAGGATCCTAGAACGCTAGACTAACTACGCAGTACAAGGAGTACCCAGCTTTTTTTAGACCTTAGACGGCATAGAACTACTAACTACTATCTAGCTAGTAAAGGAAGAGGTCTGCTCGCAAATAGGTAAGTAGCTAGTTAGTTATAGGACCTTACGACATGGGGCGAATTAGCATAGCCTTACTACCTAGATTATTTTATACAAGGAGCTAGTCCGCTCGTTCCGGCTCTTTAGCACTAGCCAATTCTCGAAGGAAATCCATAAGTATCCTACCATATAGCGACATAACCTAGGCTACCAGGGCTACTGTAACGCTACCTGCTATACTTAAGTAGCCCGCTGTGCACACTGCGGGGACCGCACGGATAGATACTAAGGACAGTACGGAGACAGTTACGCCTATAAAGCTATGTGTGCTAACTATTATAGCCCTTATCTAGCTAGTTACACCAACTGCCTGGCAGCTCCTCGCCGGGTTAACAGACATATTACTAAGCCTATAAAGACTAAGCTAAAGGCTATCCGTCGCGCAGGCAAAATAGCATAGTAGCACCTTTATAGGATAGTTAAAGTGGCCCTTAAACAGGCAACACTTTAGCCTAAGGCTCCTCTTATGGAGGTATTAGAGATAGTGCCTTCCCACCTTTCTGCCCAGAGGCAAGAAGGAGAAAGCAGGGCTATACCTCCTATAACTACTGCCTCTTATGTATCCTCCTCTACTACTAGCAGAGAAAAGAGACTAAGGCGGGCCGCCATAGGCTAGAGGAGCCTTAATGTAGAATAACTATCTACCAGTAGCATTCGTCCATAATTAACTATCCACACTAACCTGTTTACCTTAGAGAGGGAAGACGCTAGCATAAGCGATAACCTGCTATTATTATGCTAGAATACCCTTATAACATCCTAGCCAACACTAGGCATTAACAGCCTAGCCTGTTAAGTAAATAACTATGTGTATACTAGGCTAATATTAGCAGGAGCTTACCCTGGCATATTATAATACTAGAGGTGGCGTTTTAGAAGGGTATAGATGTTGTGTGTGTTTAAGAGCCCTTTATATGTGCCAACTTAAGAACTTCTACCTACCCTGGTTTCACACACCTAGCACCCATCAGCACCTGGGACAGCCCTAACACACTAGGCTTAGCCCGCCCTAGGGTGATAACCTACATCCGCAAAGGATGCCACCTACGATACCAGGCTAGAGAGAGCCTTAACTACCCAGACATGCTATAGGCTGTAGTGAATAGAGTAGTAATACTTAACTACTATAGATAGCCACACACCCCCCACGTTATCTAATACGTTACACATTTTATACCCCCTTAACTCTGCCTTATAGGAGGAGACTTTAACGCTAGACATAAATCCTTTAAGCCTACTACTACTATAGCTAATAGAGGTGTAGAGCTAGCTAGATGGGCTGCTAACGCGTTTATAGACTATATTAGTATGCCAGGGCAGCTAACACACTACGCTGGCTATATCCTTAACTTTACCTTCTCTAATATTCTATTTGCCTAGTCTGCTGTTAATGCTAGCATACACAGCGGCTTAGACTATAAGATAATAGTAACCTTTGTCCCTCTCTCCACACTAGGCACTCCGCATCTAGAATAGTACCACTATAGAGTTCCTAAGGCAAGCCTACCTAAATTCACTGGGCTAGTAGAAATAGGTGTCCAGAATATCCCAGACCTGCTTGCAACACAGGATGCAGCATAGCTAGAGGAATGCGTTACGCTACTTATAGAGACCATACAGCACTCTGTATAGATAGCAGGCAAGCTCGATCGCAAGGAAGGCCGCGCTGCACCATGGTGGACTAAGGAGTGTAAAACTGCCTACTAGGCCTATAAACATGCTAGGCTGCTCTGCTCTGGTAGTCTACTAGAGGAGAGACAGGCCTTTAAGACTACTATTCGACAGGCTAAGAGGCAGTACTAGAGGCATGTTATTAATAATGCTAAGGATAATAAGGACCTGTTTAAGATTATTACCTAGCACAAGCTTACACTAGAGAACTAGGACACTCCTCTTATCGTGAATAACAGGACAATATCAGACCCCCTAGAGAAGGCAGAGGCTCTTAGAGAGGAAGTTCTTAACTAGTATACAGTAGAGGATAACCTTAGACACTATCTAGACTAGGAGAATGCAGATGCCCTCCCGTGGAGCACACACATCTCACTAGAGGAAACTAAACGAAACACAGTAGGGGTCTCGAGCACCTTACCAGGCACTAACTACTCTACTATACGACTACTCCGTGCCTGCTAGGCTTAGGTTGGGGAACTTATACGAAGAATCTTCCAGCGATGCCTTAAGCTTAACTACTTCCTAGCACAGTGGAAGCTTGCCGAAGTAGTAATAATACTAAAGATAGGGAAGATAGACTAAATATTATCTTGCTTTTAGAGACCTATAGCGCTTCTCTCTTGTATTAGAAAGGGACTTAAACGAATAGTAGCTAGACGAATTGCGTGGACCGCTATAACATATAAGATCCTTAGCCCCTAGCATGGCGGCGCCCTTCTAAAGCGCTCTATAGCAGACCTTACTATAGCGTTTACCTACGACACTAAAGTAGTATGGGTACTTGGAAAGTATGTTACTATAGTTACCCTAGATGTTTAAGGCGCCTTTGATGCGCTCCTTAAGAACCGCCTGCTATACTGGATGGCCTAACAGGGCTGGCTATAAAGGACTATGCTCTTTGTAGACTTATTCCTTACTAATTAGAGGGTTCGGGTCCGCCTTGGATAGGTCACTACCCCTAGCTACCCTGTCGCCTGTAGCATACCCTAAGGCTCGCCTCTCTCCCCTGTCCTATATACACTGTACCTAGCAGAGCTACTATCTATAGACATAGAACGAAGGTTTGGATATGCAGACGACATATATCTATACTAGGCCTTATACTCTATAGACGATAACGTCGAGCTCCTAGCATTAGATCTAAGGTAGATTAAAGTATGGGGCAAGGCTAACAAGGTTACCTTTACCCTAGAAAAGCAGGAAATAATACACCTAACTAGATAGTAAAGTAGCTACGCACCACCATGTGTTGTAGATAAGTAGCTTATAATTTACCCTATCCTCCTAAGTAGAGAGTACAGCTAGCCAGCCCTGCGTTAGTTAGGAGTGTAGTTTAACCGCAGACTTACCTTTAGATAATATATAGCTACACGCACTGCAAAAGCTGCTAGGGTAGCCTATTATATTTATAGTCTGGCTAGGACTACCTATGGACCACTAGCTAGCTCCCTCCGCAAGGCCACTATTGCCTGTGTATACCCGTTGCTTTTGTATGGGACTAAATGCTGGTACAGAGGCCGCACTAAATAGCTATATACACTTAAACTAGGCAGGCCTTAAGAGGTCAGCGCTTATATTAGATGGCATATAGCTACTATAGACAAGACACTAGCTATAGCAGTAAGGGGCATTCTACTAGCGTAGAGAATAACCCTTATAGCTACACTCTTTTAAGACGCCGGACTACTGTCTGTAGTAGTAGCACTAGAGGAAGCTAAACTTAGATTTATAACTTACTTATAAACTATAGATGTAGACTATCCTCTTACTAGGCGTATATTAGTATATATAGTAAACAGGGGCGTAAAAACTGGATAACCCTAGCGAGTTAAGATAAAAGTCTAATAGATAGCATCTCTTCTACTAGAGATCCTTAGGACTATACTTATAGCCCCTTACTACTTAACTAGCTGCCAAACTAACCTAACGCTTGGCATAGACAAGAAGACTGTAGCTAAGGCTTTTAATATATAGTAGGCCTATCTCCCACTACTAGACGTGACTATCTTCTCAGATGGCTCTAAACAGTACACAAAGGAAGGAGAAAAGCAGGTAACCTATAGCTTTATAGTATATTAGAACGAAAAGTAACTATAGACTAAATACGGGTTACTTAACTCTATCTCGCACGTCTTTAACGCTAAGGTAGTAGGAGCATAGAGAGGCTTCTAGCACACTATAAGATAACTAGAGTTTAATACCCGTTAAATCTAGCTATATATAGACAGCACCTTAGTTATATGGTGCCTAAGGGGCGATTCACCCCCTACCTCTTAATAGGCCTTTTTGGAGTGCCATGGAGCTATGGAGACTCACGACGTCTCTATTAAATGGGCCCCTGGACACCTAGGCATTAAAGGAAATGAGGCAGTAGACAGATTAGCTAATCTAGAAGCCTAACACCTATTACCCCTAACGGGTAAAGCTACTTTGCCTACACTCTTAGGCATTAAGACAATTGCCCGTAAGATATTACAACACACATAGTAGATTTAGTGGTCTGATAAAAAGAACAAACTCTCTAGATAGTATAAAAGCTGGCACCTAGACTATGCACTACGTAGTAGTCTAAAGGAACTAGACCTACTAAGAGCTATCCTAGCTAGACTGCTTTCTATCTGGTCTAGACATGGGGATTTTGCCTGGTACTACTAAAAGTACAACCATAAGGATGCAAACCTTACCTGCTTATACAAATAGGACAAGACACTAGAGCACCTTGCGCTCTGTCGCAAGACCCTAGGGGCCTTTAGTAGATAGCCACTTTAACTACCTACACTACTATCTAGCCAGGCTAACGGCCTGGCGTATACTGCGGTGCTGCTGGGGGATCTAGAGGCCTTTAAAGCCTTTACTTAACTTATATAGTACTACACTAAGATTTGTCCCCGCTAGCTCCTGCAGCCCTGTAATAACAATAAGCAATGTAGCACCTAGCAAGAACTAGGTCTAGTATAATAGCTATAATACTCTCTACCCCTCTTCCTCTCTTTCCCCTCCCCCTATACACATATATACACACACACACACTCGCTCTCTCTCTCTCTTAGCATATAGATGCCTTAAAATGCAAGGAAACCACCCTAATGTACATATAACGCTTAGCCCCCCTAACTAGAAGGGGAGCTATAGTTCCGAAATGGTAGTAATACCCGCGCAGGCAAGAAATGCTTTCTAGGGTAGTATGTTAGCACTATAATTCTATAGCTTAGCACGTCGTATATACCCTTTAGGAGGCGAGATGGTGGACTTAATCCCTATTAAAGAGACGTAAAATAAATACCAACTAACTAACTAACCAAGCCACCTGATCCTAATCCTATCCTGGATAGGTTCGCCTAGGATTAAGAATTAGGCGATAACTCCTTATTAGGGCTTAGCGATTATGACTGGAGAAAGATGGATAGGCTTGTACAATTAGTAGTGAAGGATTAGGGTAGTTAAGATACAAAGAAGCTTCGTTAATCGCTCTACCACCTATCTGTCTAAAATAAGCTACTTAAGCATGAGATGGATGGGATTAAGTAGGCACTATCTATTAAGGAGAAGCGCAGAAAGAAGGGCAAGACTCTAGATCTTTAATAGCGCTAGGAGTATTAGAGTAGGGCTATCTTATAGTTACTAAGGAAGGTGAGGGAGGCACGTGTTCGTTAATCTATTAAGAAATAAGAGGATAAGTAGTAGTAGCTTTAAAAAGCAAAGATAGCAGAGCTAAAGAAGGTAGCTAAGCTATATAAGGAGAAAATGCAGCAGGAAAAGCGTAATGCGCGAGAGGCAGCTAAGAAGGCGAAGGAGAAGGAGAGGGCTGAAAAGGCAGCTTAGCGCGCTGCCCAGAAGTCTGCCCGCGACGCAGAAAAAGCTCTATAACTATCCTAAAGGTGTAAGAGAAAGGCTTCTCAGCCATCTGCATAGAGCAGAAAGCGTCCAAAACGTGTTATTAATGCTACAGATGTTGGGGAGGCCTTAGAGGGCGCATCTGCTGCCCCGAGCAAATCTACACGCAGCGGCCGCGACGTTAAGCTTCTAGATAGATTTAAGTAGTGCAAATTAATCGCAGCTATCGATTGACTACCCTAGTAGAAAATCTTATAATAATATTGTTTGTGGGTGGTTCTGCAGCCTCGTTCTTGCATAAGCTGTTATAGTGTTGGGTGGCTCGTCACGCGAAGTGGCTCGGCACGCGCACGGATACGTTATTAGGCCTAGTTTAATTAGTCTTACTTATAGTATGCCTTTAGGATCTACTTTAGTACTAAGTTTATATATTCTATTTAGTTATTAGTTTATAGGTGTTTAGCTATAGAGAGTCTCTAATTTATACCTATTCTAGAGTATAGCTCTATTTAAAAGGTGCTAATAAACTACGCTCCCTAATCTAAGACTATAAAATTAGAGAGGAAATGTTATACTACTTAAAATCTTAAAAAAGTGTTAACTACTATTAGAACTAATAAATCTAGTATAGCTACTACTAAAAGGTCTTTATTAAACTAGTCTATTATTATTATAATATATTAGTAACCCTTGCTCTCTAAAAAACTTTTAATAAAGTTTATAAAAAGATCCTTTTATTCCCTTTTTAATACAAGTAAAAGTTTAAGTAGCTCTTACTTTAGCTCTTGCTAAGGCTTTATCCTATAGTAGATGTTATAATTCTAAATATACTTCTAGATGCGGTCTAACATTCTAGGGGAAAAAAAGTCTTAGGCTAAGATCTTATACGTATTCTCCCTCTCAGAATAGCCTAAGGTTAGCAGGATATATATCGTGACTATTAAACAAGTGCGTAGCGATTCTAAATTAGGTACTTAGTAGCGCCTTCTATAGTAGAGGAATCTAGCGCTGTCTATCTAGTACTCTAAGATTGCTACCTTAATCTTTAGTCTTAATAAGAATTACTTTTATCCTTTTTAGACCGTAGTTTTTACAGCGCAAAATTTCTTATTAAAAGTATTAGCTTTTACTTTTACTTATAATATCTTTAATGAGCAGGTGCCCTTATTTAGTCTAGCTAAAATTAAGCTACTAAATTATTTAGTGTAAATACTTTTATCTCCCTACTTTTAAATAGGGAGGACCTCTTAAGACTTTAGCCTTTTATTATTTACTTTTATATGTAAATCCTACTTCTTACGCGACAGCGCGTTTACTCTTAAATTTATTAATTTTAAGTAGTAAATAGACGTTATATTTATATTACTTAAAGTTTATAATAAGGAGATATGCTACTCCTTAAGTTTTCTCTTTTTTATAAAGTAGGTAAGGTTCTTATAGTCTATATATACTATTAGGTACTTTACGGCCTAGCACATGTAATCCTACTCCTTTACACACTTTACTATCGCTAATATCTCTTTATCGTGAATTACGTAATTACATTCCGTAGGGCTGTTTTTAGTGAAAAAGTATACTATAGGCCTTAGTATACCCTTTTAATTATACTAAAAAAAAGTAACCTTTTATAAACTATCCTAACGCGTTTGCTTCTAGGACGGAGTCCTTATTAGGATTAAAGTAAGCTAGGACTAGCTCTATAATAAAGACTTTCTTTAGGAAGTTAAACGTATGCTACTACTTTTATCCTTACTAAAATTTTACGCTTTTTTGAGTAAGTTTAGTAAAAGGGCTTATAATTTTAGAAAATTCTTAATAAATTAGTAGTAGAAGTTCGTAAATTTAATAAAACTTTATACCTTTTTAACTAAGATAGGCGCTGTCTACTCCTAAATAGCCTTAACTTTTTTAGGGTCTATACTTACGCCGTTGCCTATAGTAATAATAAATCTTAGATATTTAGTCTTTTTAACGCAGAATTCTAACTTCTTAATATTAAGCTATAGTCCTGTAGCTACTAGCTTTTAGATTACTATGCGGACCTTCTCTATATAATCTCTTCTTAATCTTAAGGAAAAGATTAGGACGTTATCTATATATATAGAGTATAATTCGTCTAGGTGCTCCCTTAGTACCTAGTTTATATATTACTAAAATATGCTAGGTGCGTTTACTAATCTAAATAAAACTTCTAGCTATTTATAGAAACTAAATTAGGTTTAAAAGGCGGTCTTTTACTCTTTTTCCTTTATAATATAGAGTTTATAAAACGCCTAAATTACGTCTAGCTTAAAAAACTATTTCGCCTTTACTAGCAACTAAAGTGTCTTACTAATTAATAGTAATAATGTGGCGCACAGTCATAACGATCAGGGAGCTCGAAAATAAAGTCTATTAAGGAGAGAAAGCTCTATAATAACTAGCTATTTATAGGTTTAGGGGATCGCGTGCTTAGCTACTTAGCTACTTAGCTTAACTCTAACTAGCGTAGAAAGCTCTAGTAAGGTGCCTTTTATAATACACCCCCTGGCTTATAGAGCGTAGTACAATAAGCTAAATAGTAACTTAAAGTATAAAAGGTAGCAAACTTACGCGTAGAGCTTAAAAAGCGTCTAGCTTAGATCTCTAGCTCGCTAGGTAATTAGTCTAAGTAGCTAGTTTATATATAGTTTTAAAAGAAAGGTAGAGAAGAAAAGGGAGCAGCGTACTTTTACTATAGAGCTTTAATAAATATTTAAGGGTAGCTATTTACTTATAATATAACCCGCGCGAGTACCTGCGTAAAAAGGTAAAAAAATAAAAGGAGTAGCGTACTTTTACCACGAAGCTTTAATAAACGTTTAAAGGTAGCTATTTACTTATAACGTAACCTATGCAAGTACCTACATATATAAATATAAAAAATAAGTAGCTATAAGATTATAGCGCCTAGCTAGTAAAGGCTTACTTGCCTATAGGCTTACTATAATCTATACTTTAATATTCCCTAGAAAGACTAGAGGAGGGTCTACTATCTACCCTTTATACTTAAGCTTAGTTAATAACACCTTCTACTAATCCTTTTAAATCTAGCTTTTAATTTTACTAATCTCCTTACTTATAGGCTTATTATAAAGCTTATAAGGAGCTTCTCCCTAGAGCGCGTACTAAAGGCGGTTATATTTTATAGACTTCTATTAATACTAGCTATTTACTCTATATAAGCACTTACAGCTTATATTAGGAGTGCGCCTTCTAAGCGTAGCGTACATGCCTGCGTGCTTAGTTATTTAGTTAAGCTACGCGAGCTAGCGAGCGTATCCTTTTAGAGATAGAGTTACTACTACGCCTAGTCACGATAGGTTATTAAGCTCTCTTTAAGCCTATTTATAGTTGTATTATAGTGCTAAGCGTAGGAAATCCTTTATTAGCAGCGTACCCTTTATCTCTAGGAAATTTAGGAGCACAGCGTTGGCGTGTGCGCGGTTCTATTTATATAGCTATTTAGTTATGTCTGTTATTCTGCTGCTTTGTGGGCGTAGGGTAACCTCTCTATATATATGTCGTACCTGCTCCTTCTAATTATTATCGCTTAGACAGAGATTATTTTTAAGTTCTCTAATTAGCGCCTGCAGCGTCTACTACTTACTTAACTATTATATTATAAGCTTTAGCCTCTATAGATTAACTATAGTATAGACCTAGTTCTAGAGTGCCTAAAGCTTTATTACGAGCTAACTATAAATAGTAGACTTTAGCTTATAGCGCTTAAGCTATTATACACGAGGCTTGCCCTTAGTATTTATATTTAGTAGCTCTAGAGCCTAGTCGTGTATATTTATTTACTTAAGAGCCTTAAGGTTAATATAACTCTATATTTTTTAAGCCTTTACGTGGTACTTAAGCTACGCGTACTAAGATAAAAATAAATTATAATTTATAAGTTAGTTACTTGCTAGAAGCTTTATAGCAGTTATTATATAGTCTAGCTCTATTATAGGTTATAAGCGTCGAGACGTGAGCGTAAGGATAATAAAAAGTAAGAAATAGTTTACTACTATAATTATTAGTTAGTATAAAGCAAGTATATTATAAAGCGTTATAAAGGTACTAGGCTTATAACTATAGCGCATAGTTACAATAATTAGGGAGCTTAAAAATAAAGTCTATTAAGGAGAGGAAGCTCTACAACGACTAGCTATTTATAGGTTTAGGGGATCGCGTGCTTGGCTGCTTGGCTGCTCGGCTCAACCCTAGCTAGCGCAGAAAGCTCTAGTAAGGTGCCTTTTACAACAAATAAATACTAGTCCTTCTTTAAAAGCGCGTTTAGCGCTTAATAATCTATATAAAACCTTAGTCTACTACCAGGGTTTTTAGCAAATAGCACTAGCGTAGCTACACTATATTTACTAACTTAAATAAAATTATAATTTAAATACTCTATTAGCTTCTTCTTAAGTATTAGGAGTTCCTCTCTTAACATGTTATAAAGGGGGCTATAGGAAATCTCTAAAGTAGTACTATCATTCTTTATTATTAAGATAGAATAGTTAATTCCTGTACTTTAATAAGGGGATACGTAGTTTACCTTTTCTTTTAAAAATACATTTTAAAATCTTTAAGCTCCTCTAGAAGCGCCTTCCTTAGGTTTATTTTAAGTTTTAAAGTTAATACCTTTTAAATATTCTTTGGTAACGCTGCAAAGACCCTTAACCTATTTTATAACTTTTAGTTTTTTTAGTCTAACGCTAATAGGACGTCTATAATTACTTTTTATAAACTTTAAGGCACTAATTTCCCTTCTATATCTTTAATATATACTTTAGTCTTACGTATCTAAATAGACTTCTTAGCTAGGGCTACGCTAACATAATTCTAAGTTAGCTATAATTTACTTGAAATTATGTTATACTCTTTTTCTCCTTTAAAAATTTATAACTAATACTATTTTACATAGCCCTCCATGTTAATCTCTACCTCTATAGTCTAACTTATATATAAGACCTAGCTATTTACCCTAAGGACTTTAATTTTTCTTTTTAGGTTATTACGCTCTAGGCCTGCCTTTTAAATAAATTTCTTAGAGATAAACCTGTACGTTAAGTATCTAAAATTAATTATTATAAATATAAACGTAGTACTATTTACTAGCATATATATAGTGATTAGTGTTAAATCTAGCTACCTTCTTTAAAAGCTATTATAACTTATTTTAAGATCTTTACTTAGCTTTTTCTTCTCCCGTCCGTGCCTTTACACAGGAAAAATTGGTTTTTTAACTTTTTACTAATAGTATTTTTTATAAAGGTATCCACTTTTTTGGCCTTTAGCTAGCTAGCCAAAGTTTTACTTAGCCTCTAAGCCAATAAAAAGGAATACTAACTTATATAGTGCCCCTTCTAACTATAATAAAAATAGGCGCCTTCTTTACCTCGCTTCTAAAGTACGTTCTTAGATACCTATATAGCCTGTTCGCGCTTACTCTTTCCTCTAGGCTTCCGCTACAGGGTCCTTCCTGTTTTAACCTAGGAAGTAGGCTCCTAATCTATAGTATTATTTATAAATACTTTCCCTTAGGATCGTGATTATTATAAGTAGTTCTAAAATAGGTTTTTATTTATAAAGTCTACCTAGTCTTATAGCCTCTATAAGGTCTAATCCTAGTCTACCTCTATACTAATTATCTTATTCTAGAGGTCCTTTTCTATAGATTATTAGTAAATAACTTTTAATATTCCTTTATTATCTATTTCTCTAGCTTTTATAGCTAATTAGGTAAATAGTATATTTGTCCGTACGCAGTACGGGCAGCTACCTAATGCGATGTCTTAAGACAGGTGACAATAGTTATGTAATACCGCACAGGCAAAGGCACAGACCATAGTCACCGTGCGCAAGCATTAATCCTTATAACCCCCTTTCCTCCGTACGTAGAATAGACAGACAAGACTTGAATACCAGACCCTTTTCTCACCCGTACCATCGTACAACTATCTAGCCCTGTCATATCGCGATATGCTTGGCTTAGTATAGCCCATTCAACAATATTAAAGTTACTTAACTCTATTACTCCTTATTAGAGCTTATAAAGTTTATTCTAGGCAATTTCTTCCTTTATTAAGTTCTAAAATAAGTTTTTTAAGAACGTCTAGAATTCTCCTATAGTATAATTAAATTTTTTTTAATATATATTAGACTAGTAGAGGCCGCGCGTCCTTCTAAGTAACTTATAATATACTTTAAAAGATTTTTAAGGGCCTCCATATTTTCTTAGATCTTATAGTCTATTTACGCTTATTAAATACGCTATTAGTTCTATTCTCTTTTAAATAGAGGTAGGTCTACTACTTTAGACCGCTAAAAAGCTATTTATTTAGTACTTTAAGTAATTAATATTTAGCTTAAACTTGCCTAGGCTGCAAGTAATAATTAGCTTATTATTTAAATAATTTACAAAATTATTTTTACGCTTAAAAATAATAGTAGGGTAAGAGTACTTACTATAGGCGTTAGCTTTTTACTATTTTTTTTTCTTTTACTCTCTTTCTTTAGGTAGAAAATAGTTTTTTTATAGTACTTTTATCCTGCTTATTACCTATAACTATACTAGAGTCTTCTTATTCTATAAGGTGCTAGATATGGCATATCTACTCCCTTTAAGTAGGCAAGTTATACCCTTTCTACGATAGTTTTAAATAAAGTCTCTCCTCTAGAGAGGCTCCTCCTAGGCTATCTATAATAAGGCCACGTATTCGTGTAATCTATACTCCTAATTACAAGTGTGTGCCCTCCGTAAAGGACTTAGCCTAACCTTTTATATTTTATTTTATCTAATTAAGCACCTATTAGGGCCTTTATCTTTTTAATTATTTACTAAGGAGGAGCTTAGTTCTTTTCTTAGGTTATAGCTCTTACTTAAAACTACTACTCTATTTAGTAATTAATAAGATAGAAGAGATAGTTATCCTATAATAATTACTTTTAAAATAGAGTAAATAATTAATTTAATGTAAGGAGATTTTAAGCCTGGGGGACCTAAGATACTAAAAGAGTATAAATAAATTTAATAAGAAGTTTAAATAGCTCCTCTCTACGCTATATATATGGCTTCTAAATAAAAAAGACTAATTTTAAAGTGGCTAGGTCTATTTCTTAACACTCTAGAGGTATCCTAGTGGCTCTTAGAGTTGCTTAAGGCTTAGGCCACGAGGTTTCTCAGCCGAGTACTTCAGAGGCCTAGCCTCTAACATATCCAGTCGTTAATCCTAAAAAACGAGGTAAATATTACTAAATAGATAACCTCTCTCTAAAATAACTATAAAATATGAATTTTTTAAATTGTTATATAATTTATATATATATACCTCGTACTAAGTTTGCATAAGTATAGTCCTTATATTTAAAAAGTTATAGAGAGTTAAAATTTAGAATTTTGGTGTTCTGCTTAGTTAGACCTTGAGGTGGCCCTTGCGATCCAATCCATTTTACTAGTGTAGTAGAGTAAATATAGCTTTATTAACGCGTATAGGTGCTAGTGTAGGCATTTTTTTAATAAATACAATTGTCCGATTATATGGCCTCTATCTGTTGTGGATATGAGGCTGGAGCACTCTCTCTTTTGTACTATTCTAAATAGGGCTAGCGCTGCAGCGGCACTTATTTGGAGCCTCGCACACATCTGCATTCCAGACATAGACAGAACACGAACAACATCAATAAATCATCACAACCATCAATTCTCATCATTGCATTATCTCAAAGTGACAGAACACTATCAAATCTAACAACAATAATAGACTTTAAAGTCTTTTTATTACCCTTTTTAGCTAATTTAATACGATTTTAAAGTTATTAATTAGTCCTATAAGCCTATTAATTAAAATATATTTTAGTAGCCTGCTTATCCTTCTTCTTTATCTATACCTTTTTAATAATTACTTAATTAATATACCTCTTTTAAAGTAATCTTGCCTTAAGCTACTAGCTAGCTTTATAGACCTCTACTTACTTACTTTTTCAAAGGTATAGTTACTATATTTTAGTATTTTTTTAGTATTAATAATCACGTGCTCGCAATACGCTATAGAGTAATTAAAAAATAACTCTACTATAATACTTATCAGGCCAATTTAAAGGCAGAGGCCTGTCTTATTATAAGTTTTTTTACGTTACTAGAGTCTATCGCAGGCCCTTATTTTTATATTATAAAAGTTACTTTTATATAAATATTATGTATATTATTTAGCTAACCTTGCGTAACTCTTTAGTCTCTAAATTCTTAATAGTAAAGCGTAAACGTTACTTTATTTTACGCTAATTTAATGCACTAAGTGTTACGATCACGAATCCTACGGGAATAATGGAACTAGACAATTACGCTAAGGAAGTTATCGTTAGCGGAATAACCACGCCGAAGGAACGCACAGAAGCGCGGGACAGCTTAGGTTAGTAATTACGTGAGGTAGTCCCGCATAAGCGAAAGTCCCTAGGGACCATCGTAGTCCCAGGGACTATAGAGCCTTAGTAGAACTATAATAGTAATTCTAATAATAGTAAGAACTAAAATAGATAGTATATAGTTTAATAATTTCTTTATACCTTTCCTACTCCTTATAGTTAATTTAATATACTATGAGTATATCTCCTATAATAAATTAGTAAATCTTTCAGTTAGTTATTCTATAGTTTGTTATTTAAACATTCTAGTGTTATTATTTTAAGCTTTTAACTACTAAATACATCCGTAAGGCATATTACTCTTAACCTATCCTCCCCTAACCTGGATTAGGCTTAGGTACGTAAACGCCCTTGTAACACTAAGTACTAAAATTTAACTTTTTTTTATAATTCCTGCTTAGGTAGAAGACCCTTACTAAATTACTTAAGAATAGTTATTAGATTTAGGGAGGAGATGCTAGTAGCTTTAAAGGTCTAAAATATTAATAGCTATCCTATAGCATTAACTATTAAGTCCCTAAAGGATAGCTAGTCCCTATAGGACTAAGGTTAGTTCTTAGGCAGGAGTACTAGTAAGGTAAAGAAGGGGTTATTAATAGGATATTAGTATTAAAGGTAATACGCGATTATAAATAATTTAATAAAACTTAAGTATAATCTAAATAATAGATTAATAAATAAGGTTAAATACGAAGATAGAGAGTCCATCTTTAGTGCTCCTATATACTAGTCCTAGACTGCTCGCTGGTGAGCGCTCTCTGAAGAGCAGTCACATAACTTCGTAAGTGCTGACAACGCGGCAAGCGAAGACAGGGGTGTCTCCACGTGTACGCGCTGTGACTAAGTACAAAATGGTTCGTTGTCCTTATGTTGGATCGTGGATCCTAACATTAACCTAGACCTTTTTGAATAGGCGAAAGAAGTCTCTCTTAGTAATTAATGTAATGAGGTAACGTATTGGATCAGTAAGCTGGCCAGATCAGTAAGCTGGCCACCCCACCAAAACACGTCCAACACGTCAACCTTCCATCGCGATGCCGCCGCAAAAACGTCCTCTACAGTCTACAAAGGAAGGCAGGATAGATCTATGTCGCGGTAAGCAGAGCGGACAGTACGCAGTGGAAAAGATTGAAGGATTGAACTGAGGTTGTACTATCTAGGAGCTACAGAAGGTATAGGTACGCAAGCGTAAACAACGCTAGTCCTAGACAGGTATACCACTCTCAGAAAGGTGAGTAGCAACCAAGCGAGGGTAGGAGTACCTATCTCATAGGGTAAGAGCCATAAACCGTGACACACCCCCCAGCTGGCATGGACGCCCAGGCAGGGAGTTAATGACAGCTAATTAGTATTAGTATATGTAGATACTATTAAGATTATTATTATTAGTTTAACGCAGGCCCTTTAGGCGCTTAGTAATATTAATAAGACTAATTTAGTAGATAAAGTCTATAAACTTCTACTTCAGTAGAATCTTTATAAGTCTATTGGCAGGTATATAGTTAGTAGGGACCTATTTAACGTTAATATAAGAGGCTTTAACTTCCTATTAAATCTAGAGCTAGTAGATATTAATATATTTAACCTTTATATAAAGCTTGTCTTGCTATTTAGTAATAATACTAACAGTCTACTAATTATTACACTAGATAGTAAGTATATAGTTAAGAGTAAGGTTAATACTAGAGAAGAATCGCATCTATTCTTCTATTTATAAGCTAGTAAGTAATAGAGCTAGTAATTTAAATTTTATAGTTAATTTTATAACTATACGTTATACTATTAACTTCTAGTTAATTATTAGTCTACTAAACTTAAAAGTATAGCCTTAAGAGCTCTAGCAAGTCTTAGGCTTATTAGTATATAAGGTATTAAAGGATCTAAAAAAGAGAGGATCGCGGTACGTTAGATTATTAAATAGATACTTAGCTATATCCTGTGCGCTAGTAAAGGCTTTAAGAGTAAGAGATTTTATGCTAAGCAGGTAGCGCTAGGTCTTACGAATCTTTAAGACGTAAGACTATCTGTGTGCGTACCACAGCAGGAGGCGAACTGGGTTGATTGCTATCTAGTAAAGTCAGAGTGGTTATATACATAAAGTGGAGTATCTAGAAGATTCTAGATCAGCAGGGTCACATGACTGTGTGACGACATAGTCGAGTTGTGATGTTGGCTAACACTATCCTAGATTAGTAAGGTGGCAGGCAAAAACGACGTGCGTTTAGGCAATATTAGGTCTACCTTAAATAGTAATATATGCGAGAGAGCTAACTAGTTATTAATAGAGCTTTATTCGCGATAAATTAGGTTCCTTAGTAGACTATAGTAGCTAGTTCTTTACTAGTAGAATATTTAAAGCCTTACTTATAGCTTTAATGCTAAATTAAGCGCACACCTTATTAATAAACACGTCTTAGACTAGCTACGTCTTGTGCAGGGCTTAATCGCGTATAATATAGATTTTAAGAAACTAGGTAAGGTCTCCTATAGCTTTAATATTATATAGGTCCACCAGATCCTTCTTAAAAGACCTATAGTAATAGGCATTAGACTAATAATATGCCATAACAATATCGTTAATATAAATAAATAGGATAAGCCAGCGGCTCGTGTATAAGCAGGGAAAGCCTTTAACTAGCTTTAGGCCTAGCTTAATAAGTTGTCTACGTAGTTTATTATACTATAGGATTAGTAACTCCTTTAGGCCGTACAGGGCGCGGAGTACTAGCATAATCTCGCCTTTAGTGTGGCAAAACGCCTTAGGTGTTTTAGCGTATAGTTTTTAATTAATCTTAGTATTTAAGAAGGTAGTAGGGACGTTATACTACTTTAGCTCTAAATTAAAGTAATTAGTAATTATAATAAGAGTATAAAAGTTATAAATCGCGAGTGTAGTAGCGTACGTGTTATTAAGTAGAGCTTAAAGATCTCCTTAAATAATAAGTTAAGTTTTAAACTATAAGAGGTATTCTTCTTCGTCGATCTTATACGCAAATATCTATATTAATAGTAGTACTTTATTATCTATAGTAGCCTCTATTTTATTAGTTTGTCTAAAGACTCCTTTAGCTTATAAAGCTTACTATTTAATCTCTATTACGCGTTAAAATTAACTACTAAATATATATATTTCTAGCTGCTTTATTGCCTTCGGTAAGGGTAGTAGCTATAACTAATAGATTCTTAGTATCTTGTCTATAGTAGGTATAGAGCGAATCTTAGTTAAAAATGCATAAAGATAGTCTATAAAAGGTATAGCTCTTAGTGCTATAGCGTATATATAAATTATAAAATTATTAAGATCTTTCTGCTTTTAATTACGTTTACTAGTAATAATTAAGCTTATATTTATTAGGTCTAAATTAATATCTCGTAGAGCTCTTTCGCCGCGTTAGCGATAGCCTTTAGGTACTTTATTACTCTTAAGAGTGTAAGTGTAATCACTTGTAATAGTAGATATTGTAGGTCTAAGAGTAGGCTGCTATTACTATTGCTATGTTAATTTAAATGCGTTGTCTATCTATTCACCCCATACCTAGGAGCCTGTAGCTCTCGAAGCTAAGGTCGTAGGTGTCTCTACTAGGCGGCGACGTTAACAAGTAGTTAATAAATCTTTAATACTAATATTATTATACTAATGTTTTTTTTAAATATTTAAGAAGTTTAATTACCTCTTTAAGTACTAATCCTAACGCGTACCTATTTATCCTATTAAAGAAGAGTATAAGCTTAAATATAACGTCGCGGGTGACAATAATAGTATCTTTTATAAGTAGCTAAATATAAAAGATATTAGTGCCTTAGTAGCTAATAAAGTAGCTAATTAGAGTACGCGATTTAAGCTTATTAGTAGCTCTTAGATTATAGTTATAGATGTAGGCGCGATAGCTAATAGGCCTTATATAAGTAATAAGTGGCTTTTGTCCCTATATAACCTTGTACGGTGTCTTCCATCCTAGTGCTTTAGTAGGTGTGCGATTAAGGATGTACGCGGCGGTGCGATACATCTTATGTAATAGACTCTTTAGTAAATTGGCGTGTATGCGCATGGCGCGAGCTTGCTATATTAGTACTTTGCTAGCGCGTTTAATAAGTTTATTTAGTTCTTTTATACTAGGTAGTACTAGCTTATATAGTATACTTAGCTCTTCTATTATGCTAATAAAGTTATTTTTAAATTTTTTTTTATTGTATTAAATAATAACTACGTTAGCGTTATACACGCGCTAGATCCTTTATATTAATAATATAAACTAGTATATAAGGGTTGGCTTGTCCTTTCGCTTAACTATAGCGATTTCATGCCACTTTAAGTACTTATTTATAAAGTATAGGGAGTACTTACTGCCGTCAATATACTCTTTTCTTATAAGAATAATATAGATTAGATCTATTATAATTTAATAGAATAATTATTATGCGCGGCTCTTAGCCAGGCGTCTTAAAATAATATAAGTTATTTAAGCTTTAATATATATTTAATAAAGATAGTCTAGGTAGTTTTCTATTAGTTAAACGCTAATAACGTTTAGCTTAAGCTAGTTAACTACCTTATAGCCTAGGTAGCCCTAGATCTAATATGCAACACGTTAGTTAATAACATTAGTTAGCTTTAGTACGTATAACAGGTAATATAATACTCTAAACGTACTTAATAGTAGGTATAAAAGCGATAACGGCGGTTAGCGTAATAGCTTAGTATTAATTAGTTAGTGTCCTCTATTATACTTGAGTTATGCAATAACGTAGGACGGTTAATATATATATAGGACATCGTGGCTAGAGTTAAAGTAGATAGACTTTGTACGACAGCAAGCAAGTCCTAAAACACTTATAAGAAAGCCTTTAACGTATACGACGTGCGTTAGCTCTAGCGTCTATAGTCTATGCGGTATACAAGTGACAAGTTCTATCGTGCCCTATGCCATAATAAGGATATAGCTATTGCTAGCATGTAGGTAGTAACGTTACAGATTATTATTTATCCTCTTCTAGCTATGCTATAACTCTATATTAATAACGTAGGTGTTCGATCCTGGATTAATAATCTATTAATTAAGAAGCTTAGTCTTATTAGTGTTATTTTTAACTATTACTGTAAGCTCTCCCTTAAGCTTAGTATTAGTATTTATCGTAATTATATTTAAGTTGTTGTTTAATTATTCTTTAAGAGATTCGATTTTGAGAGAATTAGGTTAATTAAGACTTATATATAATAAACTAATAACTACTATAAATATGTTACTGTCCTTAGTAGGAGGTTAGCTATTATTAATTTATAGTAATTTATTATTCTAAGGTTATTAGGCTACTTACTTAGTTAGAGTAGTCTTTATATGCTTATTAATCTTAGGATGTAAGGGGCTGGGTGCTCAAGGAGCCAAAGGTGCTAGAAGAATACTTATGAATTCGATAGAGAGTCCGAAGTTAAGCTTCGGGCGTCGAACTTATATATCTAGGGTTCGCATAACTAAGGGCTAAGGATCTAAGGCAATAACTAGGCGTAGCCTATTATATACCTCCCTTCCCTCTATTAAGGGTAAAAAAAAGAAATCTCCGCGTCTTATCTTATTTATATAGCTTTGCGGTCGTTTTATTGTCTACTTACGATCCTCTCGCTATTATAAACCTCTTACTAGTTCCGTTCTCGCGTGTCTAATTTTATATTCTTACTATAAGTAGTTACTATAGCGGTGTGTTCGCGCTAGTGCGTTTGCTTATTATTATATACATAAAATTACTTCTTACTTAGCTTCTAGATCTTACTTTTTTAAGCTCTCTCTCTTTTCTTAGCTTAACTTCGTGCGCTATAACGTCTTACTTTTAACCTAGTCTTTTCTAACTTCGCGACCTAATTCCCCTTACTATTCTAATAAGATAGCTAGCCCTTTGCGTAATAGCTATGTAATAAAGACGTCTAAGCGTTAGAGGCGTGCTACTAACTCTAATAATAAGATAAAGGAAGGCCTATCCCTGTTATAGTTGCCTAGCTACTAACTTAAAAAGACTAAGCTTTCCTAAGATAAGACTACTATATCTAACGCTAGCGCAATCCTTCTTAGCTAGCTTACTAAGAAGTTTAGTCCTTCTAAAGCTCGCGAAGTAAGTTCTAGACCCTCTTTTATACTTTTTCTACTTCTTCTTACCTTCTAACTCGCCTCCTTACTTTTTTAACCTCCTTTCTAGTTTTTTATTAGCCTGGGTGTGCGCACTCGCTAACTTAATAAGCTTAGCTCTTAGGGTCTAATCTCGCTACGCGCGATGATCGAGCGCTAGTGTATTAATTACGTTACCTATAAACGCGTTTATTAGTAGGTACTAGCAGGTAAGATAGTGTCCTGCGAGGAGTGCTATACCTACAAGCTTACTAGCTACACTAGATAAGTATGCTTTAGTCTAACTCGTTTTAGATAACTTTAGGGTGTGCTCTACTAACTCCTTCCCCTACCTAGATTTAGCCTGCCCTTAATAAAGTTAGCCGCGAAAAGTTTACTAATATTATAGTTATTAGTGCGGGCCACCTTGCAAACAAGATTTTAAAGAGTAGCTAAGAATAGAAGGCCTTCCTTACTAACCTTAACGCGTTCTATTCTGCTTATAAGGTTATTATTATTAATTACTATACCTTCTTTAAGAGCAAGACTACTACTACTTTAGGCTCTATTACTTCTTCCTTTAAGGCTGTTTAGCTCTTAGAGCGCATTACTATCGCGGTTAAGAAGACTTCTAACCTTTTTTAAATTTATACTACTAACTTTAAAGCATTCTATTAAGAGTGCAAGAACCTTTCTATAAGTTCCTTTTAGATAATAAAGCTATCTTCTAAGGCTAATATCGTGTAGCTCTCTAGCAAGTTCGTGGTGGTGGATAAGGGCATCGTAATAGATAGTCTCTAGATAATAGACGATGTCCTCGCGGGAGCTAATGTGCCTACTTAAGCCTACTAAGGCTTGCGCTAGTGGCTTTAGGCTATTATAATTAGGAAGTACTTAAGTAAGGAGGATAATAGCTTCCCTAACCCTAGTAGTGTGTTAGAGGGCGGAGAAGTAGACCTAAACGTTATTAAGGAGGGTTTTACTATTTCTTTAGTAGCTAAAGATATCCCTCCTGCTTAGTTCCTCTCTCCTTCTTACTTTAGTTTGCTTCTAAGGCTTACTTCTTTTGTAAGGGTTATCCCTTATTACTATAGGAATTATTCAGTCCCCTTGTTATCCTTAGTAGTTTTAAGGGTTTTCTAAGTCGCTTCTTTAGGATTCCTTCTTAACTTCCTTCCCTAATACTTAACTTTATCCCCTAACAATATTATTCCTACCCTTATCTTAAACACCTTTATTTAGTTAGGTTCCTTAGCTTAATAAGGCAGGCATCGTAGAGCCTCCTTTAGGCCTAATAGAAGCTAATTTAGGGGATATCGCGATAGAATCCTATTAGGAGTTTTCCGTTGCAATTTTAATATAGCTTAGTAAACTTCTCTTAACGGTCTAACGCAGTAGCTTAGTTAAAGTTCCTATAAAGTTTCTAAGTTTTTTAAGAGTAGTTTTCCTACTATACTAGGTATTCTACCCTCTTACCTTTACAGGACTAGCGTTCTTCGTATATATTAACCACACTATACTTCTCTTCCCCCTCTTTTATTATAATTGCTTCGGGCTGGGCGTTATTAGTAGTTTAGCTAAGGAGAGGGTTTAACAAGGCTAACTTTAGCCTATCTACGTAGAACCTTAGGTACATGTTCGGCGGGACGTCTAGTTCTACTATATAAGAGTTTATTACCTTCCTTATAGTAAACTTTCTTTACTTCTAGTCGAGTTTCTTGCTTAAATGTTAGTTTTAAAGGTAGTCCTTATACTTTAGCTATACCTTATCTCTTTCCTTTAAGATTAAAGCATTCTTATATTAACAGTTCGCCAGGCGCTCTTATTCTTATTAGGCTATTATTATTTTTACTTAGGCAAAGTTAAAAACCTTCTTAAACTTCTTTATTATTGCCTTCGCGGCCTTTTTTACGTTAGTTCTAAGCTCTAAGGCTAATCTCCGTGCCCTAAAGTTCTTAACTAGTTTAACATTCTAGCTATAGGATAAGAAAAACAGGCTAACTCCTGTCAATGTAGCTTCTCGCCCTTTAATAGCTATCTACGCCATAAGAAGCCACTTTATCTAATCATCCTATTACTAGTTATAGTACGCCTAAAGGTAGGCTTTAAGGATAGAGTTTATTCGTTCTATCTGCCCGTCCGTCTCTAGGTGCTTTGCTATAGACAGTCTTCGGTCGATACCTGCTTGTTCACAGAGTGTAGTCCAAAATTCGCTCACGAATTGTCCCCCGCGGTCCGATGTAATAGAGGAGGGAAAGAAGTAGTCTACTACTTAGTATTAAAAGAACGCTATCGTAACTATAGGTATATTAAAATTTAGGAGACTAATAAACTTGGGATCCTTACTAAGTTTATCTATAATTACTATAATATTCGTGCAGCCATCGCTCTTAGGTAGGATAGTAATAAAGTCTATTAAAATATCCTTCTATTCTTGTTCGGGTAGTGGTAAGGGCTTTAGTAGGCCCTGTTTTGCTTCTCTCTATAGTTTGGTTCTTCCATAGACATTATAGTTCTTGATGTACTGCCTCACTTGGTTAGATATCCCCGGGAAGAAGTAGTCTCGAGCGAGGATCTTATAGGTGTTTTCTTGTCCTAAGTGTCCTAAAGCTAGGGAACTATGCGCGACCGCTATTAGCTTCGTCCGTAGAGGTTCCGATTCTGGTACCTATCGTCTTGACCTGTAGCGTAGGTACCCTTGGTTATCTATACTACATTCCGAGATACTGACGGATAACTTCTACCTGGGTTTGAACTTCCTAAGCCCGTTCTTAACACAGGCCTTTATCTCGCTATACGCACTGTCTTTATCGCGTTCTGCCTTTTGCTATATAGTGTCGAAGTCTGGTTCGCGTCGCTTGGCAGGGCTATCGCCTCCTTAAAGGGTTAATATAGGTGGTTTAGGGCGTGTTAAGTAAGCAAGCACTAGGTCCTTATCTACTTTAGTATAATTAGGTTCCTCTATAGTAATAGGTGTTTAGGGGACGAAAGACTTTAAGCTATTTCTTTTAGTAGTCTCCTAAAGAAGCGTAAAGTGCCTTAACTTTAATCTATTATCTCTACCGTCCTTTAGCAGGTCTTAGTCCCTCTAGAAGAGGGCGTCCGCCCTAGAGTTTACTAACCCTAGTCTATATATAAACGTTATATTAATATAGCTAAGTGTGTCTGCCTACTAAACGTGTCGTTCGTCCAACCTTCGTTTAGTAGCGAAATACGTGAGGTTCTTATAATTGGTGTAGACCGTAAGGTACTTTACTACTTAACATATATAGTCCTATTCGTCTACGCATTTAATAACTATAAGTATCTCTTTATTATAGATAGCGTAGTTACATTCTGCCAGGCTATTCTTCGCTAAGAAGTAAGCTACCAGGCGCAGAATCCTATCGTTATCGTACTAGGAGAAGTATCCCCTGGTTAACTAGCCAGAGGCGTCTGCTTCTAGTACTAATTCTTGTTCGGGGTTAAAGTGGGCCAGCGCGGGGTCCGTACAGAACGCTATCTTTAGGAAGTTAAATGCGTGCTATTACTCTTGTCCCTAGACAAATTCTGCTCTTTTACTAGTAAGCTTTGTAAGGGGGCTTACTATGCTAGAGAAGTCTTGTATAAATCTCTAATAGAAGTTCGCGAAGCCCACGAAGCTCTAGACTCTCTTTACTAAAGTGTAAGGGATAGGTAGGGTAGCAAGTAGGAATGAGTGACTGAGTTGATTGTAATAAGCTAAACAGAAACTGCTTAAGTAGCAGAATCATGATTAGCAACTAGTCTACATCAGGTTAGTGATATTATGTGATATCGTATTCTACTCTAATATACCTCCCATAGCACAAAGGTAACGGAGTGCTATTAGGTAGAATAAAGCAAAACGAGTGAACAAAGGGCCTCCAGGGCACCTCCCTAGGAAAAACTCTATTATGTAACAAACCTATCCTCCTCAAAACTAACACTATGTTGGCGGATATTAATTATTCCTAATTACCTTAAAAATCGCTTATGCTTGCTAATATTAGAGAGAGACTTCGTTAATCTATTAGCAGGCATATTAGTAGTTCCTATCTAGGTAACGTCTATGTTCCTGGCTTAAACTTGCTCGCGGATCCACATCTAATACACTTTAATATATCGAAGCTTTGTGTTAAGCTTTTCTTCATCCTTGTTCGCGATAGAGACCGTTTGCTAGTTGTCGCAGTACAATGTAGGTCGAACCTCTAGATTAAACCTAATAGCTTTAAAGGTATTTATCTACTAGGATAACTCGGTGCCAGCAGTTAATAGGGCAAATAGTTTAGCCTTAGTAGTTAATTTAGTAACAGATCTTATGATTTTTGCCTTCTAATTAATAACCATGCCGTAGAGCTTAAATATATAGGCAAAAGAGCTTCGAGTAGTATTAGGATCGTTAGCAAACGCAGCATTAGAGGCACTAAAGAATAATAACTCCTTAGCTTCCTTATTATTAACTTAATAGATATAGTTAGCGTTCTTAGAGCGTGCTACTGATGCTCTAATTGCCCAGAATTAGAAGTCGTATAAGTACTACTATACAGACTTGACGGCAGCAAGATGCTTTTAACTTAGATTATTAAGATGGCGGGTAAGTATTAAGTGCGCCTTTGCCACATTAGGCCGGGTAAAGTATAAGATAAAACCCAGGCATCTAACTAGAATCTAATATAGGCGGGTGCGCTCCTTATTCGGTTTATCTATACTTAGGGGCAGATAAGACTCGCGCAAAGGGACCTTAGGATGTTAGCTTCCTTAAAGGAGATTATAGTCGTGGCAGACTTTTACGATGTAGGAGTCTTGAATTATTTAGACTTTACCTTTTATATAGTCTCTAATAATGCGTATTCCCAGGAACCAACCTAGTTCTCCTAAGCTTCGTGTCTTGTATCGTTTTATAAACCCGCGTTTAAACTGTTAATGATATTACTAATCGCCTTTGCGGAAAAGGACGACGATATTATCTACATAGTAGAATAGTATTAGCTTGCTATTAGTAAAAAGGCAAGGGATACCCTTCACTTACGTGAAGCCCATATTAATAAGTGTCTTCTTTAAGTGTTTGTGCCATAGTACTAGAGCATCCTTGAGCCCATATAGTGCTCGGCGTAATCGCATCATATTGCCTAGCCTGTCTCGGAACCCATCTAGAGTCCAGACATAACAAAGTCGGGCCAGGTACACATTGAGAAAAACATTCTTGACGTCGTACTGGTAGGCAAGGAGCCTAAAGGCGCATATAATAGCGATGAGGAAGCGGAGCGTTCAAGCCGCGAGGGTAGCTGCGTAGGTATCATCCCAAGTCGTCTGGAGATCTCCTCTCACGACTAGACGAGTCTTGTAGCTAGTCAAGTAGCCATTAGTATTAAGCTTGTACGTGAAAACCCACATTAGTAGCAGAGTCTTAGCATCTAGGTGCTCCTTTACATTATCTTTCACCCTCTTAAATACACCTTTATAGAGCTGCTCCTTAATTTCCTTGTCCGTAGCAGCAAACCACTTATTAGCATTAGGGCGGGATTTAACCTCAACCTAGTTCTTTAGTAGTGGCGAAAGCTAATTACGGTGAACCTTTTACTCTTCCTTTAGGGGCGGTTGCACGATTACTATAGTAAATATTTATTAGTACAGAGACGCGTGCGTTCTAAAGTGGTCTCTAGGCGTATTGTCTTCTTTACTACCTCCAGGCGTATTATCTTCTTTACCACCTCCCCGGCGACGGGACCCTAGAACAATATTATCTGCAGCAATACTAGGGTTTATTTATCTTAGAGCATTGTTCTAGCGGCGGTTTGGCGCAGTATCTCTAGGAGCAATCTCTCTTCAGCCTTTTAGTTAAGTACGTGTTAAGGCTAATTAATCCAGAGTAATTAGTGCTAGCGTTTCTTAAGGTGTAGGTAGTCCTCTAGCAGCTTCCTGCTAAATTTACACTTTAACCTTATCCTACTTAATAGCCTCCTCCTAAATTTACACTTTAGCCTTATCCTGCTTAATAGCCTCTTCTTCTTTAGCAGCATCCTTAACTATTAGTTAACGAAGTATTATATTACGATAGATCTACTTAATAACAGGGTCTTCTTCCTCGTCCGATAAGTTAATATTAAGGATAGTAACCACATGTCGTTCCTCCTCAGTTAAAAGCTAAGATTCCAGCGGAGAGTACCATTGCCGTAGGAAAACGACGTCTCGGGTTCGAACAACCCTATCGCTTCCTAGGACCTAGATGCGAAAGATGTTTGTTCCTTCGTATCCAACCAGCCATCCAGTGATTGCTCGCGATTCAAGCTTATCACCTTTAGCTACTTTCGTATCTCGAAATAGAGCCTTCGCTCCAATAACGTCTACGTGCGCTAGAGATGGCTTCACCTTACGCATAACTTTATAGGGCGTCTTCTAACTAGTAGCTTCTATTAGTAATTAATTAAGCATGTACATGGCCGTTAGGCATAGCTTGTTTGTTAGCGTCTTAGGCAAATGTGCTGCAATTCGTAAGGTCTTAGCTATTATAATAATAAGATTACTAGCCTTCTTAGTAAGGCTAGTTATTTCTTCCGCTCTAACAGCACGAGGCTTAACTACAATGCCTAGGTCTTTAAAGATATCCTATAGATTAGTAAAACCCTTTTTGTTATCATAACAAATGTATATAACAATAGCGTTAAATTAGGTATGTATCTATGCTAGCATTTGTCGAATAGTGCGTGTAAGGGTGGCTTTCGTCTTGTCACGAAGAGTCTTCCCTAAATAGTATCTACTATATTAATATATAGCGTGTAACAGCTATTTGTCCCCGTTGTAGCAAGCTTCACTAGTCTTTCTAAGCTATATAAGGTTAATACTAATTTATTTAAAGGGCTGGGTTGCAGGCTCGCGTTAAGGGCGTTAACTAATAATCTTTAAGAGCTTAGAGTTAATACACTCCTCGCACTCCTTCCACAGCGGAGCTCTAGGCCTAGTAGCAAGCTTAATGCTATCTACTGCCTGCTCCAGGTGTTCAATCGCGTGTTGCCCTACGTGAGCTAGCATCTAATGCGCTTCTGCAGGTGTAACTTATAGAGGCTTCCGCTCTACACGGCTTGGCTTGGCTAACTTTGACTAAATTGTAAATGTGTATAACTTTAATGCGTTCGGACGTGTTGCCTTGTTAGAGTCTATAACCTAATGGCTACCCTGCTTATTAAGTGTGCAGAATATGTCTATTAAAGCGCTCCTTAGATAGAGATAGCTACGTCTTGAGTTAAACTTAATACTAACTAATTGACAGCGAGATAGTAACACTACTAACGTAAAGAACGTAGGGATAAGTGCTACCTATATAATAGTTACTTAATATTCGCTAGTAAGAGTATTAATAAGCAACTTAACGTTTCCTTACTTATGTATCTGCAGGGCTTGCGTGCCCGCTAGCAGAATATTATCTAAGTGCCTGTTTCGGATCTTCTCTTAAGTCTTTAGTTAATAGTTCGTGACGTGAAGATTAGATCCTGGATTAAGAATCCACTTGTTAATTAATAGTAGAGGCTACTAAACAGCAGCTATACTAAGTAGAGTAATAACCTAAGCTATATTCTAGCTGCCTTACTATTATATAACTGCTCCTGTTAAATTTTGCGCGTTTAATAGAGGATGTCTAGTGTCTAGTAAGAAATCATTCTTGTTAGCAGAATTTTTATTAGTAGTAGCTACTTTTTTGCTAGCTTTCTTTTTAGCTATAAACAGAGCTGCGCTTAGAGAGTTGCCTTTACCTAATTTCCTCACTCTATTAAACTCGGCTGAAACGGCTAGGTCGGATTTCTATTTAGCAGGTCGGAGAGAAGGCACTACATAGCAGCACTGCTTAAATAAGTGCTGTTCTCCGCAAATGCAGGTGACTGTACGTTTGGTGTTAGGGGCGGTATTCGGCCGGCCTAGAACCGCGTATGTTCCTAGTGCTGACGCAACAGGGTTTATAGTGCGTTGAAAGCGTCGATAGTTCTCTACTAGTTCCACAGGACCTATATAAGGCGTTCCGTTTATCTTAGCTCGCGTAATCTCCTGAATTTCGTGCGTGATAAAGGACTTATTAATTCCCTTAATTATGTAGAGAAAGTCCTGCTGTGCGCGATAGTCCTAGACCTTAGGTAGCTTTAGTTTAATTATATTACGAAGGATAGTAATATAGCTCTCGTACCAAGTATCTATTTTTTGTTATTATAGAACCTTCTTAATTTTGTTATACTACTTAAGTAACTTATACTTGCGCTTTGCTACTGACATGCAGAATATCTTCTTAAGTTATATAAGCTATTTATATAGTGTTTTAGCATCCTTAATAACTAGAATATGCCTACTAGCGATTGTCCTTGCAATCTCTTGTGTTAAGTTATTAAGAGCGTTCTCCTTCTTCTACCAGGCTACCAGCTTTGTTGCGTAAAACCTATACTAGAAGGTGTAGTCCTCTCGTTCAAGTCTTGTAAGTTCGTTAGGTTTAATATTATTGTCGCCCTAGACAATGCTTGAATTCTCGTCGGGTGTGACCTTTTTAAATAAGCGTAGTAGCCGCTCCTTGGGTTTTTCACTGTAGATCTTCTTAATAGTATCTACTGCCAAATCTGGGTTGCAATAATCCTAGATCTTGTATACCTTAGTGGTTCTCTTTTGTAGAAAGATCCACTTCGACCAATCGCTTGGCTTGTTAAGGATAATTGTTTCCTTAATAATTAGCTCGTCCTCCTTGTTGCTTATTATAGTAAACTAGAGCTTATTAAGTTAATCTCCGTCGTGGAAAGCGTGTGCGTAGTAAGTAGGTAAACTGTAGTTAGATTAAGCGTAGGCCAGGCTCATAACTATAAGGGATAGGTAGGGTAGCAAGTAGGAATAAGTAACTAAGTTAATTATAACAAGCTGAACAGAGAAACTGCTTAAGTAGCAGAATCATGATCAGCAACTAGTCTACATCAGGTTGGTGATATCATGTGATATCGTATTCCACTCTAACATAAAGTTAGTAGCTCTTATTCCTAAATTACCTAGACTTTATCTAGGTCCATACTTACGCCCTTGTTAACTTCTATAATAAATTTAAGGTACTTAGTCTTTTTAACACAGAACTTAGATTTCTTAATATTTAAGTGTAGTCCTACGGCCCCTAACTTCTAGATCACGGTACGTACTTTTTCTTCGTGGTCTTTTTAGCTACTACTAGAGAAGATAAGAACGTTGTCTATATACGCTAAGTAGTAGTCGTCAAGGTGCTCCCTTAGCACCTAGTTAATATACCGCTGGAACGTACTTAGCGCGTTAGCTAGGCTAAAAGGAACTACTAGCTACTTATAAAGACTAAATTAGGTTTTAAACGCCGTCTTCTATTCCTCGCCTTTTGCTATCTAAAGCTTATAGAAGGCTTAGATTACATTAAGTTTACTAAACTATTTAGCCTTCGCGAGGAGCTAAAGGGTTTCGCTAATTAATAGTAAAGGGTACTAGTCCTTCTTTAAGATAGCGTTTAGGGCTTAATAATCAACGCAAAAGCGCAGTCCTCCGCTAGGTTTCTTAGTAAATAACACTAGAGTAGCAGCGCTAGACTTGCTTACTTAAATAAAGCCTTTATCTAAGTATTTAGTAAGCTCTTTCTAAAGGATAAGCAACTCTTCGCGAGACATATTAAATAGAGGGCTATAGGGGATCTTTAGGGTCTCGCTATCTTTTTCCATAAGAGGGATAAAAAGATCTACTCCAGGTCCACGGTGCAAGGGGAGCTTATTAGCTTATTCCTTATAAAAGATACGCCATAAGTCCTTAAAAGCTTTAGGTAGTAACTCCCGTAGGTTTACCTTTGGCTTACGGGTTAACGCCTTCTGTATATCCTTTATTAATATAGAAAATACCTTAGCCCCGTTTCCTAGGCGTTAATTACGCTAATCTAGGGCTATAAAGGCTGCAGCTAATACCCCTTAGAGCTTTATTAATAGTTTCTTACCTTCTTGGTCACGGATGCAAGTGCCCGAACTTCTAATCTAGATTAATTTCTTTGCTAGGGCCAGTTTAACCCTATTCTTCTTTATCTAGGTTAGGCCGAGGATTAGGTCGTACAACCCGTCGTTAGGTAAGATATATAGCTACATTAATTCTACATAACTATTAATATTTACTTCTAGTTAGACTACTTCGCATACAAAGAGTCACATGCCTCTAATACTAATAACCTCTTATAAATAGGGTAGGTTCTTGCGCTGTAGGTAGGCTTTCGTTATAAGTTTTTTTAATATAAATTTAAAAGTTAAATAACCTAAATTAATTATTATTAATATAAACATAATGTCATTAATAAGCAAGTGTACTATTACTAGTATTAAGTCTAGCTATAGCCTTTAAAAGTTATTAAAACTTATCTTTTACCCTTTTCCTACTTTTGCCTCCTGGCGGCGACTATTGCCAGGAGGACCTAGTTTTCTAAATTAGTAAAGGCTATATTAAACTCTTTATTAAAGGATTCTTTAGTAGCGGGTGCAGCAGCGCGAACTTGTGCTAGCTTTATTATAAGTAAAAGTTTACACTACTTCACGCGATGTCCCGTATCTTTATAATAAAAACAGGAACTATTCTTCTTACGGGTTTTCATTACCTCGCGCGACACCCACGTGGCTTGTTTCTAGGTGTTGCTAGACCTGTGTCCTGTGGCTCCGTCCGTTACTTAGTGTCTTCTGTCTTGGCTTCGTCGGCCAGACATCCTTCCAGGGTTAGCTTGGGTAGGTTCCTAATCCATTTCGTCTAGCGCCCCGTTCTTGGCAGAAAACTTTAGCAGCTATAATATGTTTTAGAAGAGGTTTTCTTTAATCTTATTAACCCTCTTTTAGACCCCTTACAGGTCCTAATTATTATCTATATTTACTATAACTATTTAGTCCCGTAAGTCCTTGCGGAGGCTCTAAAAGTATAGGTTCTTTAGGATCTCTGTCCGATTACAAGGCCTTTGTAATCCTGCACTATTGTTAATAGTGCAGTAGAGAATATAAGGCTGGCGCACCTCCAGCTGCACACTATCCTAGTTAGTGCTAGCGTTAGGTCGGCACGTACTAGAGACCTCGCCTACGGCCAATCTCCATCACTCAATTAATCAACTTCATCAACTATCAAGATCACACCATCTCAAAGTGACAGAATACCATTAAATCTCACAATTAAGAGTCTCACTGCCTCAATCAAGCCGATCAAAATGGCCCTATCGACCCTCAGAGATCCTACGGTGATCCTGACCGACTACACAAACTACACGCCATGGCTTAAACAGCTTAAAACAAGATGCCAATTCCTGAAGGTCTGGAGTATTATTGACCCAGTGCTGACGGATGAACCAAAGCAGAAACCCGCGATGCCGATGCCCCCAGCGATAGGAAGCTACCAGCCAAGCACGGCTTACGCGACTGCGAATCCAAATAATATGCCAAGAATGCCCTCACATCTATCGACAGCAGGCGCGAAAGCATACAAAGACGATAGCGACTATCATAAGGGACAGCTGGAGATATACAAGATTATGGACCGCGAGTATCGAGAGGAGCAAGACAGCCTAAATCAAGTGGTTACCTTTCTCTAATTAACAGTCTTAGCGCATCTCCAGAACAACTGCTATATCCTAGATCAATCAATTAGGCAGTGGATCAACAACCTCACAATCACAGTTGGGGTAGATCTGCAAGACGAATACAGACGATCTAGGGCAAGGTATCAAGAAGCCCTTAAGCCAATGAGAACAGTCGGATTATGGGCTACATGGCTATCTGAGTACGATCATGCAGCCACAGAAGCAGAGACCAATCAGGTCCTAGAGCTCCAAAGGCTAGACTTAGTTAAAGAAGACTTCATGAAGGCAGTTGTCCATGTCGCACCTATGTGGGTGACGACCTTCCAACAATACGGAAGCAAGGATGCAGCTGTCTTACGGAAGCACACAATGAAACTCTTCCAAGACCACATGATTCTGCAGCACCCGATCAAGGGCAAACAAAAGGGCGCTTTTACTGCTGCAGGTTCATCTCTCGCTAACGGTGGTGAATCCACCTAGGCCACAGACAGGGACGCCTCTCTTGTGGATAAAGCAGCAACATTAAAAAATCGGGGAAGACCTCGTAAACAACGATCTGCTAGTCACAGTACCAAAGCCAAGCGGTCCGCGATTACAGACGATAAGCCAACGGCAGTTGGTGGCCTTAAGTGCCCTACTTATAAACAACGCCATAGTCTACAAGACTGCTTCTACGCCTTCCCAGATAAGCAACCAGATTGGTTTAGGCCAAAGCCTGGCATGGCTGCCCTAATTAAATTCAGGTTAGAGAATGACCTAGAGCTTCAAGAAAGCCTGAGGATGACAAAGAGGGCCAGATCACAGGCACCTACAATTAAACTATCATACACTCCCACTCCAACTCGAATCACTGAGGCTAATAATGAGTGACTAGATGGACGCCAGATCACTGAAATCCCAGCGAGCTTCAACGCCGCATCCTTCCACACGTACCCATTGCAATGCTCAGCCATACTCAATTCAGGCATAACCTGCCATATCTTCAACGACATCGATCGCTTCGTCTCATACCAACCACCGGCGCCAGGAGATTTCATATGGGCAGGGAATACACAAATATAGATTAAAGAATACAAGAGCGTTCATCTCAACATACGGAGTGCAAGAGGCAATCAAACAATACGGCTAGACAATATTGCCTATTGCCCTGATCTGCTCTGCAATCTTGTATCGTTCCGATTACTCCGGAGGCAAGGCTTTTAGTGGGACACGCGAGCAGAACCAACAACACTAAAGCGACAAGACAACACAATATTGGCAGAACTAGAAGAGATGCATGGCCAATAGGTGCTAGAATACAGATCAGCCCTAGTAGGCTGCACTGTTACCAATAGTGCGCTAGCAGCGCACAAAACCAACTCAAGAACGAAGCGCAGGCCACAGAAAGCAAGCGCAATTACCTAGCACAAGCGATTAGGCCACCCAGGACCTCAGGCACTCGAACACCTAGTGCAGCAATCTAAGGGGGTGAGGATCAAAGGACTTACCACAGTCAAATGCGACGCCTGCGGCAGAGCCAAACTCAAGCAACAAATCCGCAGACAACCTAAAGAGCTTACGAAAGGCCCCGGAGAGAGAATCGCAATCAACTTTCACGACTTTAAAGCAGACAGCTCGACAGGAGAGAAGAGTCAGATGCTCATCACTGACAGATTCTCCGGCTTCACCTGGGACCTCTACTTCAAGGATAATCGCCCGGCACGATCCATTATCAAGCAACTCAGCACCTTTGTACTATTTATAAAAGTACAATTCGAAGTCACAGTAAAAGTCATCGAATCAGACAACGAGATCTTCTCTGTTAAAGCAGACGTTAAGAAGTGGTGCTCAGCACAAGGCATCAGAATTAAGCCTTCAGCACCTAATACTCAATCACAAAATAGAGGGGCTAAACGCTTAGGGGGTGTAATTAAGGAGAAAGCGCGCGCGATGCGACTAGACTCTAACCTACCCTAGCAGCTATGGCCTAAGATCACACGGGCAGCAGTCTACCTCTACAATCGAACACTAAACTACGCCAATCGCTAGAGATCACCATACGAAGTATTCTTCACAATAGTGGCCTTTTAAAACGGCGTGGTCACTCAACCAAAGAAGCCTAATCAAACTCACCTTAAGGCTTATAGCTGCAAAGCTTTTATAATGACTGACGATACAAAGCGTGGCAAGAGCAAACTCCAAAGATTAGATCCTAAAGCATGGATTAGTTACATTATTGGCTACCGATTATCCAACATCTAGAGGATATAGATCCCCTCACTCGCGAAGACAATCAGCACTCGCGATGTAATATTTAATAAAGACACAGTGTTCTCAGGCAAGACTAAAGACCTGATGGATAATCTCATGCACAACACCTTGGAAGAGATAGCAGCATGGGTACGATCGGTAGAGTTACCTCCCTCACCTCGCCAGGGTCAAGCCACAGAGTCCTTCTATGAAGATGAGACAATCACTGAGGCACCAGGGGAAGAGGATGAAGGGACCCCGGGGTACAGGCAAGGCAGGAAGTTTGATTACAAGTATCCAACACCTCCATTAACACCGCCACCAGTTGCACTCCTTGCCCAATTACTGGCTGGAGATGATCAAGCTGAACTATCCCCAAGAGTGCAATCAGGGCAAAAACAAGTCAGTCCTTGGGCCGCGGCATTCATGGCAGGCACGGAAGCAGGAAGCAGTGGCAAGTATCAAGGCAAGGTACTGGATAAGGCCCAGCTCAGACGCATGATCACTGTGGGTAAGAAGCCACACAGAAGCCTGCTACCGGAACCACCCACCTGCAGAAGCAAGCTCAAGGATCACCCTCTCTATGATATGTGGAAGGAAGCCGAGCGATCTCATCTCCAGAGCCACAAGGAAATGAAGTCCTGGAGTGAGGTTGCAGCCGCTCCAGTGAAAGCAGCAGGTTATCAAATCCTTGACTGCATGTGGGTATATACTTACAAGCTTGACAAACACCATCGATTACAGAAATGCAAAGCAAGATTGGTAGTGAGAGGCGAT
>ML976665.1:692053-790372 GCA_010015655.1 Bimuria novae-zelandiae CBS 107.79 | reverse complement strand
GCCTACGGCCAATCTCCATCACTCAATCAATCAACTTCATCAACTATCAAGATCACACCATCTCAAAGTGACAGAATACCATTAAATCTCACAATCTCTTAACTATACTCCTTGGCTTCTATAGCATAGTTATTAAAGTTAAGGTTAAAGTCACGAAGCTTCTGGTTCCCTTATTATATTATAAGTAAGCGGTTACGCGCGATTTCTTCCGCTAGGTAGTTACGAAAATTATAGTCTAGTAGCTCCTAGAGGTTAGCTTCGGTGCACCCTAGGTGGTAGTCTAGGTATGTAATTCCCACCGTCGCTGCACGTCCTATTAATTAACTAATAATATATCTAGGTATATTTCCGAGGCAGTCTCTATCCTCCAGGAGCTTATATCGCATTACTATCCTAAAGCGGCGGTAATTCCGTTATTTACTATTAAAGTAGGCTAAGTTAGGGATCTTAGGGCGGCGGCTTCTTCCTTAGTTTAAGATAAGCTCTACTATTAATCTCTTTAGTAGCTCTATCTATTATTCTACTTCTAATAGCTAATTTGTACCTCTTGTCTTTTAGGAGTATTATTATGTTATTAGGGGTTCTTAGCGCTCCCCTACTATTTCTTTAGTTAGTCCTCTTACTCTTTATAGCAGAGTCTAAAGGGTATCCTAGAGGTTAACGAGTGCTTTAACCTTGCTTAGGAATTACTATATTTTATTCTTGTCGATTCCTAATGCCTAGAGTTTAGTTATAAATAGGGAGGCTATCCTTTCGTTTCCTTAGCTATTACTCCTTTATAAACTAATAGCTCGCTGCGCATAATCGTTCGCGCTAAGACGTAGATTTTTAGTAGAAGGTCCTATTCTTATTTCTATAACTTCTTTATTTAGCAAAGATAGTCTTACTGGCGTTAAGTGTCTGTTAGGACTCCTTCTTAATTACTCGCTAGGGAGGGTTCTGTCTCCTCGCAGGTCTAGGCGTCGCCTTTATAGTATTTATCTACGTAAGTCTTTTAACTTCGTGTGCTGCTTCGTAGCTTTAGTCTATAATTATATTAAAATCTACTTATCCCGCGACGGGTAAAAGTAATTAAATTTAATATAAAGGGCTAGGTGCTTAAGAAGCTAAAGGTGCTAGAAGAATACTTATAAATTTGATAAAAAGTCTAAAGTTAAGCTTCGGGCGTTAAACTTATATATCTGGGGTTCGCATAACCGAGGGTCAAGGATCCGAGGCAACAACTGGGCGTAGCCCATTACATAGGATCCTTTTATACTTCCTTAACTTTTTATATAGCCTTAGTAGTAGGCTAATAGTCCTTTAGACATCGTAGATATCGTGTATTAAGAATAAAGTAGTTAGTATACTAATGCTTCTTCTTATAGACATAGTTTCTAGATAGCTTATCTTAGTTACTACTACTACTATAGTTACTTTTAACAGGTTTAGCATTAACTTACTTTATAACTTTAAGCTTAGTAGCAGATACTACTAGACCTATTAAGTATAGCTTTATACAGCGTAGATAGGTAGTTATCTTAGCGACGTAAGTCTTTAAAAATAAGATTTTAGTAATAGTGCCTTGCGCTTTATACTTAAAGATTTCGCGTAAGTAAAAAGTATTATACTTTTAATTAAGTGCCTTATAGGTAATAAGGAAGTCCTTTTATAGTTAATTACTATTAGTCTTAGATAAGTTAATAGCCTTGCCCTAAGCTATAATATATACCTAGTTTAATAGTTATTACTTAATCTTCTTTATAGCTTGTGGCGTAGTCTTAAGGGCGTTATATTTATTAGCTAGCTTATAACAGCGTGTCGCGTCTATATGATAAAAGAACTTCTTAAAGGTAGTTAGTTAGTTATACAGGGTATTATAATCCTTAATTAGGTATATATAACGTGTAGTAATTATCTTGCTAATATCTATATTTAGGTTAGCTAAGGCCTTTATTTAAGTATAGTACTTAGTATAATAGTGTTCCTATTAATTGCATTTCTATTAATAGAATTCTTAATTATTAGCTAATAGGTAAAAGAGCCTAATAGCTTTAAGCTTATAATTAGTAAGTTAAGGCTTAAGAGGCTCTTATAGCTTAGGGAGATCCTCCTTTACTACGTTAAAATTAATATATTGCTAAAGACCATGGCGATTGGCGACGTCTTAGCGAATAAATAACTAGGTAAACTAGTTATCTAGTGTGTTTAAGATAATAGTAACACGCGTCACTGCGGGGTCGGACTTAGTAGCCATTACATGTGAGGACGGGCACAGGCTCCTGCATCAAGAGAGTAGATAAGGTAGGTTGACTCTATTTTAGCTACACTAAGATGAGGAGACTGTAGGTACACAGGCCTGCGGCGCTTTTATGCGCTGCCGCTCGGCACGGAACATCTATCTATCTAAGATAGCTACACTAGGTGCGTGGGCAGTTGCGCCCAGGCGTAAGGCAGCTACACCTAGGCGTAAGGCAGTCGCGCCTCTCACGCAAGGTCATGTGTCCTGCTAGCATGCTAGGCTGTTACATTACCCCCCTCTAAGGTGGGCGTAGTCCTTTAAGTCTGTCGTGTTACCTCCTTCGTGTCTTGCCTTATGCTAGTATAACCGCAGCTTTGTTATCTTCCTTTATTATCTCTAGATAGGTGCTGGCCTTATACGCTCGCAGCTAGATATCTAGTTATAGTAGTAGCCCCGCTTTATCTAGGTATGCGTTATAATACTCCTTTACCTTATATAGTGCCCTAACAAAGCCTCGGGCGTTGTACTAGGTAGGGTCAGGATTATAGGCAGTCTAGGAGACTTTATATTATAAACGTTCTTAGTAGATATAGCTATTAAGGATCTCCTCTACTTATTATTCTAAGTTACTATTAACCTCTATTAGCTCCTCTTCTGGCTCTATCTAACCTAGTAGTGTGTCTGTGGCGGCTTTCTATAGGCGGTCTGTATAGAAGACATTGTGCATATACATATACAGCGGAAGCTTAACTTAGTAAGAGTGTCCTTTTATAGCGATAATTAGGTAGGGCCCGTATATTTGCTAGTTAAGCTTCTAACTAGGCTAGTTAGTTATAAAGCCTCTTAGCGTGATATAGACTTAATCGCCTACTTTAAAATCTAGCTTACGTTACTTTTTATTTACTTAACGTGCTTATTGCTCTTAGGCATGAATAATCCCTCTCTAAACTATCTCTATAGCCCGCTTTATAGCGTTATATTAAACCTTTACGTAGTTCTGCGCTTCCTCTCGGGACATCTACTTACGGGCTATGGGCGAGGTCTTTATCCGCTCTTCCCAGTCCTAGTAGTGTGTAGGCTAATGTCCGAACTCGATCTTGTATGGCGAGAGGCCTGTAGTCTTATAAGGCAGTATAGCCTAAGCCCAGTCTATACAGGGTAGTAGGTCAGACTAGTTATCCTAGTAGTAGTAGTAGTAGTAGTATTAATTATCGTCCAGGAACGTAAAGTTTAAGCCTCCCATAGGGCATGGGGACGCGCCGAGCAGCTGCTTTGGGGCCAGCCAAAGTAGTAAAGGCGTTTCTTACTATAAAGCTATTACCGTCTCTTGCAGCGGCTTGTGAGAGTCCGCCCCCCTCCGTGCGGGGGCTAAATCCTTGTCTTCTTGCCTATAGGCTGAGGTGTCTGGGTTTATCTATTATACATGTAGTCTAATAATAAGAGTAGAGTAGGAGCAGCTTAATCTTTTGTGAGCTTAAGTAGAAGTTGGAAATCATTTGGCTCTAGTGCCTTTAGGTATTCCACGCCTTCCCTGGTAGTGTTAGGGGGGCACGCTGGCCGCTTTGGCCAGTAACCGAACTTTCGAACTAATCGTGGGCAGTGTACGATGTGGTCAGGCGCTAGGTCTACGCCATAGGGGCATTTCGTGACGGCGTCTTCATGCCTAAATTTCTTATAGTACTAGGCGTAGTGTCTATGGCGGGTGCGCATGGACAGGAGCTTAGCAAGCGTTAGACGTTAGAGGGTAAGCTCCTTTAGCTATTTTATAGGGCGGTAAGTGAGGTCCCACTGCATATACCATTTAGATAACTTGGGTAAGCAGGCGCGCCACCAGTCCATCTTAGTGCTCCTCGTGTGGGCGCGTACGTCTAAATTAAGGCCTAAGACTATAGGCTTAGCTACCATGCCATATAGAGGTTAGGAAGACTTTGCCGCGTCGTTGGCTAGCTAGTCCGCCAATTTATTCCCTTCTATTTCGCAGTGACCTGGGGCCTACTAAATAGTAATGTCCAGGTTCTCTATTGTCTCCTGGCACCTAACGAACGCCTATTATAAAGAGGGGGACAGGTTGCCTCTTATGCACTATATAATAGAAGTGCTGTTAATGCATATGTATATACGTCTTAGCTAGTAGGTAGGTGTAATAAGCGTGTGGGCGAGTCCCCGCTAAGCGCTAATAGCTTTAGCGTTGAAAACGTAGGACCTAGGGTTAAGGGAGCTATTGCCTTATAGGATAAGGGCCTGTCCTTTATATACAGCGTAGCCATACGTAACGTGTTTAACGCCGTCAATCCATTGTTCGGAGCCATCTAAGAAGACAGTAATAGCGGTTGGTAGGAGGAGAGCCTACCACTCCTTAAAGAGACGGGCGGCGTCCTTCTTGGCTGCCTAGTCTATGGGGTCGGTGCGGCTCCCGGGGGAGTAGTAGGGGGCGCGGAAATCCGATCGAGGTACTAGGTCGAAGATCTATGCGAGTTATTATACCTTTAAGCGGGCTCTTTATAGGAGGCCTGCGTCTTGGCCTCTTCTAACTATAGGCAGGAGGATCCTAGTAGTTAGCGGGTGTTTATTATTAACTATTAGTAGGTGTGCTGTAAAGCGAAACTTACATGTCTTAAGTGCTACTATCGCTAAGGGGAGTCCTGCGTCCCGGAAGACAGCGATAGTGGGTATAGTCTAATAGGCCGGCGCGACAGCTTTATATACCTGCTTAAGGACTTTGTTAAGTGCGTTAATATGCTAGCCTAGTTAGGTGCTTACCTTAGCGCTTCTTAATTAGCACATGATTCTAGAGGGCTTGGTTCTGCCTCCGTACCAGGCTTCCGCACTATAAAGGAGCCGTGGGAGGACGCAGGCGATTACCGCCTTGCGGAGGGACCCTAGTGGGGGGCCATGTTTAATCCAAGCCAAGCTATAGATATGGTGTGCAATAACCCTTATCTTGGCAGCGCGAGTTGCGACGTGGGCCTTAAAGGTTAGCTTCTTGTTAAACTATACGCCTAGCTAGCGCAGGGCCCCGTTCCCACTCCCAGGGAGAATAGGGTGTATAGTAAGGTTCTCGTTAACGATACAGGGAGGCGCGTAGTCTCCTTTCTACCGTGTGAAATATATTATTTCGAGCTTATCTAGTAAGAAAGCGATCTTATTATCCGCGCCATATCTAATAATGTTACAAACGTCTTTCGCGATTTATTTAACGTTGTAGTCCAGGCTATAAGTAGCTCTGTATAGGCAAATGTCGTTAGCATATCCAAATCGCAGCGTGGTGTCCTAGAGGAGAAGTTCCGCCAGGTATAGCATATAGATAACCGGTAAGAGGGGCGAGCCCTGTGGGGTGCCGCAGGCCACTGGGTGGCGACCGGATTGGTGTTGGCCGTGGCAGACAAGTATGTATTAGTTTATAAGAATATTGCGCGTGAGCACGAGCACTTTTTAGTACTAGCCTTATCCTTTTATTTAGTGTAGCAGGCGATTGACGAGGAGGGCGTTAAAGGCCCCAAGCACGTCTATAGTAACCATGGTAACGTGCTAGCCTTTACTAAAGGCTAGTTCTACGTCGTGGGTGAAGGCGGCAATTAAATCCATGGCTAACCTTTTTGGCAGAGCCCCTCTATATTAGGGGCTTAGTACGCCATGCAGCACAGCTAAGTGGGCTATGCGCCGGGCGACAATCCTTTTAAATTCCTTACCAAGACAGAGTAGTATGGCGAGGGGTCTCATAGAGCCTGGAACCGTGTAGTCCTTCTTGCCATACTTCCTAATAAACACGATCTCTCCGTCCTTCCAGGCGACAGGGTAGTAATTAAGCTTAAGTAGGTCGCGGTAGATGTCGCAAACGTACTATCTAATGTGGTTCCAGCATGCTGTGAGCAGCCGGACGGTTATACCGTCTACGCCTGGTAAGGTACTAGAGACCCCAATCACGTAGCGCTCCGTCTCTTTAATAGACAGGTATGTGTCCTAAGGGATTGTGGGGTTCTCTTGTGGGAAGGGCGGTTCTGGCAGGTCGTCCTCTGGCGTAAATCTGCAAAGTAGTGCTTGTCGAAGCATCTTAGCCTTGTCCTTGTCCTTAGTCGCCTCTACGCCTCTAAAGACTATTGGCGCCTGGGTCCTAGTAGGTTCTAGCTTGTGCTAGTTAATAATTTAGAAAAGTTCTTAGTCGTTTACCGCGTTATCTATAGTATATTGCCAGTATTCCTTCTTTACTTTACAGACTATTGCTAAGAAGGTGCGCGTCTCCTTAGAGGGGCCCCGCCCAGTGTGGCCATCTAGCGAGTTTAAGTGTGCCTGGTAAGCTTGTTTGCAGGCGTCTATCCACCACGGCGCCGAATGGCCTATCCCTCTTTTCTTCCTGCCTGCTGTCTCTAGGGCGTTTATAAGGACTTCTTCTAGGGCAGTAACGCGCCTGTCAACGTGCTCGCAAGTCCGTGGCCTGTTTAAGCTAGGGATACCCTTTATCCCATTAGTAACAGCGTTAATGAATAGCGAGAGCTTCGTAGTGGGGATCCTATATTAGAACTAGTTAAGCGGCTCCTGTCCCTTGCCGGGTATCGTGGTAACTAGCGTATTATGGTCTAAGCCGCAGTTTATGTCCGCTTGTACTGCTATGGTAGCAAAGGGAATGTTGTAGAAGGAGAGGTCTATAACGTGTCCCGCACGGTGGGTGGGGACCCCAGGCTCTTTAATGTAGTCCATGCCGCTGTCTGTGGCCTATTGGGCCAGTTTGGCGCCGCCATGTGTAGTCGTGACACCAGGTTCAAACATGTCATGTTTAGCGTTGAGGTCGCCCCCAGCTAGGCATCTGTTAGGCGGGGTAAGGTGGGTAATATAGTTAAGAACGGGCGTAGTCTGTGGCGCCTGGTAGGCATTAAGTATTAAGATTCTATTAACGTTAATTTACTATATGTCCCGGTCATAGAGTGGAGTGCGTAGTGTGATTTTTAATTAGTTTCCCTTACGGGTAAAGATAAGGACCTAGGGGCGGTCTGCCTCCTAGGTCTCCTGGCTATCCTAGCCATCCACTAGTAGGTAGAGGTTATAGCCAGGGTGGTTCGAAGTGCGTGTGCCTGGCCAGGTAGCTGGCTCTTGCATGCAGATAACGTCGATACCCTCCCTAAAAGTAATCTTAAGGGTAGCTATATGTGCTAGGCCGCTTTTGCTAATATTTGTCTAGCATACTTTAATGTTAGGCTCCCTGCGTGGGGTGGGTCTGCGGCGATTGTTCCTTATTAGCTTAAGGATTTGTCCATGGTCTAGTCCTCCTGTAAGGAGAACTGTGTGTGCTCTTCCTGTCTCGCGCTTCTGGCAAAAAGCGCGGCGAGGTTTAGGCTATCGCTTGTGGGCGCAGAGGACCGCATAGGCCTATTTAATAGGCGTGGAGCGGCTTGTCGTAAGGCGGTGTCGGGGTACAGGGTCGAGCGTCGAGGTCCTCTTAGGGGACGATAGCTTTAGGTCACCAGTTCCTACTCTGGCTGACTTAGTATTGTTAACACAGGCTTAGTTTAGTTATTGTCTTCTCCGCTAGGGGAGGTGCCCTGGCCCTAGGCGGTAGGCTTAGGTTAAGGGTGTAGGTTATATAACTAGTTAAAGGCCTTTTATCTAGCACGTCTTAGTGTCGCCAGTTCGCGGCAAGTTAGTTAAATAATACGGCTATTTACTTGCCTAGGTTTAACTAGGCAGGTGGGGTTGTCTGCGGCGTATGGGCCGCGGTAGTTAGGGCATTATTATTTATAAGCGTAGTCGTCTCCTATTAGGCCTTCGTGCTCGCTAGGTTTCTTTTTATAGTTATAGTAGCGGGGTGTGCGTGTGTAGCGTGCTGCGTTATAGTAGCCCTGGCAGCCAAGGTCATGGCGTTCTATAGCTCGCTTCTTGCTTATCTCGCGGGAAAGGTCGCTGGCACTAAAGAGGCAGAAAGCTACCGCAGGCTTTTTAAAGGACACTATCCAGGTAGTATATCTAAATTAATTAGGGCCGTGTTAAGAGGGATAATAGTTTACAAGGTGTTATTTTATCTACGTGTAAACCTCATCTACTATTATCTAAAGGGAGTAGGGCACGTCTTCCCCTAGCAGCGAGCAGTAGCTACTAGGTACTCTAGGTATAGTATAGTTAACCTATTGCGTGGGTAACTTAGCGCTATTAGCTTTAATAGATCTCATTATTAATTCCTTCTTTTCCTGTTCCATAAGTTGCTATCGTATGTCGTTGGAGGCCAAAGTGATAGCCCACCCAGTGCGGGTCCTTGTGGCCGTAGGGATAGCGCTAGGGTTAAGCCCTATAGTAGCGCAAATAGCCGTTCGTATAGTAAAGGCAAAGGTCTGGCCTAACCAGTTAGCCAGGTCCGCGACTATAAGTAAAATCCGTGGGTCTATTACCTATCTAGGTGTGGTTTACCGCTTATCTATAGTTATGGATTTCCTGCTGCTGCCTGTGGTTGTCGTGTATCCGCTATCTTTGTGGGAGGCGGATGCTACGCTTGCCCATGTCCTCTAGGGCTAGGCGGCAAGACCGCTGTCGCTGTCCGTAGTGTAGGCGGTAATTGTCGAGTCGTAGCCAGTCCTAGCTATATTCGGACGAGGGCTTGGCGTAGCCAAATTTTTTAGTATCTATATAAGGCGGTTGCGGAGGGTAGAGGCAGCCGCCAGCTCCTCTAAGCGCTTAAGATTAGCAACGCAGTAGTTAATAGCTTTAGCTATAGCTATTATAACTTTCTCCTAGGTCTCTGCCGCCTTGCGCGCAGCCGTAAGGTAGGAGGTAAAGGTATTAGCTACTATGTCTATAGCAGCTTCTAGGCGGATAGGCACGCCTCCACCAAAGGAAAGGCGTCTAAGAGGGCGGATATTAGTCTATTAGCGCTTCCTAAAGGGGTGCTAGATGTTAGTCTACCGCGCAGACTTAGGGTCTGCGGGGCAGGTCGCTGTAGAGGCCCCTAAAAGGGGCCTCTAAGGCGTCTCCATCGCTATTATTAGCCTACCGCACGCGTGCGGTGCCTAAGGATGGCTAAGAGTAGGATTTCAGGTGAAAGTGAGATGAACGGGATAAAGATTTCGCAATTTTTACCACTTTCTCGAAATTCCTAAAGTTGGTGAAGGTGTTATCCTAGTAGTAGTTAATGAATGGGCGAAGGCGCTAGTTAAGGTACTAGTTTATAATTTCTATATTACTATTAGTCTAAAGATAATAAGCTATTAAGAGCTTTTGCTTAACGCCTATAAGTTAGCATAGCTTGTTTATAAATGCTAAGATGAACTGCGGGCCTCGATTAGAAATAATAGACTTGGGTAGGCCGTACACGCGCCAGATATAGCGATAGTACATATCTGTAGCCTGTTCCGCCGTGGTTATCTTGTGGCAAGGTAGTGAGAAGCAGCGCTTACTTAGGCGGTTAACCATAATAAAGGCGTTATTATACCCTTTCTTGTCGGGTGGGAATAACTTAAAGTCTATTAAAACGTCCTACTATACTTGCTCTAGTATTAATAGTAGCTTAAGTAGTCCTAGGGTGCGGTCGCGGGGCGTATAACTCTATTAATAAGCCTTATAGGCGGCGACATAGGTGTCTATATCCTTCGCTAGATTTGGCTAGTAGTACTAATCTTTAAGTAGCTTCGCTATCTTCCTTTTTCCTAGGTGAGTAGTAAGCTACGTAGTATAGGTGGCTCGGATTAAGTAGGTGCGTAGGAAGTTGACTGCTAGAATAACTAGCTAATCTTTATATAAAAGTAGATCTTAATTATTTAGCTTCTATAGTTCTTAATTATTAGATAGAGCTTTTTCCCGCAGCTTTTGTAGGCTATTATAATTCTAGTTTACCTTAATTACCTAATCGACGAGGGCATAAGGATCCTTTATAGAGGGAGAGGCTAGAAAGGTGTCTATTATAGCGATCTTAAGCTCCTAGCCCTATAATCCTTAAGTAGCTAGGTTAGTGAGTTAGGTTGTGGCTTCTTACACTATATTAACGTCTAGCTACTTAGCCTATAAGAAGACCCTTATGCGAGCTACCTTCTTCTTCTCTTTTTAAGTCTATAGTTCCTCCTACTTACGTAATAGCGTGTTAGCTACTACGTTAGTAGTGCCTAGTTAGTAGGTAAGCTTTAGGTTAAAATTAGCTACTATTATAGCCTAGCGTATCTGTCAAGGAGTAAGCTTACGCTTAGTAGAGAAGTACTCTAGCGCTTAATAGTTAGTAATAGCGCTAAAGGGCTTAGTTGTCTATAGACTAATAAGCTAAGATCTCTATTCTTTAAGGCTATAGATTATAGCTAGCATCTCTTTATCGTGTATATTGTAGCTCATCTGCGGGTCGCTTATTGTCTTGGAATAGAAGGCTACAGGTCGCCAGAGTCCGTCATCCTGTAGCTAAGAGAGTACGCTAGTAATAACACTATTACTTGCGTTTGTTTCTATGCGTGTAACGCGATAGGGAGAGTAGTAAGCAAGTATGTTATCTAATAGTATAAGGTCTTTAACTTACTAAAAGGCTGTAAGCTCTCGCTTTTTAAAGGCATGCTAGGCGCCCTTTTTAAGGAGCTTTATAAGCGGTCTAACAATGCGTCTATAGTCCTTAAGGAAGGTTTGGTAGAAGTTATAGAAGCCTAAAAATAACTATATACTTTTAACTAATATAAGTATAGGCTAGTCCTGCATAGTAGCAATCTTCTCTAGGTCCTTCTAAATACCTTAAGTGCTAATAATAAGGCTAAGGAACTTTGTCCTAGTTATTATAAACTCGCTCTTCTTAATATCTGCTTGCAAACTAGCGTTGCGGAGTCGTTTAAGCACCTGCGCAACATGCTCCTTATAGTGTAGTAGATTCTTTAAGTAGATAAGGATATTGTCTAGATATGCTATACAAAAGTCGTTAAGTAGGCTATATAGTACCCTATTAATATATCGCTAGAAGGTGGCAGGTCTATTATAGAGACTAAATAGGAGTATACGATACTTGTAGTTACTATAGCGTATACGAAACGTGGTTAGGTCCTCTACTTCCTTGTCTAGTTAAATACGATAAAAGGCCTGCTATACGTCTAGCTTAGTAAATATCTTAGCACGGGCGAGCCTCGCAAGGGTCTCTTAGATAAGTAAAATAGGATAGACATTTTTCTTTATAATAGCGTTAAGCTTGCAATAGTTAACACAAAATTACTACCCCTCTCTAGGCTTCTTAGTAAATAGTACTAGTGAGGCGTAAGGCGCGTTGCTGTAAGTAATAACGCCGCGTTAGAGGTAGTTATTTAGGTAATTCTTAATAAGCTATAACTACTCTAGAGACATGCTATATAGTAGGCTCAATGTTAGTATGTTATCTACGGTTAGCTTAATGTTGTAATTAACGCCGTTATAGTATAGAGGTAGTACGTTAGAGTCCTTCTTTAAGAAGTAAGCTAAGGTAGCGCCTGCATAGCCTAGGAATAGTAACTTCTTTATAAGAAGCTAGCGGAGTTCTTCGTCTAGGTCTAGCGGGTCTATCTAGCCTAGCTCTTTCTTACAGTCTTAGATTAGCTTCTTTACTTTGTAAACACTAATATAGCTAATAACTATCTCTTTCTAACGCGTATTAATTATAAATGCCGCGGCCCCTATAATATTAATCTTAAGGCCTGCCTCAGCGAGGTCCTCGCAAGAGATAGGTTTAGGGCAAGTTAGCTACTACTCTTATAATAGCAGCGCTTGGTAGTGGAGCTGCTCCTCCATCTTCGCTAGGTTCTTTTAGTAGGTACGACGCTGAGGGGATTGCTGCAATAAGTAGTAGATATGCCGTATAATAGCCACGTCTATAAGCTTATCACGTTGGTTAGCATCTACCTAATACTTAGGATTAATTCCTGTAGCTATGCCCCGCGTTGGGATAATAATGTCTTGTTTATAGTTAATCTATATTATGTCTAGCTACTTAAGTATCTACTACCTATAATTAATTTAAACGTTAGCTTCCTCAAGAAGCTTACGGCTGACTATAAGGTTGTAGCAGCCAGTATTGCAGGGTATAAAGTAAGTAGTAAGGCGGTGGCTGTCTAGCACCAGGTTAGCCTGGAAGTGCTTATTTACCTGCCTGTTTAGTTAATTATTATATCTAGCCAGGGGAATAGCTTCTATACTTTTAATAGATACCTTAAGTCCCTTCTTAATTGTGCGAAGGTATTTAAAGTAAACTAAGACGTAGCTACTTACGCCTATGTCGATAAGAGTCTTTAACCTAATTGCTAGCCCGTTCGTTAAAATGCGATAGGGCAGAGTAAAAGCACTTCCGCTAAATAAGAGGTCTCGTATGCTAGTAGCTTCTATAGGATTCTCTAGGAAGGAGACTTCCCCTAGAGTAATACTTTTCCTAATTCCTTATTAGAAGAGAGGAAGCCTCTATCCTTAGTCTTATAGTATACCTCTTTATTAGCTTACGGTGCTAAATTGCTAGCCTCTAACGCTTTCTAATTAACAGGGCTATTTAAGTAGTCTTAAGTAATATATCTTAACTTTTTATAATAATAGTAGATAAGCTAGCTGCCTAAAGCTATAGTGGCAGCGCGCGTTAGCTATATATAAGTAAGGGGCTGCGCTGGTATTAAAGCGTACTTGCGAGACCTAGTGGCTAAGGTAGAAGTAGCCTTCTTTTAAGATTCTCGTTTGGCGCGCGCTATAACCTAGGAGTCTATAATTACTACCTCTCGTGCAAGATCGCGGGCGATATTAACAAACTTAGAGTAATTATCCTTAAGGCGACGAATATTATAGCCTATATTTATATAGAGTTAATCTATAAGCTTTTCGTAAAACTTTTTAACTTATTAGTTAGTAAGTAGCTTGCGCTGCGTCGTAAGGCGGAAGAAGTCTACTTAGAAGCTAGTAAACTTAGCTATAAAGCGGAGGCGTAGTTAGATAAATGCCTAACAGGCCTTCTTCTCCTTATGTAGGTCGCCAAAAGCTTACTCTATTATATTTATTATAAATTCGCTATTAATGCGTTCGCCACCGTCTTATAGAGCTCTAATTAAAGTTATAAGTTAGTTACGGGCGGGATCTTTTGTACGTGTAGTTATATATGCTACGATACGCTTTTAGGTATCCTCTAAAGTCTCTCTTACAAACTAATCGCGGTTAGACCAAAGTTTGTTCTCTATATAGGCCCTCTAGTGCTTAAAGGTCGTAGTTGTCTTGCCGTCTAAGAGTAGCGGAGGGTCTAGGAACTTAATTAAGCGCTAGCTTGCGCCTAAAGAGCGTGTATATAGATAAGTAATAGGCTTAAACAGTAATAAGCGCGAAAAATATAAGTTATTAGGCTTACTAGACTTAGAGCTTAGCGGGTCGTTAGCGGAGGGGACGCTCCGGCTTAGGGTCTAAGGGAGGATTGTCCGATTATATAGCCTCTATCTGTTGTGGATATGAGGCTAGAGCACTCTCTCTTTTATACTATTCTAAATAGGGCTAGCGCTACAGCAGCACTTATTTAGAGCCTCGCACATATCTACATTCCAGACACAGACAGAACACGAACATTATTAATTAATTATTACATCTATTAAATTCTTATTATTACATTATCTTAAAGTAACAGAACACTATTAAATCTAATAATTAAGAGTCTTACTGCCTTAACTAAACTTTAAGAAAGGACAATGTCGCTGTTAACACTCCGCGACTTAATAATTATGTTAACTAATTACACTAACTACACACCATAGCTGCTGCAGCTAAAAGCGCGATGCGAACTAATAGATATATAGCCTATTATTAACCTAGATAGAGCTAAACTCCCACGCAAAAGGCCGACACCGCCATCGCCGCCAGAAATAGCGAGTTACTAACCAATTATCCGCGTAAACGACGATAATTAATAGAACCCTCTAACACGCCCATTAGAGCTATCAAATTCAGGACTTAAGGCATATAAGGAGGACATTAAGTTCTATAAGATATAGCTTAAAGACTACAAGATAAAGGACAAGGAATACCGCGAGGAGAGATTAAGTCTTAAGAAAGTAGTTATCTATATCTAATCTACTATATTGCCACACCTGCAACGCAACTACTACAAGCCTAAAGAGTAAATCCAGCAATAGATTACGTCTCTAACACAGACTATAGGCGTTAATAAAGAAGACGAGCGGGATAGAGCAAGAGCACGATACCTATAGGCCCTTAAGCTAATAAAATAACCCTTAAACTAGGATACCTGGCTAACTAAGTATAATTAGGCAGCTACAGAAGCAGAGACAAATAATATCGCTAAAGTATAATTAATCTATAATACTATAAAGGACTTCCTAACTGCGATTATAAAGGCTACTCCCACTTAGGGTGTGTCCTTTCAAGAAACTAGACGCCGAGACGCAGATATAATAAGGAAGGAGATAATAAAACGCTTCTAAGAACATATAGTAATACTCCACCTAATTAAGGGCAAACAGTATAGGGGCGCCTTTACTACTAGTAAGCTATCTCTCGCTGCTGGTGGTGCATCCACCCTAGGCACTAACAGGGACGCCTCTCACGCTGCCGAAGACGCGCCATCTTCCACGAATAACTAACGTGGACAGGGGAGACCTCGACAAAAACGATCCTTTAGTTAAAGCACCATATCTAAGCAGTCTTTGATAGAGGATATAATAGCAGTTAAAGGTAAAAAATGCCCTGCTTATAAACAAAGGCATAGTCTAAAAGACTGCTTCTACGCATATCCAGATCATGCACCAGAGTAGTTTAGGGCACGACCTGGCTTTGCAGATATGGTACAATACAGAATCTAAAATAATTCACATCTACAAGATGAGATAAGGAAGGTGAAAAGACTAAAGTCTTAAACACCTAGAATTAAATTATCACATACTCCCACTCCAACTCGAATTACTAAGGCTAATAATAAGTAACTAGACGAACGCAAGATTACTAAAATCCTAGTAAGCTTTTAAGCCGTATCCTTCTATAATAAATTAAACACGTACCTATTGCGATGCTCAGCCATACTCGATTTAGGCATAACCTGCCATATCTTTAATAACATCGATCGCTTTGTCTTATACCAGCCACTGGCGTCAGGAGACTTTATATAGGCAGGGAATACACAAATATGGATCTAAGGATACAGGACTATCTATCTTAACGTATAGAGTGTAAGCGGTAATTAAATAATACGGCTAGACGATGTCGCCTATTGCCTTAATTTACTCTACAACTTTGTATTATTTTAATTACTCTAGAGGCAAGGCCTTTAGTAGGACACAAGGGCAGACCTAATAACTCTAAAAAGAAAAGACAATACTGTACTAGCAGAACTTTAAGAGTTGCACAGATAATAGGTGCTAGAACACAGAACAAGGCCAGTAAGTAGTATTCCTACTAATGCTACGCACGCCACTTACAAGACTAATACACGCACTAAATAAAGACCGCAGAAGGCAAACGCGTGGACCTAGCACTAATAATTAGGCTATCTAGGCCCTTAGGCCCTCGAACACCTCGTGTAGTAATCTAAGGGAGTAAGGATTAAAGACCTCCCTACGGTTAAATATAACGCTTGCGGTAAAGCAAAACTAAAATGGCAAATACGCTAGCAAGCCAGGGAGCGAACTAAAGGCCCTGGCGAGCGAGTTGTAATAGACTTTTACGACTACGAAGCAGATAGCTTAACAAGAGAGAAGAGCTAAATACTAATTACTAACTAATTCTTTAGCTTCGCATAGGACTACTACTTTAAGAATAACCGCCTAGCACGCTTAATTATTAAATTACTTAGCACCTTTGTATAGTTTATAAAAGTACAATACAACATTATAGTGAAAGTAATTAAATCTAATAACAAGATCTTCTCTATTAAGGCAAACGTTAAGAAGTAGTGCTTAACGCAAGGTATTAAGATTAAGCCTTTAGCACTAGATACTTAAGCATAAAATAGAGGAGCTAAACGCTTAAGGGGTGTAATTAAGGAGAAAGCGCGCGCGATGCGACTTAACTCTAACCTACCCTAGTAAATATAGCCTAAGATTACCCAAGCTACAGTCTACCTATATAATTAAACGCTAAACTACGCTAATCGATAGCAATCTCTATATAAAGTGTTCTTTACAACAGTAGCCTTTTAGAACGGCATTGTCACCTAACTAAAGAAGCCTAATTAAGCTCACTTAAAAGCCTATAGCTGTAAGACCTTTACTATAACTAATAACACTAAACGTAGCAAGAGCAAGCTCCAGCAACTAGATCCTAAAGCATAAATAGGTTATTTAGTTAGCTACAAATTAACTAATATCTAGAGAATATGGATTCCCTCTCTAGCAAAGACAATCAGTACTCGCGATATAATTTTTAACGAGGATACTGTGTTCTTAGGCAAAACTAAAGACCTAGTAGACAACCTTATACACAACATATTAGAAGAAATAGCGGCCTAGGTGTAATTAGTAGAGCTACCTTCTTTACCTTAACAAGAGCAAGCCACCAAGTCCTTCTTTAAGGATAAGATAATTAGTAAAGCGCCAGAGGAAGAGGTTAAAAGCGCTCCTAAGTATAATTAAGGCAAGAGAGCTAGGTACGAATATCTAACGCCTCTATTAACACTGCTACTAGTAACACTCCTTGCATAACTAATAGCAGGAGGCAATTAAGCTAGACTACCCTAAGAGTTATAAACAAGGTAGTTATAAACAAGCGTATAGGCTGCAGCCTTTATAGCAGGCACTAAAGCTAGCAGCAACGGCAAATACAAAGGTAAGATTCTTAATAAGGTATAGCTTTAACGAATAATTATATTAGGTAAGAAGCCACATCGAAGCGTGCTTCTAGAGCCACCCACATGCTAAAGCAAGCTCGAAGATCACCCTCTTTATAATATATAGAAGGAAGCAGAACGTTCCTATCTACAGAGCTATAAGGAAATAAAGTCTTGGAGCGAGGTCGCAGCAGCTCTAGTAAAGGCAGTAGGCTATTAAATCCTCGACTATATGTAGGTATACACCTACAAGTTTAATAAACACTATTAACTATAAAAGTGCAAGGTAAGGCTGGTAGTGCGGGGCAATTAATAGCGGCACCTAACCTCGTAAGAAACCTACGCTATAACACTTATAAGATAATCCTTTCGTATGCTTATAGCAATTATAGCTTAGTTTAACCTAGAGCTTATCTAATATAACGTTACGAACGCGTTTGTTCACGCAAAGCTGGATAGAGAAATCTACATAAGAATGCCCCGCGGATACTCGCGAGCAGGCATAGTCCTTAAACTACACAAAGCACTATATAGACTGCGCATATCTCTACTACTCTGGCAAAGAGAGTTCACATTAATGCTCTATAATATTGGCTTTAAAATAGTGCCCCACGAGCCATGCTGCCTTATTAAGGACGGCATTATTATCTTCTTCTATGTAGATGATCTTATCATCGCCTATTAGAAGAATCACGAGTCTGCAGTAAAAGTAGCTATTAAAGAGATAAGAACTAAATTTACCCTTACTAGCAGGAAAGACCTATAATAGTTTCTAGGAATTAAAATTATTAGGGACCGCTTAAATAGAAAGATCTGGCTTTTATAAGTATTATACATTAACAAAATATCGCGCCTCATCAATCACTATGAGATTCGCCATAATACCCTAATAGGTTTAATCGAATTACTCCCAAGAACAGGACTAGCTAGTAAGGGTGAGATTAATTAATACTAGCGTAAAGTTAGATTAATTCTCTATACTATAGTTATAACTTGACTAGATATCGCCTTTACAAGCTCTAGATTATCACGATTCTTATCTAACCTAAGCGAAGAGTATTAAGTAGCTACTAATTAAGTTCTCCTCTATCTTGCTAATACTAAATTACTAGGTCTTTAGCTTAGGGGTGCAGATACTCTGAAAGTAGCAAGCGACGCATCCTTTACAGATAATACACTTAATCGCAAGAGTTTATAAGGATACATTATTAAGCTATTTAGCGGCCTAATTGCCTAGAAAGTAAGTAAGCAAGATATAATCACTACATTAATAACAGAGGCTAAACTTCTAGCGCTTTTATAAGTAGCTAAGGAGGCCATCTTCACTTTACAATTACTTTAGGAGCTCCAGATCGCTATAAGTAATTACCTAATTACAATTAACTATAATAATTAACAAACTATTTGCCTAGTTACTAAAGAGATCGCAAAGCTGCAGACTAAGCTCCGCCATGTAGATATCCACAATTACTAGCTAAGATAAGAAGTCACACTTAAGAAAATTAAGGTAGACTATTAACGCTTAGAGGACATAGTTGTAGATAGACTTACAAAGGCCTTACTAGTAAACAAATAGAGCAAGTTTCTGAATAAGCTAGGACTTAAAGATATATTAGACAAGATCACTAATTAAGAGGTTGCCCTGCAGGATCTATAGCAGAGGATAGAGGCCTTTAAGTTAGAATAATAGACAGATAAATAATGCGAAGGTCCAGCTTAAGGATAAGCCCAAGCTAAGGGGGTGTATCCGATTATATGGCCTCTATCTATTGTGGATATGAGGCTGGAGCACTCTCTCTTTTGTACTATTCTAAATAGGGCTAGCGCTGTAGCGGTACTTATTTGGAGCCTCGCACACATCTACATTCCAGACACAGACAGAACACGAACATCATCAATTAATTATTACATCTATCAAATTCTCATCATTGCATTATCTTAAAGTGACAGAACACTATTAAATCTGACAAGGATTTAGAATTTAGTTATATAAAATTAAGTTATTAGTGTATTAGGGGTAGAGCCTGCTATAGCCTATTTAGCAAGTTAGGCTTCTAACCTGTCTATCTTTTACTACGCTTAAACGAGGACTTTATACAACCCTTCGCCTTTAGCTAAGGCATTAGTAGTAATCTAGCGGTATATATATAGTTATTGTCGCTCCACACTACGAAGAAGTAGCTAGCTAACTAGCTCTATAGTAATTTTTGCTAGTTCCTGCCTAAAATGCTTAATCACGGCCTTTAGCGTCGTAGTAATTAGGTTATTACTAGTAAACGTAGGTAGCTAGGGAGGTTGCAAGAGGTCCTTATTAATACCTTACTAGATACGAGCAAGTTTTAGGGAAGTGTCTTAATTATGGTTTTCCTTAGTAATAGAGCCATAGCTCTGGATTTCGTGTTCTTAGTAGATAAAGGGCTTGGATAGGTTGTACGCGCTGCCCAGCATCTCCTTTTCTAAGACTAATACTATAAATAGGTGTTTTAGTACTATTTTATTAATACTGCGAGTAGAGTAGCTAGTTATTAGTTCTCTAATAAGGAGAAGGCGAGCAGGTAGTGCTTAGGATAGTTAGTAGGAATAGGTTCCTCTCTTATAAAGGCTAGGGCTCTTATAGCCCTCTTTACGTAAGCAGTAGGTTGCCTAACGTGTTTCACCAGTCATTGAGCCACACCAGTCACTGAGCCACCCCACCAAGATCGCGACGCGTCTCTACACAACACCCACGATACCCACCACACAACGCACCCGCCAGCTTGAAAAGGAAGCCAGGCTAGCTCTATCGACCCATGCGATTCAGATAAGACAGGTTTCTAGCTACCGAAACGCTACAAGGCTCTATAATATCGATCGATCTACCCTACGTCGACGTGTCAACAGTCACCTACCTCGGGCCGTTGCTAACGCCCAGAAACGAAAGCTACATCCTACAGAGGAGCAGGCTCTAGTAGAGTGGATACTAGACCTCAACCGACGTGGATTTCCACCTTACATTATCGACGTACGTAGGATGGCCGACCATCTACTCGCTGCGCGCGGCCAGATCCCTGCCCCACAGCCAGTGGGTAAGAACTGGGTATCACGCTTCATCAAGGCTCAGCCAAAGCTATAGACCAAGTGGACTAGGAGCTTCCACAGTCAGCGCGCGCTCTATGAGGATCCTGTTAAGATCTCTGCCTGGTACAAGCTTATAGAGGAGACGCGACAGACATACGGCATACAGGATACAGACACCTACAACTTTAACGAGACAGGCTTCCTAATAGGGGTCGCCTCTACGTCTAGAGTAGTCACCAGCTCAGACACTATAGGCAGGGCTATACACATACAGCCAGGCAATCGAGACTACGTTACGACGATTGAAGCCGTCTACGCAGCTAGGTGGTCTATACCACCCCTTATTATCCTACCTAGCAAGCTCCACCAGGCTAGCTAGTATACTAACCTACCTGCTGGCTGGGTACTGGCTGTCAGCGACAATGGCTAGACAACAGATAGCCTAGGGCTTACCTGGCTAGAGCACTTCACTCGGCATACAGAGTCTTGTACAGTCAGCACCTGGCGGCTGCTTATTCTAGACGGTCATAGCAGCCATGCTACCCCTGAGTTCGATTAATACTGTAGGACACATAGGATTATCAGCCTGTGTATGCCTGCCCATACAAGCCACCTCCTATAGCCTTTAGATGTCGGCTGTTTCTCACCTCTCAAGACAGCGTACGGACATGAAGTGACTGAGCTGGCCAGACAGCGTGTCTATCATGTAGACAAGGAAGAGTTCCTGTCAATCTACCCACGTGTACGTAGGGCTGTTTTTACAGAGCAGAACATCAAGGCTGGCTTTCAAGCGACAGGGCTAGTGCCTACCTGTCCTAATCGGGTCCTCTCATGCCTGACTGTAGTCAGGACACCGTTACCACTACAGACGGGCGCTGAGCCAGCATGGACAGCTGAGACGCCTCACACTACTACTCAGGTTAAGCAGCAGGCTAGGCTTATACGTAATCGTTTACAACGACCGTCTTAGAGCCCTACACACTAGATGCTTAGGCAGCTAGTTAAGAGCTATTAGCATGCTATAAATATAGTAACTCTCCTAGCAGAAGATATTAGGAAACTACAGGCTACTAATTAACGTTGTTAACAAAGACAAGAGAGGCGTAGGCAGTATATTACCTCTAGAGGGGCTCTACAGGCTAAGGAAGGTCGAAGGCTGGCTACAAAGGCTAAAAGGGTGCTCCAGCAGGTAGAGCAGGAGGACCGTGCAGGACGATCACGAGCACTACCTACATACAGCAACTGCCATAAGCAAGGCCACAGAAGGACTCAGTGTACCTAGAGATTATAGCTATTATATTAATCTATTTATATTAAATTTAACTATTACGTTATTAAGCTATCGTGCAGAAAGCTGCGTCAGTTTTGGTAGGGTGGCTTAGTGACTAGTGTGGCTCAATGACTAGTGAAACACGTTATATAGTACGTTTATTAAGTAAAGGGTAACGTGTCCGTGCACCCAATGCACGGATTCAGCCAATACACGCCGAACACTATAAACGCTCTATTAGAAATAAGGCTGCAAAACCACCCACAAACAATATTATTATAAGATTTTCTACTAGGATAGTAAATCGATAGCTGCGATTTATTTGCACTATTTAAATCTATCTAGAAGCTTAACGTCGCGGCCGCTCCGTGTGGATTTGGTTAGGGCAGTAGATGCGCCCTTTAAGGCCTCCCTAACATCCGTAGCATTAATAACACGTTTCTGACGCTTTTTGCTCTATGGAGATAGCTAAGAAGCTTTTCTCTTACTCCTTTAGGATAGTTATAGAGCCTTTTTAGCGTTATTGGCAGACTTCTGGGCAGTGCGCTAAGCTACCTTTTCAGCTCTCTCCTTCTCCTTTACCTTCTTCGCTGCCTCTCTTGCTGCACGCTTTTCTTGCTGGATTTTCTTCTTGTATAGCTTAGCTACCTTCTTTAGCTTTGCTATTTTTACTTTTTAAAGCTGCTACTGCTTATCCTCTTACTCCTTAATTAATTAACGATAACGTGCCTCCCTTACTTTCCTTAGTAACTATAAGATAGCCCTACTATAATACTCCTAGCGCTATTAAAGGTCTAGAGCTTTGCTTTTTTTATTACGCTTCTTCTTAATAGATAGCGCCTGCCTAAGCCCATCGTTGTCATGCTTAAGCAGCTCATTTTCAACAGATAGGTGGTGGAGTAATTAACGAAGCTTCTGTGTATCCTTACTACTTTAATTACTTACTATAGAGCGTATAAGCCTATCTATCTTTCTCTAGTCATAATCGCTAAGCCCTGATAAGGAGCTATTGCCTGATTCTTGATCCTGGGTGAACCTATTAAGGATAAGGTCAGGATTAGGTAGCGATATACCTGTGGCTCTAAAAGAGCTAAGGATAGTTAATTCCTTAAAAGAGGCCTTTTACGCATTCTAGAATAGGGGAAAGAAGTCGCCTTTAGTGATAGAAGCTAGGCCCTAGCTTTTATAAAGGTATCTTAATAGCTCTGCTAAGTAGGCTATTAATAGAGGCTTAAATATCGCAACATTAAGTAGCTAAAGTATATAAGTTAAATAAGGAGGCAGGACAGCAAGCAGGATCCTATTCTAATTATAGTAGTTAATAAAGTCTATAGTAACATAAGATCCGTGGCTATTTATAATTAAAAGTCGATATAATCGTTAAGCCTTCTCTTTTGTACAGCGATTAAACACCTGCTTAAGCCAGGCAAGCCCGATATCGTTGTTTGTCTAGCCAGAGGATGATGAGGTAATAAAGACTTCATGATATCCTGCCTTAATATCCTCTACCCAGCTTGATTGGATGTCCTTGTTGGCAGCCTTATAGATAAGGCTTGGCGGTAAAGCTGATTTATCAGCGCAGATACATGCTAGGAGCGTGATCCACGCGCGATTGCCATCCTGGAGTAATGCCCTAACCTCCTTCTTCTCCCACATTTGTCTTCTAAATATCCTCTTTGTTCTACCAACGATACCGATTAGGACACCTTTTTCATCCATATTGTAGATATAACAAGGATCTATGCGATATTAATTAATCTTACTGTGTACAAGATTAAAATAGAGGCGATATTTATCTACTAAATTAGCTTTGTGGCGATTGCTATCTATGCCGACGGTCTATTGCGAGATGAGATAAATACTATGTTGGTTAATAAAGCGGGTAACCTAGCTCTCGCTAACTGGCTCCTTTGCTATCGTCGAGGCAAAATTCTGTATCATCTCTCTAGTAGGAGGTATATGTCTCTCTGTGAGCCTTTTGATATATCGTACAAGCTCCTGCTCTTGCTGTGGGTTGAGCTTTCGCTAATTGATTGTGTTGGCTGCACGCGTTGCGGTAACACCTTAGTGCCTTCGTGAGAGTGTAGATTGATTAACACTATATCTGGTAGCAATTTCTGTATATGAAAAATCTTCTCCTGGTTCTCGCGATTCGATCTCATCTATCGCAGCTTGAATTGGATCCATATTGGTGGAGTTATCGCGTGTTGAAAGTAGGGAGTTTTGACGCGTCGGATGTTCGGCGTGCATTGGCTGAATCCGTGCATTGGGTGCACGGACACGTTAGTAGGCTAATTAGCTCTCCTAGCTAGCTACGGCGTGCTATTTTTAAACTATGTCTTTTAACTCCCTTTAAGCAGTACGTTGCTTAGTAGTATTAGGACCTCTTATTACAGGTAATTATACTTTATAATAAACTAATAGCTTAGCGTAGTTGTATAATAAATCCCCTAAGGTAGTTATTATTAAGTCGTGCGCGTAGGTAGATTAAGCGGTTTAACTTAATATTTTATTATTATTTCTAGCTAAGTAAAGAAATCTTAGTATAATATAAGGACGGGCACAGGCTCCTGTATTAAGAGAGTAGATAAGGTAGGTTGGCTCTATTTTAGCTACACTAAGATAAGGAGACTGTAGGTACACAGGCCTGCGGCGCTTTTATGCGCTGCCGCTCGGCACGGAACATCTATCTATCCGAGATAGCTACACTGGGTGCGTGGGCAGCTGCGCCCAGGCGTGAGGCAGCTGCACCCAGGCGTGAGGCAGTCGCGCCTCTCACGCGAGGTTATGTGTCCTGCCGGCATGCCAGGCCGTCACATTACAGAGGCTATAGTCGATAGTATTAATGGATCCAGGCAGAGATCCTAGTATATACGCCGTAGGGATACGCAGGTAATCAGTTACGTCGTGGAGAACGCGGTAACAGGTGCGTCGTAGAGAACGCGGTATAGCAACGTGCAACTCGTGAGTAGAGTGACGTTACAGCAGCAGGTGAGAACAATCCAGGGTGCAGGCCGGGCTCATAACTATCGCGGTAAGCAGAGCGGACAGTACGCAGTAAAAAAGATTAAAGAATTAAACTAAGGTTGTACTATCTAGGAGCTACAGAAGGTATAGGTACGCAAGCGTAAACAACGCTAGTCCTAGACAGGTATACCACTCTCAGAAAGGTGAGTAGCAACCAAGCGAGGGTAGGAGTACCCATCTCATAGGGTAAGAGCCATAAACCGTGACAATCTAGCTATCGCAACCTATAGATCTAACCCGCGTCTGTCTCTCCGCCGCCTTGCTAGGTCCTTTAACGTGCCACGATCAACGCTGCAGTCACGCCTACATAATGTTATGCCAAAACACATAACAAGATCACCAAATCGAAAGCTACACCTTACAGAGGAGCAGGCTCTAGTAGAGTGGATCCTAGACCTTAACTAACGTAGATTTCCACCTTATATTATTAATATACGTAAGATAGCTAACTATCTACTCGCCGCGCGCGGCTAGATCCCTACCCTAATACTTATAGGTAAGAAGTAGGTATCGCGCTTTATTAACACTTAGCTAGACCTATAAACTAAGTAATTTAAAAGACTTAATAGTTAGCGCGCGCTGTGTGCAGATCCTATTATAATCTCTACCTAGTACAAGCTCATAAAGGAGACACGATAGACGTACGGCATACAGGATACAGATACCTACAACGTTAACGAGACACGCTTCATAATGGGGGTCGCCTCTACGTCTAGAGTAGTCACTAGTGTAGACACTATAGGCAGGGCTATACATCTACAGCCTAGCAATCGCGACTAGGTTACGACAATTAAGTCTATCTACGCGTCTAGCTAGTCTATGCTACCTTTTATTATCTTGCCTAGTAGACTTTATTAGGCTAGCTAGTATACTAGCCTACCTGCTAGCTAGGTACTAGCTATTAGTAATAATAGCTAGATAATAAATAACCTAGGATTTGCCTAGCTAGAGCACTTTAATTAGTATATAGAGTTTCGTACTATAGGCACCTGGTAGCTACTTATTTTAGACAGTTATAGCAGCCATGCTACCCCTTAGTTCCAGGAGTACTGTAGGGCACACAGGATCGTTAGCCTCTGTATACCTGCCCACACGAGCCACCTGCTACAGCCTCTAGATGTAGGCTGTTTCTCACCTCTAAAGACAGCGTATAGACATGAGGTGACTGAGCTGGCCAGACTGTCTATCTATCACGTAGACAAGGAGGAGTTCCTATTAGTGTATCCACGTATACGTAGGACAGTCTTTACAGAGCAGAACATCAGGGCTGGCTTTCAAGCTACAGGACTAGTGCCTCCCTATCCAGATAGAGTCCTCTTATGCCTGCCTGCAGTCAGGACACCGTCACCACTATAGATAGAGCCAGTCTGGACAGCTGAGAGGCCTCATACTACTACTCAGGTGGAGCAACAGGCTCGACTTATCCGTGATCTTCTACAGCGACCGTCTCAGAGCCCTACACAGGAGCTACTTAGATAGCTAGTCAAGGGCTGTTAGCTTGCCATGAACTCAGCAACGCTCCTAGCAGAGGAGAATAGGAGACTACGTGCTGCCAATTAACGCCGTAAACAGAGGCAGGATAGACGCAGGACGTATATTGCCTTAGGAGGCGCTCTACAGGCTGAGAAAGGCCAGAGGCTGGCTGCAGAGGCTAAAAGGGTGGTCTCGCAGGTGGAGCAGGAGGACCGTATAGGACGACCACGAGCACCACCTACGTGCAGCAATTGTCACGTACAAGGACACAGAAGGACTCACTGTAGACAGAGATCCTAGCTATTATATGAATCTATCTATAGAAAATTTGACTATCGCGTTGTTGAGCTACCTTGTAGAAAGCTAGGTCAGTTTTGGTGGGGTGGCCAGCTTACTGATCTGGCCAGCTTACTGATCCAATACGTTATAATGCTATGCAAAATACCGTCCCGACCCACTTGGGGCAAGCTTCTGAGTGGCTGCACGCTTATTAGGTAATCGCTTCCCCGCCTTTATCACCTCACATACAAAATTTGTATAAGAGACAATGTAATAGAGGAAAATTAACTTACTAGGAGGTATAAATAGGCGGTAAGTCGCCTATAGCGAATGTATCATGCCGAGTACTCGAAAAAGGAAGGTTTCAAAGGTGTTTAACGCTGGCCGCAACCCTCCGAGGAAGGCCAAGGCACAAAAAAAGACCCTACCAACAAGGGCGCCCCTGCGCGTTATACGATTTGCAGGCATAAAAAAGGAAGGACCTATAGAGGAGGAAGGACCTCTGCCAGAAGGCGATAGTGTTAATAACGACGTTAATATATACGTTAATAATTACCCTAAGGATAAAGAACCTTAGTTAGCTTAAAGGCCTACGTTGCTAGAAAACTCCGCGCGCGAGCAATTGCCTAATAAGGGGGTATTTAATAATATTAGTAGTAATAAGGGCGACGACGAGCGTGAGCAATCGCGTAATAAGGGGGTATTTAATAACAACAAGAATTTGTTAATTTTTTCTAAAGTTAACGCGCTGACGCCGCCAGAAGTTATACTAGAAATTAATAATAATAGCTAAAATCGTAATAATAGGGTACTTAACAAATTATTAAAATTATATAAAGTTAAGCTATATATTACCTATCGCTGGCGTGCGTTCCTACGGAAGGAGGAAGTTAGAACTAAATTTAACACTAAAATAATAATACGTACGTACTTCTACGCAGAGCTCTGGCACTAGGTAGATAAGGTTATACGAGACCTAGTATAGTCGATTCCGCCTATTAAAATAGTAGTAAAAAATTTAACTATAGTTGTATATACACCGCGGGTACCTAAGCGATAAAGACTTACGCAGTCTCTTAAGCGTAATAATAGTGTTACGTTTATACAGGTCGTTAAGCGCGCGTACAAGTTAAAGGAGGAGTCTATTACTAAGGTAACTTACATTAACTTTAATTTAACGCTGGCAGAGCTAGAAACTGGCTAAAACAGTGGGAGGCGTAATAGGGGGGTATTTGGCTTAGAGTATTTAGAGCTCTTAGAGCTCTCCGCCGCAACCTACCGCAACTTATTGTTAGTTACATGACCTGCCAGACGTCCTTGCGTATACTACCGTCGGCGAGGGCCCTATAGTCGCGATACGCGATAAATGGCGATGCCAGGATACCCACTATGGCAACTATCCGTACGTGTGCTGGGTTAAACGTACGCCCGGGCAACCTAATCAGTTTGAGAATCACTACCTAGCGAGCAGTACTATAGTGGCGGCATGGGCGCGAGATATAATAAAGGGCAGGTGTATAGTTAAGGAGCCGCATAATAATATACGACTAAGCCTAACGCTGGCCAAGGAGAAAGTTGCGAGGGAAAAGTCGGCGTAGAGGGCTAAAAAAGGTGCTAGATCTAACCTTAATATAGACAACTTTATAAAGGTAATCGCTGCTAACTCGCTCTATATAAGTTAATTAGTATAGAGTTAAGTTTTAGGCTACTAATAGCATCCTTAGATATTAAATACGGCGCCCTTTATAAGCTTAAAGAGTACGTTAAGTGCGTTAGCGTGGCAAGAGTTAACGTATACTAATTAGGTAGAGCTTTTTTACTATACTTAGTTCTTCTTTAACTAGTAGAGGGAGTAAGTAATAGCTATAGAGGTGTATAAAGTTAATAAGGTGCTCCTTAACGTCGTTAAACGTGGCAGAATTAACCTTAATATGCTTATGGATCTGTCCAACGCGGGGATGCTATACGCTATATAGAAATAGCATTTTAAGTTACTAGTGCTATTACTCCTCCGCCTGCGTAAAATGGCGATCCGGTGGCAATCCGGGTATAATAGACTTACGGAGAGCGATAAGGAGGGCGCCGTAGAGGTATATAAAGAAGATCTAGAGTAGAAAGAGCGTGACAGGTTGCGTAGGGGAGGTAATTAAGTAGAGAGCTAGCGACGTTAGTAAAAAGAGCTCTATTTTATACATAGTGCACGGGCCACTTTTAATTAAAATTTAACTAAGTACGCGCCTGCCTAGTAATTAAGTTACTTATAAAGGCTTTAAAACCTACTTAAAATACTATACTTTATTAACGCCGCTAACGCCTCTCTTACTATAACTTCTCTACTATAACTACTATCGTAAAACAGATAATAGTAATTAATTTAGTAACATTAGTTACACCTTGCATAGCTATTAAGTTATTTTTTTAAACGATAGCAGGTGAGATTTAGCCACCTTCGCGATATCGTCGCAGATACTAACTTTATAGTGTTGCGCCGCGCCTAGCACCTACGGCACCTATTTATAAAACTTAAAAAAACCTCGCGCGGATGCTAACTTATTATAGTAGACGCTCTATACTACTTCCTCTAAGAAGTAAGCAAAATTTTAATAAATATAAGCGTGTTTGTAATGCCTTTTTATCTAGTTTTTTAGCACCTTAAAGGTCTACTTAATTAGGTTGAAATCCGGCGAGTATAGCGGCAAGTATTCGAGCACAACGCCCGCCTCTGCGCACAATGTAACAAGATTTTCTGACCTATAGATAGAGGCGTTATTAAGGACTATTACTAATCGATTTCCTAGCCAAGGATTGCAATAGGGGAGTACTTTGTTCGCCAGAAACTCCTCTATCAGTTCTGCGGTGATCGCTCCTTGGTATATTATATGATCGACGTAGCTGTCCTTATCTATGGCAGGGAGCAAGCTCCACCTCTCCAAGCGTCGCGCTGAGTATTTCACGTCTGCCGGCATGTTTATGGCTAACCAGGCGTACTTTCTATCGCCAGTTCTCTCATTGCAAGCGCTCTCGTCGAGGCAGATAATCTGCTCTAGTTTATATATCTGTTGGCAGCGCGCGCGGAACACCCAACGGAGACCTTTATGGCGTTTGGCGGTAGCTTTTAACGCAGCTTTTTGACTCCACCTTATGCTAGCGAGAGCTCTCGTGATAGTGGCCGCTGACGTTTCTATGTCGAATTCATCGAACAAGAAGGCCTGCATTTCATCGATATACGCCGTAGGCTTGCCCCGTAGGAGCTCCAGCAGCGCGTCCTTATGGCATTGCCGTAGCGACGGTGGTCTCCCGAGCCTCACGCATCGCGGCGGGTACGCTTGGCCGTACGCTTCTAAGTTGAGTTGATATTTCTATACACTTTTGGGGTTAACTCCGAGAGATCTGTGAATCTCGTGGTTATTTTGCCCTGCCTTTATGCGCTTAACGATCGCCTGCGCTAGCGAGGGCTGCAGTTGGTGCCCTGTGGGCCTCCCTGGATTATGTGGCATACCTTACAGTACCCTGGCAACAAGAAAAGTCGGTGTAATTCCTTTAATTGCATCGTCTGCAGTACAATTTGGTATATACGGCGATGAAAGCGGGGAGGCGCTTACCTAACAAGCGCCCAGAGTGGGTCGGGACGGTATTTTGCATAGCACCGATAACGTGTTTCACCACTCAGTGAGCCACACCACTCAGTGAGCCACCCCACTAAAATCGCAACGCGTCTTCTTGCAATAGCTCTACAACTACGCAATAAAATATATAGAAAATAGATCTATTTAATGCGCGTTATCTAATAGTATACTAAGTTCTTTTGTGACCTTGTTCGTGGCACCTGCTGCAGGTTGGTGGTGCTCGAGGCCTACTTGGCTGCCCCGCCTGCTCTACCTGCTAGAGCACCCTTTCGGCCTCTGCAGCAAGCAATTGACCTTCCTCTACTCGCAGAGCTCCTCCACAGGCTATATACTATTAGCGCTGTTGCCCCTTGCGCTGTTAGCGCTAACTTACCTATTAAAGCTTCTTATTCTCCTCTATAAGAATTGTTGCTGAATTCATCGTAAGCTAACAACCTTTAATAAGCTAGCGGATAGCCTAGCTAGTAGGGCTCTAGGATAGGCGATTAAGATAACTCTAAATAAGTTAAGCCTACTACTTTAGCTAAGTAATAGTATGCAGTGTCTTTACTATCTATATAACTTTAGCGTTAGCTGCCGTCCCTGGCGGAAAAGGCGTCTTAACTACTATTAGTAATAATAGGACATGTTCTTAATAAGCTAGGACTAGCCCTAACGCCTAGAAGCTAGCCTAGATATTCTACTCTAAGAGGACTATCCCTCTAATACTTAGGTAGATCTGTAGGAAGTCTTACTTATTAATATAAAAGACGCGTTATTACGCAAGCTTAGACACCTAATAGCTATATATAATCTTAAGAGGCGAGAAGCAGCCTATATTAAGTAGCTATAAGAGGTGCGACGTATATGGCGGCATATAGAGCGTAATAATTTTACTCTCTCTATAAAACTAGTTAAACTCAGGCGTTGCGTGGCTGCTGTGGCCGTCGAGGATGAGCAGCCGGTAGGCCCCTACTATACAAGCCTTTATATATTAGTAGAAGTGCTTTACCCACTTAAGGCTAAGCTTATTAGTTGTCTAGCTATTATCGCTAACAGCGATAACCTAGCTAGGTAAGAGGCCTTAATACTAGCTCGCTTAGTAGAGCTTTCCTTATAGGATTATAAATAGTAGGATTAACTAGCTAGACGGGTTAATACACTTAATTACTATTACCTACTTATAATTACCTAGCTATATAGTAACCGTGCGGCTAACTATCTTAGAGCTTATAATAACTTTTAAGGTTATAGCAATCCCTATTATAAAGCTAGTCTTGTTAAAGTTATAGATATCTAAGTTAGAGATACTATATAACTAACGCGTCTTATCTATAAGCTTAAACTATACGTAAATTATAACTAGGTCCTTAGATTTCGCGCGCTGAGAGTGGAATTTCCTATTTTACTTTATCTAGAGCTCTAGCTAAGCTTTAATAAAGCGCGACATCTAGTTCTTACTAATTAGCTAAGGAGGGGGCTCTTAGCCACGCGCGGCGAGTAGATAGTTTGCTATTCGCTATATATTAATAATATAGGGTGGAAATCCGCGTTAGTTAAGGTCTAGAATCTAATCTACTAGAGCGCGCTCCTCTATAGGGTGTAGCTTTTATTTCTAAGCGTTAGTAGTAGCCTAAGGTAGAGTACCTAGAACGCGTTAGCGGAGGGTTAATTAGTTAACTTAATAAAGTTTACTAATATATTAGTAGCTTAAAATCTATTTATTTTAAATCGCGTGCTTTAATAAAGTAAGTCTACCTTCTTTTTAAGCCTGCTAGGCTTGTTAGGCGGGCGGCATTGCGAGAGTTGTAAGAAGACGCGTCGCGATTTTGGTGGGGTGGCTCACTGAGTGGTGTGGCTCACTGAGTGGTGAAACACGTTAAGCGTCCTGCTTACTAAGCCAATACTATGTGACTTCCCCACTTGTACTAAAAGGTACGCACAAGAATACTAAAGCTAGTGTATTCTTATATAGTATAATATATATATAAGTAGTGTTAGAAATAGTATTTGATCCCAGCTTCTATAAGCGAGTAGCCACGTGTCCCTTTTCCTACCACGTGCTATCGTTACAATAGTAGTCTTTACGTTAAAAGTACTTAGTATTTTTAATAATATCCCTACCTTTAATAGGTGTATTTAGTATTATTTTAGGGTTAAACTAGGGGCTTTTTACTACTATCTTAGTTTAAAATTTTATGCTTAAGAGTTAGAGATGTATTTAGCATAAGTATAAAATATAAACCTTTTTACCTAGCCTAATATTAAAAAGTAGTAATAGGGTATCTGCGAGTTAGAGGTAGTCTATTAACTCATTATTATTCTACCACTTAAAGGTACTAGTAAAGAAGCGTATCCTAGGGTCCGCTACGCGGAGCTATAAATATCTTAATACTATATTATTGCCAGGTACTATTTAGGCCTAGTTATATACAGGCCTAAGTGGGGCTAGCTAAAAATCTAGCCCCTTCGGCATTACTGGCCTAGATTGGTATATATACAATTTACCTAGGATCTATTCTATCTTATAGAGTATTATCCTATACCTTTTGCTAGGTTGGCGTAGTGGTAAATAGTACGTCACAGGTAGCGTGTAAGAGAAGTGACCCTACGACACTGAACGTTCTTTTTTGATCAACAATGTCATTATAACTCCATTGAATTGCACACATTCCCATAAGAGCTTGTGGGTTTAAAATTTGCTCACTCTATATATGAGCGCCAGACTGTTACTCAATATGGCCACAAGTTGTGGATTGACGTCTGCGAACGCGCCACAGCATGCATAGCCCGGCGCCGGGTCCGACTTCTTCGAATTTGATTGCTTGCAACCCTCCACAGCCTGCCGCCATTGACGCTCAAGTATGCAAAGCACCACTCGGGTCCTATCGAATGATTTTTTTTTGTTTGAGGTATAAATAGACTCTTCAACCTTGCGTACGAACTCTCACATATATTAGCACGGACTGGCAATCGATCTCGCGTTGCAACGGCTCTTCAACTACAGGCCAAAGCCGCATTCCTTCCAGCCTTAACTAAATTTGATTCGATGATTGCCAAGATTCTGATTCCCACTCACGACATCGATTATTCACCCATACTCTGAGAGTCTTATGGCCGATGCTCCTGAGCTTGTTCTTCCTCGCTTCCCCTCCGTATATCAAGCAGGCCAATCCCCTTCCAATTCCGTCCTATCTTCGTCGCATGTCCACCATGACCACAAAGATGCATCTGCGCCCCAAGTGTGCGAGCCTGGTCCAGACCAATCGAAGGATGCATCACGTTTCAGTAGACGGAGATTCTAGGGTCTTATTGTACTGGCTACCGTGATTATCGCCGCCGCTGTTGGAAGCGGAATTGGTGGCGCCCTAACCGTACAACATGCAAACTAACTATTCACACGTCTTCCTGTTTGCGCATGCTGATAGGAGCTCAGATCGAGATCAAGGCCTACAGACTCCGTTTCGCAAGGATCTGCCCCGGAACAAACGACCGTCACGGTTACGGCTGAGGCATCTCCTTCGGCAACTGCTCTCACCACAATTACTGCATCTTCGCCTTCGGTTACTTCGCCATCAGCTACTCCGACCGGTCTTCCAGACCTAGACCACACATCCATCGAGCGTGTCAAAATTTCCTGTCCAAGCACTGCACTGGTCTCTTGGAAAGTTGAAGGCTTCAGCTGTCTCGAAACCACCCAAGTTTCTCCAGACGTTAACACTGACATAACCGGGATCACAGCTTCCACGCCCCAAACGTGCATCGACGCATGTAGCACGTGGAATCAATGGGATGGGGGAGGCTGTCTTGCGGTCTCAATGGAGTGGGATTTAAGCTACGCGTATCGAGAATTCAAGGGCGCGAACTGTTTCTTGAGAGGCACCGACTCTCCAACGAGTGGTAATCCAAACGTCACCTCTCTGATTTTGGACCAAGAGATTGTCACAGGTAAACTACAAGTACATTAAGATGATTACCATTTGTATGTATATGCAGCTTAAGGTTTTCTTGCAAAATTAATTGCGACCTTAGCAATGCCTTTATTTTGGCCATACAAAGAAATTACGTCAACGTTAGAGCTTCGCAAGCTCCGGGAAGCCGCGGTAGAATGCTTGAAAAAGAACTCGATTTGTGCCAAACAGAAGAAAATTACGTAAACGTAGTATAAGATAAAAGCTGACATAGCTCTAGATATGCAAATACGATTGTAGTTTAAAAAGTAGCAAAAAGATTTTTTGTGAAGGGGCTACACGCATTCGGCGTCAATCGCACACTCCGGGAATCGAACTCACGAACTCTATAGCTGACTTCCAAGGTCAAGGAAAACTCATCCGTTTCCCGATGCCTAACAGTCCGTTGGTAATTACTACTCATCCAAAGCTCTTTCGAATCGTGATGGTGGGTTCATTTTAGAAATATATATAGGTAGCCCTGCGGGATGGAATTTTCAATATTGCTTGTTTGAGTGTGCGCGCTCGCTCTTTCCAAACGTCTGCGGAGCCGCCTCAGGTTAACCGCTACAGCTAGCACAGGATCATTCAAGTAGTCTCTGTTGCTTTCGTGCTTCTTCTTCCCGAGCCAGTGTTTGAGGACACAAATACGTGACAACCCTCAGCTGGTCTTTTGCCAGAGCACAGCTGACGTAGAAGTGTATGTCACCGGTCGATTCGAGGAAGTCATTCCCACTGCAAGCACTTCAGTAACACATCCTTATAAACCCAAGGTGCAACTCACTATATCTTTTGCAATGCCCTCTCGTAGTTGTCCATTTGTGGCAGCATCTTGTCTGCATTCTTCCTTGTCGAGAAATACTGTCGCAATCGCCGCAAAACCTCTGCATCGTTCTTACAGAACGCAGCTGGCGAGATATACACCTTAGGCGTCGTAGGCTTGCCCGCCTTCACAGTGAAGTAAAAGCCCGGACCCGCGCGCTCTACTCCAGCCGGCAGTTCATGAGCATCGCCGATGAATATCCGCCAGAAATCTTTCACGTCCGCGATCGCTTCCTCACTGTACATAGACAAGCTGTATCTACCCCCGAGTGTAAGTGCATCCATCAAGTAGTCGACAGTCGTGTTTGGCGCTCGTGTATAAATCTTGATGCGCGATTGTTGAGGTGAGATCAAATCGAACGAGAAGATGCCAACATCCATCTTCCACTTCATTGCCGCTTCGTGAAGGTATTCCAACATCGGCTCGCACCGCAGTGAGGCATACTGCTCAGAAGGCAGAGACCGGATCGCGCGGACTACGACTTCTAGATTCGATACGCCGAGTTCCTGGGCCCGCAACCCGGGGAAGATATATAACTTGATGATCGGTCCATTGCGGTCAATGTCTCGCGTAACGAACGTGCCTGCCACCGGCGCAAGCTCGAAGTTCAGCTTTTCCGTCATCTTGACGCGCTTCAACTCGCTCGGTAGAACAGTAGCCATGAAGTGATTGTACCACTCCAGATCCAGACCAGTTACGAGACCCTGGCTGTCCAGATGTTTGATCCAAGCATCTGTCTCGAAGCGATTGAATGGATCGGCCTTCGTCCCAGCCAGAGGGCCGATGGGCTCGAATGAGGTTCTAATGACGCCTTTGCCCTGGTGGCCCCACTCCCAGCTGAGATCCAGTGGAGTACCATCTGGTGTCTGCGGGCTCTTCCATCTGAGGTATCCGCTCTCGTCGGGCGTGGGACCGAGCTCGGGAACGATGTGGATTGCGAAGAATAGGAGCTCGTTGTATTGCTCCGCTTTGGCATAGCCAGCGTACTCCAGCAACTCTGCTAGCTGACTGCCAGTCTTGTCCCACCAAAACTGGTGTTCAGGCTTGCGGAAGCTGACGGTCGAGCTGATGATGTCGAAAGGCCGCTGAGCTGCGATTTCGGTTCTTGTTGGTTCGACGGTTTTCCGCTTGAGCGCGTTTACAACTCCAGAATCATTGGGAGAAATATGGTTATGAGTGTGCTCATTTGGAGCTTCCAGTGGAATTGCACTAGGAGCCATTGAAGCAACCACGCTGAGATTCAATGTTACGAATCACTGTACTAAGGAAGGATCGGTGAGACTCGTCGGGGAGAACTTGGGTGAAATGTCTTTGCACACATTGCGAGGACGAGACCACTATAAGAAATAAAACCTCGACGTGGGAGAGGCAATATGCTTGCGATTTCGCCCCTCTGCTTACGGCCGGTCTTCATCCTTCCCGTACGAAGACCACCACACATGCCGATACATTACATCCTTCGCCCTTTGTACTACTCAAAGTGGTACACACGTGTACAGCCGTAGTTTTCCAGTATCACCGCTAAGCGTAGGAGATACAGTGGAGTCTCAAAAACATAGCCAATTCTTCCGAAAAGGCACCTCCCGAATTTGGCGTTAACTCGTACGTTGCGCATGCCGAGTCATTTGCTTGCGCATATCGCCTCAAGGCTTACTACCAGTACGCGAACCCAAGGGTTTGGGAAGGATTGATCCGCCAATTGTTTCAGTAAGCCTACTAAAGTGAGAATGGAAAGTGGGCTGAGGATGCCCGGTTCGCCCGTTGAAATCACTTTCATGAATTTATCGTTTAAAACACTTCGGGAGACGAATGCTGAGCAGTTCCGAAAGCTCTAGGCGCAATGGTGCCGTTGTCGCTGTCTCGCTAAGCGAGCACCTGTTATGGTATTCGGACAGCGGAATCCCGATTTATACATGTGAGACAATGTGTTATCTCCGGGTAATATCCACCCTCTGGGCGTAATATAAGCATTTGTATTACCGAAATGGTACCACATTGCGTGCTCGCGAAGAGGGAAGCCCTTTTGCGCCGGGCAGCAGTGACCAGTCGCCAACACACTCACCGGAGATAGTTCCAAGAATAGTTGCGCTAATGTTGCATATCGCAGTGCCGTTCTTATAAGCCTCGTATCTAAGTGGTCAACGTCGTACGATGGCAATGCAGTAGAGTCATTTATTGTCTTGTAAGATTGAGCTTACTCTAGGTATAGCAAGATTCCTTCACTCGGTGTTGGTAGAAGCTTTCAAGCAGAGTATCGCATGCTACGGCCGTAGCGAAGAATACTACACTGCGCCCTTTATACGAGCCAAAGTGTGATCTACATTGGCAATTTCGCCAATCATTGAGAACCAAGAACAGCGGGATGATTACTATGGCACCCTCAAAAACCACCTGAAGGAAAGGGCTGCTGCGGCGTTGACGACCATTAGGCAACCAGTTCAAACGTAACACCTATGAGATTGGTTAGAATAGATTGTAGTCTAAGTAAGCAATGGACGCCTAAAAAGCGGTGACCACACAAGAGTTGCTTAGCACAAACCTTCCTATTTTGGGGATGATTTAGGCTCATTTAGTAGACTATGGTCCACACTGCGGGATTTATATTGCACTACGCATGCTGGAGACTGTTCGAGCATGATGTAGCACATGGGCGGACCGTCGTCCCTTCGTTTCACTGAGGGCTGGTTCGACTCACGTTAGACTGGAAATTAATACCGCACAAAGCTACGCCGCTTCCTTGCATGTCAAGCGTTCAGAATCTCGCCTCTCATATAATTGAGCTGCAGGTCGTCAAGATGGGTGGAACAGTGCATTGAGCGAAATCTCGAATTCTGGAAGCAAAGTGCCAAGAGGAGAGAGAGTGCTCGAGAGATGCGCGCACAGGCTCAACAATAAAACCAATGTATTCTCTTGGTTGGCTTCAAAATACACACATGCTAGACACCAGAACATGACTGCACCTATAGATGCTTTGCATATCCTACAAGCCTTCCGCCCACGTTTCCCATCGCTTTGTATTTGGCCCTGGTTCACCGTCTTCTTCGTATGCTATTCGATTTGCCTTTATCACTCAACCGCTCTTGCCACCACCACTCTTCGGCCCACTACCGGCACCACTCTGCCCTGTCCCCACGCCCTCAGAGGCTCCACCCTCCTGCTCACCCCTCGGCTTGCTAATTTTCGGGTTCGCCGGGCTAGCACTCAACGGGTCGCCCTCAGCACCCTCGCCCTTTCCTTCAGCCTCTGAAGTGCCCTCTGCCGACTCGGGGCTCGTCTTGTTAGGGTTGAAAGCAGCATCGGAGGAGGCGGCCGCGTCGTCGGACCCGCTTTTGGAATATTCGGTTGAGCGAGGCTTCAAGGAGTCCTTGTCTTGCGAGTCTTTGTTGGCGAAGCGGGGAGCGGTCGTGCTGAGGAAGCGGGGCTGCGATAGATGGAAGGAGGCGCGAGGGGCGCGTTGGAGGAAACGGCGGGTGAACATTGTGGTGTTGGTGTTAGGGTACCTAGTGATGCGTGTATGCGTATTGTTGGAGAGGAAATAGTTCAATTGACTATTATTTTGAATATGAGGTTGGTTGTGGTCGAGGAGTTCAGCGTGGGAGGAGGGAGTGAAGATTGGGGTGGTACTGCAGACGAAGCTATGGCACATTTGTGAGCGACACTTGACGTCACCGAAGCTCCAAGTTTAGCCGAGACACCATGTCACGTGATACATCTACCTCCAGTAGGGCTACATGCACCCCTCCAGGCTGTAGCGACTCAATCTGTCGGACGAAACCTTCTCACATAACAACTTAATAATAAAGAACCGGATAGAGCTAACAATCAGGTTAACAGCAGTGGTGATGCAGATTTGCCCGCGCGGAGACGGACCCATCTCCGAGACGTTCCTACCTGCATTCCATGACTCTACCGCCACCTGGACCCACCGACAACTCCTACCGCCAAGTTTACAGATAACTTTACATCGTCAAAATAAACCTGCATACAGGCAAAGGCCCGTGATCATGGGCAAAGGGCCCGTTTGACGCATGAAAATTTAGCTTATCGGTCACGTAGCGCCAGCCCCAAATCTGACGCCAGCAAACCGTTTGAAAGCTGATTTCTTAAAGAGGAAGATGTCCATGGTCGACAGTCTGGCTCCTGTTACTCTCCTGCCATACCTAGCTAGGATCGGTTAATTAGTGCTCTTGTCACGGGAAGCCTCCGGTGCCTGATTGTCTAAAACTTAAAAGTCTGACTACGCCCGTTCTACTGCCTACAAGTTGGAGACAAGAGAGGACTCTTGAAGCTACTTTTAAAGTAGGTGTTCCCTTCCCTCGGACGATGGTAAGCAATTGCATCAGCAAGACCTCTTGACATAAGTTGAATCGGATGTGCTCACGCGGTTTCACCTTCAGGCTCAAAAAATCAACGTTCCGAGCGTGCGCTTGGCCACTTCCACCGGACCTCCCTGAGATCGCGAACTTGAAACCTGCGATCATCGAATCATTAAATCACCTCGACGCTATATAACACGCTCAAGATACCCAAGCCGAACCACCGAACACCACGCGGAAACGCCCACCATGGCCATCGCGCCACCAACTCCCTGGACGCCACCACCCCGACCCAACCCAGAAACCCTCAAAAACCCTCCCCCCTTCTCACCCATCCCCCTCCACCACCTTCGCACCGGAAAAATCCGCCCCGTCTTCAACAAACCCGGCATGACCTCCGCGATCCACAAATCACCCCTCCCCTTCCCCGTAATAATCACCACCTCCGGCATCGCTGGCGACGAGCACGCCTACGTGCCCCACTGCTCGCCTGACAAAGCCGTCCACCACTACTCCACTGCGCACTACGCACGCTGGGCCGCCGAGATCCCTGAGAGCGCGCACATCTTCAAGCCCGGAGCTTTCGGCGAGAATCTGTTTAGTGAGGAGCTGGATGAGATGAGCGTGTGCATTGGGGATAAAGTAAGGATTGGGGGTGTGTTGCTGGAGGTTAGTGAGCCAAGGACTCCGTGTTATAAACTTAACCACCGGTTTCAGGTTAAGAATATGGCGAATCGGGTGCAGACGCTGTTGCGGAGTGGCTGGTTGTACCGCGTGTTAGAGCCTGGGGTCGTGGAGAAGGGCGCGATGATTGAGCTGGTCGAGCGCGTGCATCCGGAGTGGACTGTGGCGCGGGTGGCGTATTATTTGTTCCTTGAAAGGGATAATATGGAGATGAATAAGGAGATTGTTGGGCTGGCTGAACTGGGCGGGGATATCAAGGCGAGGTTCGAACAGAGGGTGAAGAAGGGGCAGTTGGAGGATGAGGCGGGCAGGCTTTTTGGGGGTGAGGAGGAGAAGATGGATACGTGGAATGAGTATCGGTTGGTGGGGAAGAGGAGGGAGACTAGCACCGTCACCGCGTTTGTCTTCGAAGCGGCAGAGATCATAGCGGAAGAAGATATCAAAGCTGTCGAACCGGGGAGTCACGTCCGCATCAAGCTGGGCGGTAAGCTGGTGAGAGCGTACTCTGTCGTAGGCGGAACAACAAAGCGCTTCGAACTCGGCATTGCGCTCGACCCTGAAAGCCGCGGCGGCTCGAAATTCATGCACACTAGGGCCCAAGTTGGGGATATCTTCACTATCGGCCGCATCACAGCGACTTTCCCGCTCGCAAAAGATGCAGACAAGCACATCATCATCGCTGGTGGTATCGGTATTACCGCATTCCTCGCAGCAGCTGAGTACCTCAGCCATCCGAAACAGCACTTCAAGTTGCACTTTGCCGTTTCCTCTGAGGTGCCATTCGCCGCACAGATCAAAGCACTCGGCTCCAACGCAACCGTGTACAACAAGTCGCTCGGCCAGCGCATGGATCTCAAAGCCGTCATCTCTGCCGCAGACCCCACAACGCATATTTACTCGTGCGGCCCACAACGACTCATGGATGCTGTTGCCGACGTGGCAAAGGAGTACGGTCTGCCCGAGCGCTCTGTGCACTTTGAGCAGTTCACAGTGACCACGTCGGGCGATCCGTTCACAGCGGAGCTGAAGCAGAGCGGGAAGACACTGGACGTTGGGCCTACGCAATCTCTCCTCGACGTGTTGAGGTCTGCAGGCATGGATATTGATTCCTCTTGCGAGGTCGGGAATTGCGGTACTTGCAGGGTAGACGTATGCTCTGGACGTATCGAGCATCGTGGTACGGGCTTGGTCGACGAAGAGAAGGAGGGTAGCATGTTGAGTTGCGTCAGTCGCGGCATCGGGCGGATCGTGCTGGATCTCTAAACCCAATCCCGATCACCATACTGTCACTCACACTCACACTCACACTCACACTCACCGTCATACTTCCTGTATAAAACCATAATCCTCCAAATAATATAAAAAGAAATTTGCATAGCATGCTGTTATCATACAGCCCCGCCCATTGCGGTACCCTTTCGCCTAAACGCCCTGCCCATGCTGCTACCCTAGTATGCACAAAGAACCCCCCTCAATCATCCCACCGCATATTCAAAACCAAGGCCTGCACCTCCTCCGCACTCAGCGGCACCTTTCTCTCCACCGCTCTCTCCCTCTCCCCTTCAAAGAGTCACATGCCAACCTTCTGCCCGTACAGCTTTGCGGCCATCGGCCACCCTAGGACGAGGACGGCCATTGGCATGACGCTGTTATATAGGCGTTAGTATACCTGTACTTTGTATGGGAGGGGGAAGGGGAGGGAGACGTACAAAGCGCCCGTGCGCGCGATGCGCTTGGGGTACAAGCTAAAGTCCAAAGCGTGAGACTTTACGGTGACGGGGTTGCGCGCGAAGGGGTGCGGCTCGGTAAGGTAGCGTGCGGCGGTGCGGAACATGGCGAATTTTTGTGTGGGAGACGGCATGGTTCCTTTATTTGTGTAATGTGTAGTTGTGTAGTGTATATAGTGATTCGCTCGTAAGAGGTGAGTAGACCGTGTCTATACCGTGAAACGTCTAATAGATGGCTGATTGGAGAGGCTGTTGTAGTTGTAGATGCTGAGTGTAGAGTGCACTTTCTTGCGCAGCGTCACACGGGATATATACAGCACTGCAAAGGGATGACTCGGAGGGGCCATGGTGGACTTAGGGGAGGAGGGGTGGTACCACGCGAGTGTCACGCCAGATGGTGCTGTGAAGGCACCCGTTGATAACTGTGAGGAGGATGAGCCTCGCGGTTCTGCGGCATGACCAAGCGCGCGCAGGCGCAGATAATACTAAAAATGCCTGTTTCGGCGAGTTGTTGACGGAGAAGAGATGTGACTAGCATTATGGAGAGCTGTGGTTGGGCAGAGAGTATTGATGGTTGTGTGGGCGCTGGTGCGTCGCGGGACGGTGGTGTGACGGTGTCGTGAAGGATGCCAAAGTGTTCGGCGAGTGCCGAGTGGCATCGGTAAGCGAGCGGCCAGGCGCGACGCCTGAGAATCGTGTGATCTTCCCTCCAACAGCAAAATTTCCGATGCTGAGCGAAACAATGAGAAGTAGTGCATGAAGAGGTTTGTTGCTGAGGCGCCCGCAGGTACCGATGAGCCCCGGCTCGAGACATTGCGAGAGCCGAAAATCTCTGCTCGCCGCGACAAGTCACCACAGGAAAGGAACAACGTCACGAAAATGCAGTGGTTCGGCAGTCAAACCATACTTTTCCATTTCCGAGCCTAGCAAACTTCGTAAAGACGCGATAAAACATTTAAGGTTACATATGGTACTAGTCCTCTCTCGAACGCTTGAGAGCCGCCGCCTGCATCTCTTGCTACCACTTCCGATCCTCCTTCTTTCTCCTCTCCTCCATCTGCATCGCGCAAAGCTCCATCTATGAGCGCTGCACTTCCTGCCACGATATTGTATCATCATACAGCTCCCGCTTGCTCAGCCCAGCATCATTGTACTTCTCCGGGTGCCCAGGCGTGTGCTTCTTCGACTCCATGCACATCGTGAACGGGTGCTTCAACTTCTTAAGATCTTATATCCGGGCTCGACCTCGAAGTTCCAGTTGATGTGGTTCGCACCGTGGCAATGGTTGTGATCGCTGCAGTAGTCCTCCCAATCCTCGCTGTACTTGAACCCCGTACGCTCGAGGAACTTCCGCGTTTTGGTCCAAATTGGAGTTGTAGCGCTCCTGCTTCCAGGGCACTTCGCCGCACTTGCATGGGAAGTTGCGGCCTTTGTTGGACCAGACAGAGGAAATGGCTTCGCCGCCCGGGTTGCGGCAGATTGGGAGCTTGAAGGCGCCAGGCACCTGGCCGAGGTTCCCATCCGCGCTCTGCATGCTCTTGAGGAACTTCAAAAATGTGCTTGGTTCCTCTGGGCGAAGTGTGTCTTTGGGGTTGTTCTCGTGCATCCAAAGCGAAGAGCGGACGATATCTTTTTTGGTTAGGACGAACAGATTCGTATTATTACCCGGCGCGAAGTTCCGGTATCCTATCGGCCCGTGGACTTGGGCCTGGTCTTTCAACCCATTGTCGTACTCTTCTGACAGGTCGATAGAATAAAGCCAGTACGAGCGACCAGGGCGTTCGTCGAAACAGACCTTGACCTTAGATATGGCACGATGGTCTTTATGGCATCCGCGCCAAGGTGCATTTGTATCAAGGATGTAGGCCTATCGATGCCCTAAAATTTGTTGAAGAGAACAGCGTGGTAATACCTCTCCAAGCTCCCCTTCGTCTTCAAATATAGGGACGAATCCACCTCGACAAACTGGCCAGACGTGATTAGATCTCCGAGGTCCACGTCCATATAGTTTTTCGCGCCCTTCATCATCGTATCCAGGTCCCAAGTGATGTCCTCGTCGGCATGGTGGACGATTTGGTTCCAGGAAAGCTGTACGAGTTCGATGAGGTCATTGAGCTCGTTCCTTCAAAAGGTCAGCAATACCATAGCAAGCACAGAACATGTTTACTCACGGATTTTACCTCATATCCTTCATAGCAAGAGTCGAAAGTCCGATAAAGGAGTTGGCTACCAATGTAACAAGGTGGGTGACCTTCTCCACCGTTTGAATCGTCGACTCTTTTAATAACCCGGCTTGGCCCTTCACCAACCCCCCTTTCCCAACCAAAGGCGTTGCTCTGAGCTGCCCAGTCGTCATCATTAGTGAAGCTGAAATAGCTACGTGTCTTGACTCTGCCTTCTGTCTGCGCTCAATACGCTTCCTCTCCAACAACTTAGCACCAGCGTACATTTTGACCTCGTGAGACATGTTGGCAAGCAGATAACGATTCACTTCTTGGATGACGTCCTTCGTTGTCTTCATGAAAAGAGCAACGTTGGTAATGATTTCGAAGACGTAGAAGGTCATCTGGCGGTCGTGGACTGGCAGGCTCGGGTCAAGATTCCAGCAGCTGCTAAGCGTGCAAGACCCATCCATATCGCAGGTAAGGGACGTGGGAACGGCGGTAGGAGCAAACTTGTGACGCAGGAACTGCGGGAAGTTTTCGAAATTGGGGTCCGCCTTGAAAGCCTCAAACTGAAAGCTGAACCATTCAACAACCTCTTTACCCTTGTGTAGTGGTTTTCAGGTGCAAAGCGAAAGTCGAGATAACACTTGTTGTATTAGGTTGTACAGACTGCGCTACTTGTACATGATGAGTATGCATGAGATGTGTTGGGGAGCTCCCTGTCTGCCACATCAGATAGGACTTGTAGCGTGACAGAATCATCTCAAGCCCTTGTACAAACCGTTGCACCTTGCCTTGATTCCATGCCTGAAGTGTAGGAACTTCAAGCTCACAGGGATTTACACCACTGTTCGAGGACGGAATGGCAGAGAGGCCTTGTGAATGAGGCTGTGGCTTTTTGGCGGGTTCTCGGTAGTTCGTAGCGGGGGCTGCGATGCTACAGCCGATGATGGACATGGCTGCAAACACCAACGTGCAACATTTGAGCTTCATGTTGCTAAGCATGGTGAAGGTGGATTATTCTTTAGGGGATGAGTGGACAAGAGCTGGACAAGAGTATTGCCGACTTTCGATGTTCGAATGGTATTCAAGACCAAATGGATGGAGGGTAAGAGTAGGAAATTGACCGCGCTTATATAGATAAACGCCATTCCACCAACACGGAACAATTCTAATTGAAATGCAATTTTTCGAGACACATTTGGTATAACCAGCTTTTAGCTAAATATCATTTTCCAAAATAGTGTACATCCTCGCTGCGTTCTGAACTTGCTTGGCGTCCGTACCACGATTGAAGAGGTCGCAACTTCGGTCACCGTCCCACAACCGTGGGACCAAAACTACTACTACATTTCACCAAAAACAACCCGTCAACTGACAATATCGAATCCGACGACGCGCAGTATAACAAAAAATTAATATCTCTAACAGCCGACTATCGCTATACCTACATACAAGTCAGCGCGGTTACCGTGCCGCCCTTCTGCGATGCCCATATATAGATTCGAGTACCCAAAGGTTTTGTACCAACTTTACACCTCAACGCCAAGACCACATCGAGTACCGCCCAGTACGCCCCAAAAAGCGACCCCACCCCTAAAATCCCTCCCGCCGCGCTGGGAACCCTACTCTCGAATTGAATTTCTAATGTCACGGTTTGGAGTCTCCCTTTCCCCACTTGCAGTGGCGCCTCACCTGTGTTGAGATGCGACTACCCATCCTACACTAGCGCTGTTTACAGCCACTCATGTATACCTACTGTTCGTAGCTTCACCCAATACAACAACAAGTACAATTCTCAATTTCTTCCTTATGCGTATGGATCACTAGCTCTCACATCTAATCTAAACACAGCACTAAGCTAGACCCTCCTACTAACTAGGGCTCGAAACCTAGTTTTACCATCAGGCCGAATGAATCGATCTTCGTTTCTGTGGAGCGGGTTGCGGACATGTAGGGAGGGCTATCAGAGGTAGGAGGTCGGGACTAGAGTTGAGGTGTATAGGCTGGGGAAAGGTCGGGTAGGGTTCGTAGATTGCGTTGGTTAACCATGTAAGTAACTGCGGTAGGCTGCTGCAACACACCATATCAGTACACAATAACTAAATTATATGCACAGCACTGGGATTTACACCGGCGTACGTAGCTGGATCAACCTTGGGGCTTCGCAAGTTTCTTGAAGCCGTGGTAAAGGATGTAGCATAGCTCGGGGACTAGAATGATGAGTGAGGTATCTTGCAATGGTCCGGTATGTCTACTCTCTCCCCAACTTCTCAATCTCCGCCATATCAACCTCCCACACACCCGCCTCCCTTCGTCCCTCCGCGCACGCCAACCCCGCCACCACCGCCGCCTTAGCAATCACGCTCGCATCATTAACCCAAAAATCCACGAGCTTCGGGCTCACCCTGCGCAGCGCCCCCGCAATGCTCCTCCCCACCGCCTCCAACGGTCTACTCTCCTCCCTCGACCCCTGAATCAGCCCCGGCTTCAAAATCACAGTATACTTAAACCCCAAATTCTTCACCATATCCTCAAGCTCGCCTTTCATCTTGGGATACGCCATCGTAGAGGCAGAGCTTGCGCCGCGCGACGAGATGAGCACGTATGTGTCGACGCCAGAGTCTTTTGCAGCTTTCGCGAGGTCGTAGTTTAGGTCGACGTCGATTTTACGCTGCGCGTCGAGGCCGCCGGCTGCGGCGCGCGTGGTGCCGAGGCCGCTGAAGAAGATTTTAGGGTTTGACTCGCGTGGGAATTGGGAGGGCCATTGGGCGGATTCGGCGCTGGGGATGTGGAAGAGTTTCGGGGAGGCGCTGGGGTTTGGGGGTGTGCGGCGGGCGTAGGCGTAGACGGTGGAGATGCTGGGATGCGTGAGTAGGCTCGAGAGGATGTGTGAGCCCTGTGTGCGTGTAAGTATTTGCGGATTCTACGGCACATGCGTTGCGAGCCTCGCGTGTTGCTGGTAGGACACGACGGCTAGGTAGCGGAAGTAATGTCCGTCGGTTTGTGCGCGTAGGAATGGGGACGTACGACAAGCCCAGTGGTCCCAGCGAGGACAACGTTCGACATCGTGGCCGTAAATGTGAGTTGATGGTGTTCCTGTATATGCGATTCAGAGGCCAACGTGGGCGGAATGTCAAAAGTTACTGTCACGGAGGGAACTGAGAAAAGCAGGTGTTGAGCCAGAGGTGATTGCGAATTGTAAGTCGATATGTACGGAAAGAGCTCCCAGGGCGTTGCTGCAAGGAGTCGCGTTTCGTCCGCACCGACAAATCACGCTGGCCCTGCCTCGGCTGCAGCGATACGCGCGGACAAAGAACATCAGTCTCTGAAGCATGACGTAGCCGTGTTTCGTCCTACGATTGACCATCTCATGATTATGAGCGAGAGCTTGACAAGGGAGACTCGGATATTGGAGTTGTTGAAATGCAAGTTCGTACGAAGTGATGTGTAAGGGGGAGACTCCGATGCGGGCTGACTCTCCAGCCAATCAAGGATGAGGCGGTGGGACATCGTGCTGGAGTACCTATGTCCACAGCGCATATACCTACTACCGCTGTTCCTGATAGAGCTCGTGTCCTTTAGAGAAGACGACTTTATTTACTGATGTACGCAATGAGAAGAAATCTATTTGATACGGCTTAGGAAACTGCAATGCCTGCCCCTCAATCCAGTCGTACCTAACCATGTACAGAATAATAAAATACACGTGGACATATAGGAATCTATACAAGCGTATCGCAACATGCAAAGTCCCTCTCCGACGGGAAACAGTCGTCGGACGCTCATGCCGAACAAAGACTGGAACATGCTTTCACTAAGAAAAGCTGGAATCGTCTGGCATTACGAAGCCCTTGGCGTCGAAATCGCGTCGAAGGTAGTCGGTCAACGCATCAAGCTTCTTTCGCTGGATATGAAGCGCTCCGCCCTTGACGTCCTTCTCCCTGATGCTCATAGTACTCAGCACACTTGGCGCCTTCCCTCCGCTGCCCACCACGGTACCTTTGCTCCCAGCTTCATCCTCCTCTCCGGGGAGAGGCGGATACCGCGCGTCGCCGCGCGCCTCGGGCGTGATCATGAACAGCTCCTTCCGACTCGGAGGAACGCCGCCGACTAAGACGAGGAGGAGTGATGGCTGGATGGCACGGGCAATGATGTTGTTATTCGCGGTTTCGATGGTCAACGTTTCCAGAGCGGGCGGCAACTCAGAATTAGAGCTTTCCGGATTGGAAGACAGCTTAGATGAGTGGTCTTTCCAGGCCATGGAGATGAGAGCTGCTTGGTCGCGGAGTTCCCGTATGTCGATGGGCGTGGTGTAGGCCATGAGGGTGCCATTGGGCGACATTACACTGGATGTATGAGCATGTTGCAATCTAAAGATACGGTAGCACAGTTACTGCTGCCTAGTGGAGGTGCTACCAAGCGGATACACTCACAAGAGTCGCGGGTATAGTTGTGCATTCGTGTTCTTGTTCAGCAGTTCGCTGAGCTTGAGGGCGTTGAGCATGGTGACAGGCCGAGACTTGGGCACGTTAGACGCGTAAATTTATATTTGATGGAAAGGAGTGTTGATTGCATGTGTTGAGCGGAACAAGAGAGATATCAAAGCTGTGGAAAGAACGGAGAAGCTCGAAATGCAGTCGGCCTCGTATACGCGGTGAACATAATAGTATAGTTGACTTGGGCTCTGCAAGCTACGCTGGGCATGTGAATACTTACCTGATCGTCTCAATTTCACCCCTCGAACTTAATTTCCGTGCACTGAGGCCCCGCCACGTCGGCGACACGTGTGCGGGCCCTGGATGCTCAAAGAGAAAGACCTCAGTAAGCACCGAGCATAGCAAAAGGAAAACAGCAAAGATTGTAGCCGTAAAGATCGTATCTTGACCGTTGCATGGTGTTGTGGTTAGGGTATGTCACGAAGACCGAGGCGCCAATCGTGACAGGGATCAGCTTAGGTCCGGGCGGCATTACGTCACGTGGATGCCCATGCTTTCTATCTAGGAAGGAACGAATGTTGTTGCCATCACAAGCTTCTGGCAAACAACCCGCCGTGATCGCATCTATACAGTGAAGACTAAGCGCTCGGTACAGATTTTGAAATAAGATGGCAATAATGCAGGGATCCGACGAAACGGGCGGCAACGCGACGTGACATTCAGAGCTCCGCAAGATCCCCCACTTCGACGCAGCGCTGGACGAGGGGCACAGCAGTAATCAACGTCATCACCAAATAAATTTCCCCGCCTACCTCGATTGCTTCACAACTCCACTACAGTAGTTGATGCTCCTCTTCCGACGCACCCTCGCCGGCCCTCCAATCACAAGCACATTCGCAGCTCGCACAACCAGATACACGCAGCCAATCAGCCTATTCAGAGCTCTAGCAACCATGGCGACCGATCCGACGCGATACAAGCTCAACCACTCCATGTAAGTCTCCAATGGGCGTTGCCCGTGTTATCTGACAGCGCAGGCTGCGGGTCAAAGACCCCAAGCGATCGGTAGAGTTCTATGAGTTCTTGGGCATGAAGCTCGTCCAGAAGCTACCCAATCCAGACGCCAAATTCGACCTCGTACGCAACTGCCCCGAGCGAAAGAAGCTAATCTCAACTGACTTCGTACCTCCGCGCTTAGTACTTCCTCGCATACGATAGCCCGAAAGCCGTATCGCACGCAAACCACTGGACGGACCGCGAGGGCATTGTCGAATTGACGCACAACTACGGCACCGAAAACGACCCTGACTACAAGATCGCGAACGGAAACCAGGAGCCGCACCGTGGGTTCGGCCACCTGTGTATCTCGGTGGACAACCTACAAGCTGCGTGCCAGCGCCTCGAAGATGCAGGCTACAAGTTCCAGAAAAAGTTGTCTGATGGAAGGATGCGCCACATTGCCTTCGTGCTGGACCCCGACGGCTACTGGGTCGAGGTCATCGGCCAGAAGCCGCTGGAGCAGACCGAAAACGAGAAGGAGACAGACGTTGGCACATACCGCATGAACCACACCATGATCCGCGTCAAGGATGCCGAGAAGTCGCTTGCCTTCTACAAGGACGTTATGGGCATGCAGCTCAAGCGTACGTCTGAGAACGAAAAGAACGGCTTCAATTTGTACTTCCTCGGCTATGGCGCACCGGCCAACGATTCGGCACCAGAGGGTGTCAGCGCGACGGCCGACCAAGAAGGTTTGCTCGAGCTGACATGGAACTACGACACCAAGAAAGATCCCAATTTCCAGTACCACAACGGAAATGCCGAGCCTCAAGGTTTTGGGTACGTATTATCGGTAGCTACGAGTGCTTATCGGTAGCTACGAGTGCTCTTACTGCGTTTGGGCATTGTCGGACACCTCTACCAAGACACGACAACAGCGCGTCATCCTGGTATATGCAATACAAGGACCGATAATGTGAAAAATGGCACTGCGGTGCCGTGTGATCTCCGCATCTTGACCTTTGTATTGCATATCCTAGGATAACCCGTGGCAGGTGCAGGTTGGGGGATTTCGCGCATGTCTGACCCCTTCCTGTCGCTCACTGAGGGGTGGCAGCAGGCACACTTCCTTGTTCGCATATCCTCCATCTACAAACATTAGGCTGACTTTGTTCCTCCTCTAGGCACATCTGCATCTCGGTCGATGATCTGGACGCAGCATGCGCACGATTCGAGGAGAAGAAGGTCAATTGGAAGAAGAGGCTCACCGACGGTCGCATGAAAAACATTGCCTTTGTGCTTGGTACGTTCTCATCACTTAGCAAAAGAAGTCAGAATTCGAACGTTCCATTGCGTACTCAATGAACCGGTTGCTGACGTTGTTACCAGATCCCGACGGCTACTGGATCGAGGTGGTGCAGAACGAGAAACTCAAGACGCGGTCCAACTGGTAGGGTTTCACAGTGTACGAAAGCTCGAATAGCGTCTCAACAGCACAACAAACTCCGATTCAACATGATAACATCTTCAGCTGTGGATGTCGGGCTCATCACAGCGCATACGTAGCACATAATTGCAGGAAAGCGAATATACAAAAGCCCGTTCAAATATCATGTCGGCTGCCCTCAAACGTTACTCTTGGCCACTTTGTCGTTCGTCGCCGATCTCGGCTATCCTGTCTTTGTATACCCCAAACGTATAACATTGACACACCCAAAGTACTTCGCCTAACTACAGGAATCTCTCCACGCGACCGTAGGCGCTTCTCTCCGTACCATTCGATAGGGATAGTGGCGTAGCCCGTGGGGATGCGGGGGCGGGGTAGCGCCTCTTTCCGGATGCAGCAAGCGCTGATTGACCATAGGTACAAAGTGTTCCAGCTGATGGATTGCACATGCAAAACGGCCGACTGCGGACTTCGTGTCGAGCTTGGTACACGTGTCGCGACTCTCCCAGCCTATAACATCCCGTCACCTCAGTTAAAATCCTCTATCACAGATTCAACTCATAGCGCTCAGTCAAATCCAACCTTGCCTCCAAACACCGCATTTGCATTCAGCATGGCCATTCCCACCTACACCTCACGCCCGAAGGTCCTCATTCCTGAAAAAGTTTCACCAGATGGATTGGATCTGCTCAAAGACAGCTTTGACGTAGACCAGAAACAGGGCTTGAGTCCAGACGAACTGAAGAGCATTATTGGTGACTACGAGGCACTTGTGGTGAGGTCCGAGACCAAAGTTACAGCGGATTTGTTGAAGGCGGCCAAGAAGCTCAAGGTTGTCGCAAGAGCTGGAGTTGGTGTTGATAATGTCGACGTTAAGACTGCGACGTCGCTGGGCATCATTGTCGTGAACTCACCAAGCGGCAACATCAATGCTGCGGCGGAACATACCATTGCTCGTAAGTATCGTCAAAGTGGGCAGAGGGGGAAGTCGAGACAGTCGCACATTATGATGTGTTACGCCAGCAAAGTGCTGAGGCCGACTGTACAAAGTCGTCACGCACATTTGTGACGGGTTGAGTCAGTCGGTATCTGTACCACACATCTCTGGTTCATACAGAAAGTGATGTTCAGCGGTCTTCGGTTTCTCTCTTCACCCACCTCAAACCATCATGACTACAGATCACTGACGACGACTAGTAATGATGGCGGTTGCGAGAAACGTCGCAGACGCGAGCCAGAGCATCAAAGCCGGGAAATGGGAGCGAAGTAGACTCACCGGCATCGAAGCCAAGGGGAAGACGCTTGCCATTGTCGGTCTGGGGAAAGGTGACTTACACAAAATACACCTCACGGAGCAAGAAGCTAACAGAACACAGTTGGTCTCACTGTGGCCAGAATCGCAAATGGATTCGGCATGCATCTCATCGCGTACGACCCCTACGCCAACGAGAGCCTCGCAGCAGCAGCCTCTGTCACCCTGCTCCCTAATCTCGCGGACCTCCTCAAACAAGCCGATTTCCTAACCCTGCACACGCCGCTCATCGCTTCTACGAAAGGCATGATCTCGCACGCCGAGCTCGCAACCATGAAGCCCACCGCACGCATCCTCAACGTCGCGCGCGGCGGCATGATAGACGAAGACGCGCTCGTCGCTGCGCTCGACGCTGGCACCATCGCCGGCGCCGGCATCGACGTCTTCACGTCTGAACCACCTCAACCCGACTCCTCAGCCAGTCGCCTAATCGCGCACCCTAAAGTGGTAGCGACACCGCACCTCGGCGCGTCTACCAAAGAAGCACAAGAAAACGTCTCCATCGATGTCTGCGAACAAGTCGTATCAATTCTATCCGGCGCGCTCCCCCGCTCCGCCGTCAACGCGCCCATCATCCTTCCAGAAGAATACGCAAAACTCCAACCCTTCGTCGAGCTCGTCGAGAAAATGGGGTCCCTCTACACCCAGCACTTCGCGAGCTCGCACTCGGGAAGCGGCTCCGCGGCGTTCCGCACAACCTTCGATCTCACGTACGAAGGCGCCCTCGCGGAGCTCGGCACCACGAAGCCGCTGTTCGCCGCGCTGGTAAAAGGCCTGCTTAGCCCAATCAGCGAGACGGCTAATATTAATATCGTAAACGCCGAGCTTGTTGCGAAGGAGCGCGGTATTCTTGTTAACGAGCAGCGAAGTCGCGAGAATGTGGATACGCTTGCGTATTCTAGCTTTATCACGCTGCGCGCGCGCGCGAGCAGGTCGGCGTCGCAGGCACGTCCGGCGTCCTCGCGTATGCCCTCGTCGGCGAACACTGCTCAAGCGGGGACACCTGCGTCGTCTTCTACCGGAGGAGGAGGAGCAGAAGCGAAGGAACAAATCATCCAAGGCTTCGTCTCCGCGAACAAACCCTTCATCTCGCGCCTCGACCGGTTCGAAGGTGAGTTCGTACCGCAAGGTACCCTGCTTATTTGTCGGAACTTCGACTCTGTGGGCAAGATAGGGTATGTGGGGAATCTGCTGGGGAAGGCGGGTGTGAATATTAGGTTTATGAATGTGGCGCCGTTGCATAATGGGGCGGGTGTGGAGGAGAATGGGAATGGGGGGAAAGAGGCGCTTATGATTTTGGGCGTGGATGGGGAGGTTAGTGAGAGTGTGAGGCGGGGGCTGATTAGTGAGGAGGGGGCTTTGGAGGCGAGTTTGGTCGTGTTGTGAAGGAGACGCAGTTGGTGGCAAGCAATTCATCGATTCATATCCTCCCTTTCTCTAACGACCCTTTCGTATAAATAACCGACTGCGTACAGTACGTATCTCTAAACAGGCTCACTCCTACCCACTCCCATCCAAACAAACACGGATAAAATATGATAACATGCGATTCTGTCTAAAACACGCACCACCAAACGAGTCTAATGTAGTAGTTATATTATAACACGTATTAGCAAGACGTGTGGTAGCCATTATATTAAACGCGTTTGGCGAGACGTGGTAGACTTTAGTTTATAAGACGGTGGCCCATAACGTCTGCGACACAAATCGAACTGAGGACTTGAGGGTCCGCACCAAGTTAGACTAACGAGGTTGTTCGATTCAGATAATGTGAGTATGTATGGAGGGGTATATACAGGCAGGTGTAAAGTAGTCGTTATCCACGCGGAGAAAGAGTTGTAGAAGATAGATTCCGGCGCGTATCATAGCAAGGTAAAGGCATGCAAGGCAAAGGCGGGTAAAGGAAAGACATGTCGGTGGGAAAGTATAGAGGAGGTGTACATATTTAGGACACCTAGTCTTCTTTCCGTGCGGAGCCATATGGCAGTCTAGCAACGCATTTCCGATCTCCCCGCCACAGCAGCCAGACTCCTTCAAAGAAACATAATCATAAATCTATATTGGTTTTCATCTCGCCGCCAACGCCACGCTACAAGAGCATCTGCATCTAGTAAACTTCAAGCACATATCTCCCCTCATCCTTCAGCGTCTCAATCTCACGCCTACTATCCAACTTCTTCGGCTTCTCCTCGCCCGCCCTCACGCTCTTCGCCCGATGCTCGACCTCGACCGCCTCCTGTAGTACCTCCGTGACATCCGGCACCGGCCAAGTCGGACCGCACAGGTAGAAGCTGCCCTCCTTCTGCAGATACGCGCGTCGGATATCGCTCAGACTCTGTCGCATGCGGTCCTGGATGTAAATCTTCTGAGGCTGATCGCGCGAGAAGGCGCGGCCGAGCAGCGTGATGATGCCAGCGTCTTGGTAGGCTTCCCACTCCTCGCCATAGAGGTACTCTTCGCGCTGGTGGCGTGAGCCCATGTAAAGCAGAACCTCGCCGATTTCGTGACCTTGCTGTTTCTGGTAGGCGCGCTCTTGGACGAAGGCGCGGAAGGGGGCGAGACCGGTGCCGAGACCCGCCATGATGATGGGTGCGGTGGTCTTAGGCGGGAGCTTCATGACGGACGGCTTCACGGAGACGGTGACGGGAGAGCCGATCTTGAGACTATTGAGGTAGCGCGTGGCTTGGCCGAAACGGTCGCGGCCTTTGGGGTCGACCCAGTTGACTGTGACGATGAGGAGGGATACGGAGTTGGGCGTGACGTGCTGGGACGAGGCGATGGAGTACTCGCGGCGCTTCATGGGATTGATAATGCGGACGATGTCGTGGAAAGAGGGGTGAGCAGAGGGGTACTCGAGGAGAAGATCGGCGAAGGTAATGGTGTCAACTTCGGCGCGACGCTTGAATTCAGTAGCACCCTCGGGGCTGATGACTGCGAGGAGCTTCCTCTTCTCGTCAGGGTCGTCAGCAAATTCTGCGAGAGCTTCGTAGAAGCGCTTAGGTGGGCGGCCAAAAATGTCAATGTGCTGGATGAGCGATTGGTAGACAGTGCGGTTGACCAGCACGTCCGGGTCGTCGCGAGAAGGCACTTCGACGATCTCATCAGGGTTGAGGCCGTACCACTTGATGAACTCTTCGACTTCGGCCGCATCGTTCTCAGCATGAATACCGAGAGCCTCACCAATAGCGTAGGTAAGGCCGGAGGTACCAAGATCGAACTCAATGTGGAAGATGTTTCGGTCATAGTCGGGAGGTGTAAGGCGGCGGCGCTCCTTGACACGGACAATAGCGGTCTTGATGCCCAAGTCAGGGCGCAACGCAGCCTCGCTACCGTACGCCTCTTTGAAAGCGAAACCCTTAGCAGCAGTCTTCCAGTCCCTGAGGAAGGTTGGCGGTTCGCTCTCGGTGCGATCATAGGCAGAAAAGCTGTTCACGTTGATGTCCGAGGGAAGCTGGATAGGCTCGACTTCTTCTTCAGGCGTGGACCAAGCAACAGGACATTCGATCTCACGAAGAGCAGTCTCCAGTTCGCCAACCAACTTTTCGAGACCTTCCCGATCACCGTTGATAGCGGCCAGCTTGGCAAGGCTTGAAGTGAGTAGATCCTCGCGAGCGATCTTCAAGAAAGCCAACTGAACAAGCAAAGCCTCAAGTGACGGATCCTGCGACACGCTCTCGGAGAGCGTCGGGTCAAAGACAAACAGTTCAACATCCTTGCCCACCAAGGCCTTCCGCAGAGCAGGGGAGAGCTTCTTCTCAATATCCTCATCCTTGACACCAGGCAGCTTCACGATCATGGAACTGTCGGCCTTGACGCTATTCAAAATGTCGAATTCCTTGAGGAGAGACTCATCGCCCACGAAGGTAACATCAGCCTGCTCAACGGAGTAAGGCGCCTCGATGGTGTAGTCGGCGTTGCGGATGTCGGTGCGTACAGTGCCGCCTCTGACGAGGTTGTCGTGGCCGGTGCGCACAAATACGTTCTTCGCAGAGTCGGAAGACAAAAGCTTGCCTAGTACGACCGGAGCATCTGCGGCTGGGGACTCATCCAACTCCCAGAAGGTGTACTGCTTGACGTCGGCAGTGTTGAGGATATCCACGTAGGATCGGACTTCAGCCTGCGTCTTCTCACCGTATATCTGCTGGAACACGTCCAGGATGTTGCTGGGAGTCCAGACCTGCTCACGGGAGTATTTGATGTCGTTGACTTCAATGTCGTCGTGGTCGAACGCAAATTGGATCGTCGCGAAGACATCGGAGTAGAGGCGGGAGCTCTCGGCAGCGTCGAAGACGGCAGCTTCATCCTTGACCTGGCCGAGCACCGCAACGATCTTGGTGCTCTTGGGAAGCACCTCCAGGAAGGCCTCCTCGACGAACGGACGGTAGACACGGACATTGATGACACCGACCTTGTCGCCGTCCTTGGCAAGGGCATTCGAAACCTGTGCAGCCAGAGACGCCTCCACGGTGCCGAACACAACCAGAACGCTCTCAGGCTCTTCGTGACCGTAGTAATCGAAGAGGCGGTAATCCTCGCCGAGCTCGTCGTTGAAGGCTTGTAGAAGGCGCACCACACGGCCTGCATTGTCCGAGTGCTTCTTGTCAACCTCGGAAACTGCCTTCAACACGGCCTGGTAGCTGTTGTAGAGCCTGCTCTGGTCGAGTGTGTCCACCAGTCTCGCCGTCTCGCGTCCGACGCTAATGCCGTCGTAGGTGTGGATAGTAGGCAGGATGCTCGACAAGAGGGTTGCGAAGAGCGCCATGTGCTGAGCCTCAAACACAGACGGGCTGCACACGAGACCCAGACCCAGGTCCTCGGCAATGGTCAAGGAGGTGACATAGTCGCTGACGAGGCCGATGGCGGAGTCTGCGGTATAGTCGACGGCGGCGATGTGGGCAGTGAGCGGATTCGCGACCGAGTAGAGGAGCGCGAGCTGGTCAAGCGCGGTGCGTAGGTAATGGAGAGTCGCAGAGGAGGCGACAATAGCATGGGGAATGTGGCGCTTTTTGAGGTCGAAGTCCTTGGAGAACATGTACCCCAGCGCAATAGAACCAGCACCGTTCCTCGTCTCTAGAGACTGCACGCCCGTCTGGTACCCAAGCGCATTCTTGCCGCCATTTTCTTGCCATGACTTAACTGCCACATCCAAATCGAAGCCTTCTGCCGAGTATGCGAATATCTTGTCAGAGAGCGTGTAGGCGACCTGCTGAACGAGCGCCTGTGCGGTGAGGTAGGTGGGGCCGCTGATCTCTTCGAGAGGGAGGTCCTGCCCAAATGGCAAGCTTGAGGACTTCTGCGTGAAGCCCTTCGGCTGGGCGTCGGCGGCGGGGCCCGTGGATTCCGTCTGCTGGAAATGCATCTTGGAGGGTCAAGATGCGCCTGTTGAATTGGCCACGTATGAACCAATCTAGGCTTCTTGCAAAAGTGACTGAGGACTTCTCTCAAGCTTCACGGAGGGAAGGCGTCCAGGTGGCCACAAAGTGAGAAAAGTCTCGCGCTCAGGACGACATCGGCAGAAAGACTACCGAGGATACAGCGGGATGAATGTAACATGATTGGTCTGGTTCTGCGGATTGATTGTCTGAACAAAAAAATGTATTAGCGTCGAGCACGCAATCCATGGCTTGGCGTGGAGGTTGTTCCAGCCGGCGGGGATATCGCGGAGCTCGGAGATCTGAAGGGAGCGAGAACCGGTGGCCTGTGCGCTCCTGTCCCTGACGCAACCCCCTTCGGGCTCTTCCTTTACACGACCAATCACAACATCATCATTTCAACTCATGTATATCATCGGCAGCTCCGTGCATTGGCGAACCTGAGCAGTACGAACGCCCGCGCGATGGGTCTTAAGCTGGCGTGTTGGGATGCTGAGCAATATTGGAAGGGTTAGAACAACTGGAGCGTAATCTCAATGCCCAATCACAGCCTTTCAGTTAAACTGACCTATGAGGATTGGGTCCCTACAGCGCTGGAATACTCACAGCTTCATAAGGGTTGAGGTTTTGTCGAATTTTCATCTGGAGCTGCATGAATATGAGTTATCTGACAGTGTAGTACCACTTGATTTGCTATACTGCCATCATCATCTCGGTAACTACGGCCTTCAAAAAAGTTCCAAAACCAAGGTCTACCACTGCTAGCATACCGTGTTTTGGAGAAGTCGCGACGGACAAGACAAGCGACCTCCGCTCACGCCCTACATCTATTATGTCTCCGTGGTGGTGCAGCTCAGAAACGTGACGCGAGGGAAAGTGGACGCCCATGTCATGGTAGGAAACTACTCACCTCGCCAAGGTCGGGACCAGTTTCTCTTCTTTGGAGGTCTCATCGATTCCACCCACTTAATGACTCAACTATAGAGACATTCTCGCGTTACCGTTCCCTCGTCGGCTGCCATGTCTGCGACCAATGCTACAGATACTGCAGATCTAATCATAGAGCTCGGTTAGACCGTCAACGCGCCCTAAAACCAGAACGAGGACCCATGTACTGCAGTTACAGATCTGCTCTTAGCGAACCGATAGACGAGGCTGAGCTGAAAATGATTGCTAAGCTTGGTGCGAAACAATTGAGGACGTCATATCTTTTAGGCCGGTTGTTGCTCCGACTGGCGTATTGCACAGCGCTGAAAAGTGCAAGACTCCCATGCAAATCTTTGAAGGTCTGACGGTGTCTGCACATGTTCAACTTTCCTCTAGAAAGACACAGTATGGAGCACCACCTGACGTTCACGCTTCTGCAATCGCCCTCCGTTCTATCGGTATCGATTGAAGTCGGACTGCCTTAGAATAATGCTGCCGGCTGCAGCAAAGTTAGTGCCGCTGCTCCAGCGCCCCGTACTCCTCACGCAAACAAGTCCGATTGGTCGTCGTGAAGGATTGGTAACGACGAAATAAGCAGGAACATCTGAATTGAACTTCGAATACAGCCAGGTACACACGCTAGTCGGTGAATCAGCTTCTGGAACGCCTTCATCGCAGTTTCGTAAAGAAAGCTACCGCGGAGATTCGCAGATTCTGTGCTGCATCGCATGTATCGCCACAAACTTCTCGCGAGGCTTCTTTCTCAACTACCGTCTTTATCTGCCCTTCTCAGGGTCGAGACCCAAAACCTTCCTTATTACCAAGTGACCGTCCCGGTCAGATTGACCACATATTCGCTAGCATACTGGCAGTTTCAGAGCTATTCGATTCCGCGAACGAACCTCACAGACTGGTTTTTTTTAGAGAGGGATAGACCAAGCCAGATTCCGAAACTTACTACACGGCTCTAAACTCACGACTGATCACGTTCCCTGGCATATAAGAAGCACAGTACCGTATCACGTTCATCGAGAAGAGCATTGAGCTCCTGGTTGTGAGCAGCAAGGAAAGCCCAGCATCTAGTACAAGAGCTGGATCGCTCGATTTGCCATGATTACTTCAACATAAACTCATCCACGTCGAGGCCAAATATTGACTCAGCAAAAGAGATTCAGAAAACGGTAGGCTATGACTGGGAAGAGCTTCAAGAGCATCGAGCTGCGCGTGACAAGTGGAAACAGAACGTGCAAAGTTACGAAGAGCAGGCCAGTGGCGTGTATGAGACCCCCGTCTTGCGACAATAGAGAGTGAAAGCATACTAATGCGTGTCAATACTACCGCAATGGCAGGAGACAGTTGCAGACGGTTCGCTTGTTATTGAAGCTTGCCAATGGAAGGTTTGTACACCCGATTCAACCTGGAGAGCTATGGCGCACGGTCACGAGCACCATCGAGTCTAGTCTGCACTTGTGATGCGTGTGCTCAGTCATTTTGAAGCGGGGTCAAATGGTATAGGATTGTCATTAATATCTTCTCATCGAGTCAAGCAAAACTTGAATGCCTTCTGGTTGCCGACGCGTGGGCGCTTTCACAGCTACAAAACGCAAGACATTGGAACCCTGCGCCAGTACACTTCTCTTCCCGCTCCTGTTTCTGTGGAACACGTGGAAAGTGTTCGAATGACGCCAACTACTTCGCCAGCCAGCAACCTTTATTTATCGAAGCTCTTCGAGGTGTCTTTTGCTTCGCTGAACTTAACGCTCTCCGCCGTCGAGTCACAGTGCGCATTTGGGTACCCACATCGCAGGTTTTCAGCTGCTTGACCCGTCAAGCGGTCACAGACTCTTACCCTGTTACCCTGGTGACCACAGAAATCACTTACCTTTACCTCGTTCGCTCACGGGGCGACCGCAGCGTGCGCTCCTGGGATCTATAAAAGCCTGCCCGCCACCCAACCCGGCTTTTCTTCTCTCTACCACAATTATCCACCTCTCCTCCCCCAATTCGGCTACTTCTTTGATAGCAGTAATTCACCCCGGTCTTCCACCAATCGAACGTCGAGCCTCCTGCGCAGGAAGGCGTCGTGCGCCTTCGTCGCCACCACGGGTCGCTTCTCCTCCAGCAGGCGCCTGGGTACCCCGCGTGGCTGTTCCACAGAGAGCGACTCAGGAACTGAGCTCCATTCGACCACCAAAACCATGTTCGACAGCGCAGCTCCACCAGATGAGTCTCAGCAGCATGAGGCGCCGCGCAACATTCGCAGATACTTTGGCGGGCAACAACAGGTAGGCGATTTCAATTTGGTTTCCTCTATTCTTTATATACATAGGTTCCGAGGCCAACAAATCACACAGATGAGTGAGGGTTCCACGGTCGATACCCCGTCTATCAATGACGTCGAGCACATGTCGTCTCCAGTTGAGTCTCGTGTCCACGAGGAGTCAAGCGATGAGGATGATGTGCCCCTCTGCGACCGTCGCCAGCGCGATCTTCGTCAGAAGACCATGTCAACCAGCTTCAAGAAGCCTGACCAAGGATCGCCCGTCAGTATTGGCAAGAACCATTTGCACAAGAGGCCCGGTCCTAAGCCGTACGCCGCGAAGCCGATCGCCAAGAATGACATGAAGGCCAAGATGGAGGTCATCCGTGCTATCGAGAAGAATTGGGGCAAGAACTTTATCATCAACTACATCCCGAAGTGCCACCGTCCGCTGCAGAAGAAGAGGGGTGGTAAGCGCACTGCTTATCGCCAACATGAGATCGGTAAGCACATCACTCAAGTGGAAATGTTAGACACAGAGACTTACTCTCGACTATATAGACCCGAAGAACTGGCTGCCTTCGATCCTCAAGTCCATTCTCATGATCTCGGAACTGACCGATGACAAGGTTTTCCTGAAGAAGGCTTTCAATGACATCGTCCGCCACCGTATCAAGCATACAGGTAACCGCAAGCCGCAGCTCGTGACCACGGACTTGGATATTATTGAGGACATGCTTACTCGTGGCTGGGATATTGAGACCAGCTTCTCGATACGCTACAAGCATCTCCTACTGGCACAACCAAAGGGCTACTTGGAGACTGATGAGGACATCGACCACATCTTGGCCTGTGGTGACGATGACTACCCGCAGGTCAGTGATCACGAGGATGAGGAGCAGAACGATGGCGACGAGATGGAGGCCGACGCCGAAGATGATGATGATAGCCTCGACTTATCCAGCCCGTACAAGCAGAAAAATACTTATATCCATGTAAGCAAACCCATCATGCAATAAAGCGTGCGCTGACTTGTTCCAGGGCTCCCCGCACCAGCCACCCAAAAAGATTAAGCCGAAGAGCTCTAAGCTGTCCAAGCCCATCAAGAAAGGGAAACAAGACACGCCTACGAAGGCGCCCAAGCGATCTAAGCTTCCTGCTCGTCAGTCCGTTCCGCCGTCCCCGCAGCAGATGCCGCAGCATCCCTATAGCGCCTATAGTATGCCAGGCTATCGTACGCACTCACTTCCTCACTCCAAGCAACATCTGCTGACCCTTGATATAGCTCCTTATGGCGGCTACTCGGGCTATCCTCCCATGCCAGGCTACCCTCCGCAGCAGCACATGAAAGGTTACCCGCCCATGCCTCCGCACATGAAGAACTATCCTCCGCCGCCGATGTACCCCTGGCCCGCATACGGTCAGTACCCCAGCTATGGCCAGCAGGATCCGAACGACAAGGACGCCGACGCCCAGGATCCACGCGTTCAGGAACCTCGTGCTCAGCCTCATGGCTACCCACCGCAGGGCTACCCTCCGCATGGCTTCCCGCCCCACGGCTACCCACCCATGCCGCCCTACGGTCATCCCATGTCCCCTTCCCCGACTCTCTCGCGCTCCACCCCAGCCCCGTCGAACACAAGCGGCGGAATGGCGCATCGCGACCGCGACCGCGCCCGCTTCTCGTCTTTCACCTCGCACCGTGCCCGCTCGTCCTCAGTGCGCCCCGAGGGCCCCGCGCGCTACGACGCCTCCGGTATCCCCGTTGCGCCGCGCATCAAGCGCGAGCCTGGCGTGAAGGAACGTCCGATCGCGGTGGAAGAGTTCGAAGACGCCGATATGCCGAGCAATGATCTTGGCCCTTCGGCGGAGGATGAGGACACGGGAAACCGGGCGGGCGATGGTGAAGTGGACGATGATGTAGCAGAGGCGTTGAAGGTGCAGGAGGAGATTTGCGCGCAGGAGAAGAAGGTCGAGGCGCTGAAGGCAAAGCTCGCAAGTACGAAGGGCGGTCGTTAGGCCGGTGACGAAGTTTGGCGTTTGGCATGGTGTGTTCGAACAGTCAGGGGCGGTGAGTGGTAATTATTGATCTGAGGCGGGGCGGCATCGAAGTTTTGGAGACCGCGTATTACTCATGATAGAGTAGTTATTTATCACGAACTTGGTTCTGAGAGAGAGAGAGGGAGTAGTATCACGTATCTAGCTGAATTTTGAGTCAGATGGTTTTAATGCGAAGAACACGTCGTCTAGTCCAAATGCGCAGTTGCTGTGCGAATCTTCTGTAACAGGGTTCGAGACTTGCGAGATAGTTTACTGGGTATACGGGAAGCGTTAGAGTAATAAGAAGCACAGTATTCAGTTCCGTTCAGCGCGTGCACATCCGGTCCGATCGTTTAGTCTTCGAGGTGGAGCTTGGGTAGCGAAAGAACAGGGTAATAATCGATTAGCCATGGGTAGTGGTTACCGTGTGTCTGATTGGATTTTGCTAGTGCTGGCTTTGGGAATTAATACCTGTGGTAGTGGAAGAACTTTTCTTGGAAGCCCGGAAGGTTATAGATTGGTAAAAACCTGTAGAATTTCTAGGAAGACCTCTACGTTGAACTTCGGTTGAATCAGTGCGCTACACTCCACACTCATGATATATTGAGACTTGAAGCAAAACATATCTCTATATACATCTGTGAGTGTCATAGCGCGTTTGCCCATTAAGTGGGGTATCATAGCGCGGGTGGAGGTGGTGAAATGGATCCTAATTCATCACGTGACGATGGATTTTCCAAGTCATAAAAGCGCCACGCCTCCTTCAAATTTAGCGCGCTATACTTGATACACACACATGCGGATACGAGCCCACAAATATCAATATTACCTCGCTTGCGACTGTGCCGAGCTCAACATGACGCCACGAATCGTTGCGCATACACCCTACGCCGAATGGCCGATCAGCACCCGCCAGTCGTGCTTTCCTCTCCTGGAGCTACCCGCCAGTAGGTTCTCCACCCTTCTTGTATAGACATTAAGACTCACTGACATTTTTCCAGAATTGCGCAACAATGTTTACAGCTTTGCTATCGAGGAGCCCATGGACGAGGACAAGGACACCGCATATCTGATCAAGCAAAATACCACGATCCAAGGGCCCGCAGTTTCCCGATCTGAGAATATACAAAGTGTCCTACACGATTGGATCGAGCACGGCGAAGCTCAAGAACAATGTAGAACGTGCCGCGCGCAGCCAAATATTCCGATCACAAGTGCAATCGCTTCTCCCCGTCGCCAGTTCCATGCACTCACGCAAGTATGCGGTGTGATACGTCGAGAATTCCGACCCGTCTACGTCGCGCAGAACGAAGTACTACTCCACGCCAACGATAGTGCTGAATACGCCAATATGATAGTTGAGACTGGAATGCCCGATTCCGTTGCTCCCGAGATTGTCGTGGAGTAGCGTCGAAAGAGCTTGGCACACTCAAGCCCTGCTGGCCTCCACTGAGCACTACTACAAATGCCTACAAGCGTAGCCAAGAAAGCATCCTCCCAATCCTTAAGGTTGCCTATACCCACCCATAGGTATCGGTACGTTTGTCTATCTCCCCAAGCGCTGGATGTGTTTTTGCCGTGGATGGAACGTGTTCCAGCGGCATCGACAAGCCATAAAGGAGTTCGTGAGCGAGGATCGTGGAAGCCGGTGGAGCAATTACATACCCAGCGATTTGCAGGATGTACGAGTCATAGCCTACTCGCAGATTGAGGGCAGCATATGGCCACAGTTCACCTTCAAACGGGGCTTCTTCCGAACCAACAGTACAATCGCAGAACTGGAAGAACGGTCCTTCTCCACTTTGGAGGAGGTCAAGGTAGCTCCGCTACCGGAGTTTGTGAAATCAATTTTTCGAAACGAAAAAGATACAGAGGTCCTTGGTCTATACATCCATGAACCGGCGGAGGAGGAAGATACCGATGACTGGTTTGAATCAAGTGAATTCATATCGTGGAGGAATATGGTCGAAGGTTTCGTTGATGAATGGGGTGACGGAAATGAATATCAATTGTGGAGGAATAGGGCCGAAGTTTCCATCGATGAATTGAGTGAAGGCGATCGGGAATTTCACGTTTTCCATCGGTAAGACAGCGAAATAAATAAGGGGAGACGGGTACATGCACAATAATGAAGATAAGCAATGGCGTGATTCTGGACGGTCTGACTGTCCTAAACTGTTGACCATCAGAGGACTCTAGCGTGGAGATCAGAATAGACACCAGTGATCTCTAAGCCGGAGCGCGGCAATCCTTAATAAAAGAAACCCTCCTTGAATACAATTAAGGCAGTTATCCATCCTCTTGTACCCTGAGCCCGCGTTGTCATCTCCAGATCTCTCGTTTATATGTGTGATTCGTATGCATTATTTTCATTTACCACATGTATCTCGTGATGTGAAGTATAATCCATTGTGTTTCTCGTGCACTAGTGCATAACGTCACCACATACATCTTGACCCTCACCTAGGCAGTGAATAAGATTCTATCCTTCTTCACTCACAATGCCAAAGTCCTGCACCCTATGCTCTACGCCCCGCTCCATTCTTATCCGCTGCCAAATCGATGAAACACAGCAATGGCACTTTGTGGGCACAGGCGCGTGCTGGAAACCAGTATCCGGCGGTGTGGAAGGTGCTCGGGGCTTAGAGAATGAATATCCGCATTATAGGTACGGCGGAATGGTAAGTATATCCTGTGTTCGTAAGTGAGTTGGAACTATATGTTGACTTGGGTGGCGAATAGTGGAAAGATAGGAGCGCAGATGGACCGGTTAGTGCGAAGAAACCGAGAAAGGTTAAGGAGAGACGAAAGGAGGAAGCGAGGAGGAGAGTAAATGCGGATAAAGAAGAAGAAGATCGCGAGGATTAAAAGTGGAAGAGTAATAACGGTCAGATGGAGAGGCATGTGTTGAAACTGAAGTTGAGTGTAAGAGTTATCAGCTATGTAGGCGAAGAAGTCGCCTATATAGGCTAGCGTGCTCCTTCCGTATGCCGGGAAGCACCTGCTTCAACAGCATGAAGCTACTGCTCTGTCATCACATCCTAGCCTCCATGCAGAACAAGTTGTACATGTAAATAAGCCCCACCCATATAGCCCCTTCATGTTTCTAATACCTGCATAGAAGACGGATCTCGAACCTTACCCTCAAATGCGTCCGCTCAGAGTGCTTATGAGTAAACAAGCTCGGTACTGGGACTTTGTAAGCTGTGTGGAGCGGCCATTTCATTCAAGCGAACGACATCTGGACCTCCAATTCCCGAGACCACCTTAACCCTAGTGCAATCTCCGACTTCCACCAGGAACACGCACTTCCGCCGTTTTCATGTATCTCGAAATCACGTCAGCAATACCCAAAACGACTTGAACGACATCGTTCTTACACGGGTAGAAATTCGCGGCGTATTTGACAACATGTCTGTGACAAGGTTCGAGTGTCTCTCCTTTTATCCGTCTTCTTCCTTTTCATTGCCCTTTTCCAAGATTTTCGTCCTTTGCGGCTGACCTCCCAGGATTGAGGGACTGGTGCTTTGACGCGGTTGAGAGTCGCATAATGGGATGCATATGCGTATAACCGATTGCGGATTTCTATAAATGTCATCAATCAGCTGAAAAGAAGTTTTGAAGCCCCATATATAGAGCTGCGGCATTTATACCTAGGTATGGTATATTCGGATGCCTGTCACCACCGAGACTAAAAGAAATACTTACTAGCAGGCAGGTCTAGGAATGATATTTGTTTGTTGGATGACATCTCGACCAGGTCGGTTAAGAGTTTAAGGGCGAGAAGGGAAGTGTTTGGCACAAGTCATGGTCGCGAGGGGCAGGTACTTGAGGGTTTGAAGTGTGAGCGTGGTGGGCGGCAGGGATTCACGGTGATTTCATAGGGCTATTTGTGGCCGTAAAGACTTAGCGCAAAGGTGGAGTGGCACGTATGTCAGGAAAGGCCCGTCACTGCATTTACGACATACAAAAACATGATCGTTGTGAAAATTCAAATATGTCTTTCAACCCGCCAGCCAAATTGGTCAGCGTTGTTAGATACCCGTCAACGCGATCGCACCACATCTCTCACACTCTCCCCACTTCCCAACCCCCTTGTCAAAGTCGATGGTAGGCCCTCCCCTCTCCGGCTCACGCATACTAGAGCTGTTCCAGTGCGAGTCGGAGCATTCCGCATAGTAGATCAAATCCCATGGCCACACCCAAACCGTTACTGCTGTCAAATAGCTAAATTACTCTAATTCAAACCTAAGCAACTGTGAAACAATACGCGCACTTGAATCGAAACTCCTGCCGAATTTGGTGACATGCCTGCATGAGACCGACGTAGCCTTCTCTGTTCCATCCCCAGCTCCCATGGGACTCGCGGTCTAGTGGAGAGCTTTTCAAGACAAGAATTCGGTCTGGACAGGCGTACTCGTAGATAAGGTTGCAGATTTCTGGAGAATAGGTTAGGTATGGTAATGGAGGAAGCTCAGAGTAAGATGGTAACACTTACCTCCCGGGAGATCCAGGAAGGATGTAGTCTTCGTTGATGGCAGATTAAGCTGACGCGAAGTAATGTTTAGTACCATATCTGTGTGTCTAGTCTCACGGGTTTATATAAGAATTAAGGCGGCCATGAGAGAGACTCGACAGAAGGTACGTGCACTGGGTTGAGGTGCAATAACCGCCGCGGCACAGACCAAGTACCTGGCTCACGGGAACTACGCAATATATAGACACTACGCCAAAATAACTCGAATCCTGTCTCTCTTCAACAACCACGAAAACGCAGCAATCACTACTCAACACCAATGGTTCGGTCATAAAAATGACTCCGAAGTGTCTCAAGAAGCGCATCGACTTCTTAGTTCTTCTCGGTGGTGAGTTGCACCCGATGCTAGTCTTAAAGTGGCGTATATATGATTCAAATATCCAACTAACGTTGTCTATGACAGAGATCCGCAACCGCATCTACCAACACGCACTGGTCGAAGTGCCGATCATGGTACTTGACGAGCCTTCTCAGACCTGCTTCGCTACCCGAACGGCTAGCTCATGTATCTTCCTCGTACAAGGACCCCCTAACGGTGTTCAGGAAGGCGAGAATATGGAGAGCATAATCCATAGCCATAGAGGGTTCTTCAGGCTTATGCATACTTGTCGCCAAATCTGGAGCGAGTTCTGTCTGCTGTTAGTTGTTTGATATCTCTAAGGTTGCAATTATTACTAACGCTGGTTTGTAGCTATCTAGAAGCGGCGAAGGCATACGCAAGGGGAAACGCGTTCATTGTGACGCAGGTGGATAAGCGTTTCTGGGGAGCAGACGAGCTGTAGAACATGGCGGTGCGGATGCCCACGCGAGGGTCAGCTTCAATCAGGCGCAGATTAGGCGCAGCAAGGATACAATGGAGGTATTCGTCACGGCCAAGTCAAAATGCTTGAGGTATATGGTTCGTGGCCAGGCCACGTCGATTTCGCTATCTCGTCGCTAGGAAGCAAATCATACGGTAGAGCACCACCTTAGCCAGTCCATAAATCAGTATTCACGTGTTATGCCCATCGCAGCTTTGGTAGCAGTCTTTATGCGTACCCCAAGAACCAAAACTCACCCTCGCAAACCACCGTCAATCTCGTCCTTTACTCATAACCCAACTTCCGCCCATTTCGCACATACCCACCCCTCACTTCCCCCTCCCAAGGAACCACCAAACCAACAACAACACCACCACCACCAACGGCAACCACGAACCCCTGTGCACACATTAGCCCTATCCCTCCACCCTCCCTCACCTCTCTATTCACTGTACTCACCCCCCACCCCCACCAAACTCCACCTGGCTAAACTCCTCCTCCTCCTTCTCACTAACCTTCTCCCCGCACCCCTTCTTCCTCGCATACCCGACCAACTTCTTAATCCCCGCCGCATCCGCGCCCCTCACCGCCTTCACCGGGACATCCTTCCTCAGCAGCAGAAACGTCGGCATAGCGGAGATTTTGTACCGCTGCGCGATGTCTCTGCACGCGTCGACGTCGACCTTGGCGAAGGCAAGGGTCTTGTCAGTGGCGTTTTCGGCGGCGAGGCGCTCGAAAATGGGGGCGATGGCTTTGCAGGGTGGACACCTTTATGTTTGTAAATTATGTTGTTTATATAGGCGGAGGGAGTGGAAGAGGGTATTGGAGGTGGGTGCTGCGCGGGCGGCATGTAGAGAGGGAGCTTACCACGTGGCCCAGAAGTCAATGAGTGTGTACTCGTGGGATTGGAGGAGAGAAGCGAGCTCAGAAGAGCTGGTTATCGAATTGTACTTTGCCATTGGGACTTGGGGATGAGGAATGCGGTTGGTAATGGAGGTGTGGAGAGGAGCACCTCCAGGCCTGTGGTAGGTTGCATGCGGGAACACTAGCCACTGCACCGCCACAAAGACCGAGGAGCTACCCCGCGCCGTTCTCCAACTTTCGTGCATCTGAAATACGAGCGACACCAATGATACTATCTTGGACGAGATAGCGAAAGGAATACGTCAGACGCGTATGTATTCACAGCATTGGCAGAAAATCACAACATGTCTGCATTCTTTGGGGTCTAACATTGGCGCAACCTATATAACTGCGGATTGGTGTGACCTTAGAAACCGATGTAGGCGCTGTGGTCTGGTTCATCAAGGTCACAAGCCTAGGCATTGCATAGTCGCTGAGTAAACATGCATAGCTGAAGGTATCCCAGAAGCACTAGTCCGCAAATATTGCCGTCACTCAGATGGATAGTAGTAGTGTCGTGAAAGAGACGTTCCCGAGTTGTACTTCTTTCGCACTTGTCACCTATGCTTCTAGACACGAGAGTGGTCGGTGCTCCAATTCACACAGACCACCCGATGAGCTCCCGAGGGAGTGGTAGAGACAAGCCTTCTCCTTCGTTCCCTCACCCCACTCGCAATCAAGGCACATCACCCATGGTTTTCAAGGGAGTCGGATCGGTGAGGTTACACTTTTGCGGCCAGAGCGCCGCACGGCCGCACATGTGGCAATGATCAGCACCCGCCCAGCAGGATTAGTCTAGCGTATGACGGAATGCCCTTCTGCGGGATTCCATCTAGACCAGGCGGTCAGCTCGTGTTGAAGGGAAAATAGATATAAAAGGATTTGCGGTGTGGACTCGTGGAGTACTAGATTAGTAGCGTGTGTTTGTCTCCTTGTTTCCCTTGTGCTTGTCTGAACCCAACCCTTCCTAACGCCATGCCATGCTACACGGTAAAGGGTATTAATCATGCAGCACTTCCAAAACGCCTTGCTCTCGTAGCACATTCGCTCGTCATACATGATAGACTGTGGCCGTGTGGAATAACCTGGAACCTTGTCGTCCGGTTCGACACCGTCCTTGTGTTGTAACAATATCGTCTCGCAACTATCTTCTATTCCTTCAGCGAATTGGTTTTCTTGATGATAAAAACACCAACTTCGATACCTTTCGGTTCTCGATGGTCCTCGACTTTTCGGTTCGCCACGCCGTCTAGCACCTCTTGGATCAGGTTCGAGGCGGTCATCCCCGACTCCGGCAACTTTTTAACTTGTCGAAAATAATCGTTAACCGTCTTGCGAATACGGGGCTTCTCTTGCTTGATCCACCAATCGTTCGCCCACGCGGACCTCTCGAGAATCGACTCTTCCCTCGTTGCCCGTAACACGGTATAGGTGTATTTGTTACCGCCGGTCGCTTCGCCACTCATCGCCTCGCAGTAACGTATCACTTGGTCCTTCAGCCTTTCGTACTCATCGAGGTAATTCACCGAGCTCATCTGACCCAGATTTTTTCCTAATTCGGACGAGAGATCATGCACAACCGTGATGGATCGGAGTAAGGGATCGAGAATTGGACCGAGATAACGCTGCATGAAGGTCCGAGCTCCAGTACGGGTGGGGTAGATGAAAAGGAGCAAGCCATTATCAGGAGACAATTCAACTAATCGGTCACGGAGCAGAGAATGCCCCCTTAGCTGAAACATCTCTGCATACTCATTCGTGTTTGTGGGTGGAATATAGCGTTCGACAATTGAGATGTGTATGCTTTTAGGAGGTACGACAGGTCGTGGAGAAGGGGGCAAGAGCTTGGAATCAAGCTGGTAGTCCGGAATCGCTACCGCACTGTCGAAGATTTTACTTGTGAAGTATTCGTCGCCGCCCACGACAGGTCCTGGGGTTGAGGGTGGAGATTTCGGAAGGTCGGCCAGTGTGAAGCGACCGGGAACAGCATGGAATACGTTGATCCAGGCGGTATTGGCGGGCGACTGGTCATGGATGGCAGCAATGAGCTGAGCAAAGAGATGACCGGTGGTGGATGGACACGGTAGCGCATGGGAAAGGATCTTGACGTTTTTCTCGCCCTGAAAGTTCGATTCGGTAGCTGCGCAACATTAATGTGGCTCTCAGGCTCATCGTATGGGCACTTACCGAGGATCTCTTTCACGCTCTGCGTCCAGGCTGCCATGCCTAGCGCACCGCTCCCTTCCACAGTCGTTGGCACTACTATCGGAACCGACCCCAGCGGAGGTGCACTCGCTTCCGTGGCAAGGTTTGGCGACTGTGCTGGGTCAGAGCTTGGCGGCGAGCCCAGCGCGGCCGTTCTAACATTCACGAGGGAGCCCCAGTTGAAGGTGCCTTCTTCTGTCGGTGGTGTGACGACGGGCACGACGTGTTCGACCTTGGCCTTGGCGGGCCTCGGACTGAGGAGATCGTAGGCACCGTCAAGCTGGGTGATGCGTGGGCTGAGTACATGAAGAGGATCCTCCGGCTTCGACAGTGGACCAGATCCTACCGAAAAGGAATAGTTGGAGCGCAACGGGATGCGGTCTGGATGCGGAGCACCGATGCCTAAGAGATCAAAGGATGGGAGGCGGAGGTTGGGCGAGGTTTTCACGACGGGAGAGGTAGGCAGCGAGACATTGGACGCCGGCAGGACGGTGCCCGCGAAGCCGAGACTCAGGTCAGGTTGCGTCTCGTGGAATGGACTTGGAAGGTCTAGAGGTGAAGATGCTGGCAGTGGAAATGGAGGAACCAGAGATGGTTCGAGAAGAGCAGGGCTGTCGTTTGGCTGCGCCGAGCTCGATCCACAGTGAGCCGTAGAGTCGGGGCAGGACGCGACCACACCCCCGTCTGGCGAGGTCGGCAGGCTGGACGACAAGCCGATGTCGCGTTGCTGCTCGTCAACCAAAGCAGAGATGTTGCTGTCGATCATGGCAACGAAAGGACGTCTCGCAAGCGCGCGGCAAGGGTGCTATATCAACAAAAGACGAAGCTGGTCACGCTACTTGTGCTAGCGATACGAGCTTGTGAGCAGCCCTAGACCCGCTTGGTACCACTTGCAGAGACAAATGCAGAGGGCGGGACGCGGGAGGCCAAGAGATTCACTATGGCGGGGTGGAAAGGGTGAGTGCAGTGTGACAAGCGAGTGGATGGACGGCTTAGTGCCAGCAGAGAACGACTTGGAGGTGGGCCAACGCAGCGCGCACGGGATGTCGGAGTGAGCCCCACAGCGCGAACGGCAGGAGGCGCAGGGCGTGAAGCTGGAGAGGGAGAGGCACTGTGTTGCGCGAGGTGGTGGAGGAAAGAGTGAGGCAGATGGGTGCAGTGGAGCCTTTACCGACCAATCAGGCAAGACTACCGGGGCGTTCCTTCCCTCCAGGGTCCAGCGCTGAGGCGGGTTCTAGACCGTCGCCACAAATTCTCGTTGCAACCGCTTGCTCTCCGCCAAAGAAAATGGCCTGACTCTCTACTGCCATCGTGCCGTCAGCCTGTCCAACAAGCCCTTCGAGGTTCCGAGGAGTCCGTCGCTGTGCGGCCAGCCTTCACACCGCTGGTCGGCTCCCATGCGAATTTTCCCTGCTCAACACCTACCATAGTCCGCCGTTTTTTTGCGGTTGAAACGCGCTAGACTGTAACAGGGGGTACTGGCACAATTGTTTCGCCATCATTACACCACGATCATGAAGAGATTTTGATCGCGAAATCGGCCATGGATCACCCACCTTCGCTGTGCAGGGTAGTATAGAACCAAGACGCATCAATAGCTCTTGGAGAAAAACCCTGGTCGTCAAGTCTCCATCGATACGCGAATATTACGGACAGTTTTCATAGTGAATCGGCTCTGTGAAGGTTTCGAGAAGACTTCTCTGCAGGAGTTCACGAACCAGTGGGCATACTCTAATCCCGCTTACTTGGATCGATGCGGCCATGCAGGTCTGGATTGCATAAACGAATCCAATTCCTAAATCCAATTCCCGCGGCTGCAGCGCGATATCTTTAGAGACGGGATTCCGAGCCACAAGCGAGGCTTTCCGCGTCTACATCCTCCGCGCTAAGTTGCTCCATATATGAATCGATTTGGTCGCCACAATCGATGGCGTGCAGGACGAGTGAACGACCCGACCGTACCTCGGAGCCGTACGACGCGAACGAGTATGTACGGCGAAATCACGGAGAGGGGATCTGTTCCTTATCAACCGCTCAAAATGTCGACCCTGTTACCTTAAAGTTGCTAGCATCACCCTTCTTGCTGGAATATTGTTCAGCCACAGCGACAGGGTTGCACAAGCTCGTTGTCACGGGACTGGTCCGACTGTTACTGTCTGACTCTTATGCGTGTTGTCAGCATTATCGCCGCGCGGCATGCTTCAGAAGTTCATTGGCCGCTGCATGGGAATGGGGCTTCAGAAAGCCGTCTTGCACGTTGACGATAGGCTATTGCTCAGATTGACACAGAACTTCCAGCGATTCATTGCGGCTACGTGATCGAGATACAACAGCGGAACAGGTAGCGTCGCTTAGGAAGAGACAACGCGTCAATGAGCTGCACAATCACTGTCCCGATATCCAGGCCCATTGCGCAACCGCTCGTCCATGTTTCGGCAAGGTGCTCAAAATGCACGTACGACGCAGGTACTGACGCGTTGCAAAGAGGCTCGTTGCGACTTTTGCGTATCTGGACAGCATCGAGGGATCACAGAAGTCATGCATATGTGGCCGAATTAAGCATAGCGGATCCAAAATACGGCTGCAAGGCTAACCACCACACTCACGATAGCACACCAATTAGTATCAAATTGAGGAGAGTTCAGTGGCCCTGAAGACACGTCGATGTTCTGGAGGTCCACGCTCGAGACTTGGATCGTCAATGTAGCTCACAATACCGTCATGCAAGCCACAACATTAGGTGTAAAATCGATTACTCGAAAATATATATCCTTTTCTTGTTGAGTGAACTACGGTACCGGCCTGAGTGACAGATCCACGACTAGCTTATTACAAAGTACGCACCCCAGACGGTGCCAAGGCGCTAGCGCTAAAACTTTCCCTCACCAACACATTTTCTTGCCCTTACGCCGGGGCGAAGCACTTCCCTAGGAGCGCAACTAGAAGTCACTCGTTGGAAAGAACTACGGTAAGTGTAGCTTCTCCCTAAAAGGACAAAAAAAAAAAGGCATTCCTGTAGTACTGCCGCGCGGTCTGTTCGCACGCGCGCTGATCATGGCAAATTTAGTCATTCATCGTTCTTGCCCGTTCGACGCTAGCGCATACCTCAAAACATTCACCTGCACATGCATGCCGTCAGCCACAATACATTCAACTTATTACCCTCTTTTTCGGTGCCAATGATAATTCGATCCAAACACTGACATTCTCTAGGAAACATTTCCGCCTACTCGCCTTAAGCCCACGTATCACCATCCGTCAAAACCCGCGCATAAGCGCATTTCACAGCAACCATGCACGTGGGTCCCTCTCCTACGCACCCAAATAATCCCAAGTTGATTCCTCATAGATCAAAACGTCCCAATCAGCCCTCCTCTCCAACCACGAAGTCTACCAGCACATCCGCGCCGAATCCGAGCACTACCTCAACGACGAGACAGCCAACCGCGACAAAGCCCTCTCCAACGTCCGCGAGATTCTGAAAGATGTACTGTCACCCGTTCCCTGCACCCTCCATCCCATCACCCCTCCATGTTCATTTTGCATATCTGACGGTGTATGTGTGTGCGCAGGGCCTCCGCTACTTCGAAGGCGACCCCTCCGCGCCCCCGGGGTTGACCCAATTCGTCAATCCCGCAAAGGAGATCTCAGACCTGCACCCTGCCCGCCCCATGACGCTGTACAAAGGGCCGAACTCGCTCCTGCGCGCGCTCGCACCGAAGTATCGCTTGAACAAAGCGGAGTACCTCCAAATCTACAACGTGCGACCAACCAGTAGGATTACGCTTGAGTTGATCATCGAAGAAGTGAGTCCTGCTTCATCCTATTTTCTTTATCTCTGTTTCCTCTCCCATTCGTCACTTCTATGCTGAAGGGGTGTATAGCGACGTCTCGGGAGATCTGGAGTGGCTGATGTGCTAATGGTTTGGGTAGGCAACGCTCCGCTTCAGGGAAGAAGAGCTCGACGATATGATCGACACCATTTGGCGAGTATTCTACGAGGAGGAGAAGGATATCCCAGCCGGCGTCGAGGACCAGGAGATGGAGAAGCTGCCGGACGAGATGCTTGGCGATTCGCGGCGGAAGCACAAGAAGGCCAAGCGGAGGGCATGAAGTTCCCTAAGCTCAGCCGGTGGTAGACTAGAAAGTCGGAGGGATGGGACTACTATCGAGGCTGAAACCAACGCAAGGACGCTGGTGTGGAAGCTTGTGGTGTATACTATGGTATGCTCGAGTTGGAGTGGTGCTTGGAGGGGGACATGAAATGATCAGCACGACAACGACCGAGAAGAGGCTTTGAAGCTTTGATAAATTCACATTTGATACGGCGAGTATATGCACCCTTCGTGATACATGCACATGCCATCTTCCCATCCACTCACATGACAAACCTACCACATCAACACTCACACAGGACAGAAAAGAGTACATGACACCCAAGCCACCTAAATGCGCCCACTCGCCATACAGTAAGTCAAATATGCATCCCATATAAACGCCGTCACCCGTTTTCAGACGCGACCAGACACAGCTTCAGCGTTTCCGCGACACCGGTTTGCGAAAGGAAGGTAGAGACGAGGGCACCTAGTCCTTGCTCTTCTTCTTCTTTTTCTTCTCAGCCTTGTCTTCGTCGTCGTCGTGTTTCCGCTTCTTGCTGTCCTTAGAGCTCTTCGCTGCGGCTTTGGCTTCCTTTGCGGCCTTCTTCGCGGCCTTGGCTTCGCGCTTGGCTGCACGCTCGGCTTTTCGCGCCTTCTTCGCTTCCTTTTCGGCTTTCTTGGCAGCCTTCTTGTCTTTGGGAGTGGTGCCAGTAAGTGCGGCTTCTTCTTCCTCGTCTGACGACTCTTCTGCGCCAACGTCGGCGTCGCCCATTGTGACATCCTCGTCCTCGCTCTCGCTCTCAACCTCCTGTACGAGCTTCTTGGGGGTGGTTCCGTTAGCCTGGCCCTTGGCCTTCTTCGCGGCGGGCTCGTCGCCAGTCAGACCGTCGGCGTCAGGGTTGTACTTGCGCGCCTCCTTGACCTCCCACTTCTGCGCAACCGGGATCTGGTTGGCATTTGCCAAGCTCTTCAACGGCTTGCCTTCAAGTGCTCTCAAGCGTCTTTCGATGGTGACCCTGGCATCGCGACCAAGCTGGGCCTTTTCTTCTTCTGTGGGTTCCTTGGAGGTGTCCTCGGAGCCGACTCCCCACGTGCTGAGGGCGTCGACACGAAGACCAAGCGCAGATTTGGCGGCAAGCATACGCGCAATCTTGCCCTTGTTCTTTCCAGTAGCTTGTCCTATCAGCGAAGCATGGTAGATCAGACCGTACTTGGGCGTATCATGCTTGGTCTTGAGAGCGCGGAAAAGTGCCTTCTCCGCACCGAGAATTTGGATAGTAGATCCAGGGGATTTGGCCAGGTTGGTCAACGAACCCGCGTGGGCGATGAGACGCGCTCCAACAAGCTCGCCAACGAGCTGTGTCAGATTGGGGGCAAGTGCTTGCATGCGACTTGAGAGATAGTTGCTCAAGCTCACTCTGTGCTCGGTAAGGTCCACAACCTGTTCAGCAAGCGCAGAAGTCGCCTCCAGATCCTCCTCGGAGATTTCTGTTCCCATGGAAATCTCAGCGGCGGCCTTCACGGCAGTCTCGATTTCCTCCGGGAGGATGCCCGACAGGTCGGCGTCCCGCGCATTGGAGCGGAATCCCATCTTCAATACCACTCGGCTGTAGGCAAGGTTGTCGTTGAGGATCTTGGCCAGTTCAGGGAAGTGCCAGCCGTACCACTCCTTGACCCTCATAGCGTATGTGTTGAGTTGTTTATCAAGGACATCTAGGACTAGTTAGGAAAAGTCACAGGAGGTAGTATTCACTAAAGAGTGCTTACCGAGCGATCCGATGGATTGTATGATCATCGTGTCGACTTTGTCCGGGGAGAACTTGAGCTTGTGCCGACTGAGCGAGTGAGCGAGACCAAGGCGTGTCGCATTCACTTCCTGGGGCTGAAGTTCCGCAACGAGCGAAGGTAGGTGCTCCCGTATTGCTCGGTAGACATCGCTGACGGAGGACTGGTCGGAGACGATCTTGAGGGACAAGCCGGGCAGCTGTGCGATGGCATTTCCAAGCTTTGGGTCGGCCACGGCGAGAGAGGCTTTCGTCTCATCCTTCAGACTTTCTAGCAGCGTCGCCAACTTCCCACTGACCTTGCTCTCGGAGAGGGCTGCAGCTTCATTCAGTGCCGTGACTGCATTCTCGAATTTCTACCGACTGTGAGCTGCGTTCTGTGCGCAGGAAGAAAAATCATACAAGAAACTGCTTCAACTTCAAGGCTCCAACAACGTCTTCTACGTTTCCTCCGGCCTTGACGATCGACTTGTCCTTGGCCTTGAAGAGCGCGTAGCCAGCGCTCGTTTCTGTGAGAACGAACACGCCCATCTTTGTGGTCGATCCTTCCTCAGTCGAACAGGCTCGTCAATTAAATGCGTCCGTCGGTGCGCCCGTATAGCGAATGGGTTCGGCGGTCGTCGCGGCGGGTGCGGGCGCGGTTGTCGGTTTGGCTGTGGGTGCGACAGCTCCAAGAAAAAAGTTCGACGAGGTCGAAAATTGTCGCCAAGGCACTAAAGTTCGACTGACCCACTTGAGCTCCCGAACCACCATTTGGAAAGCATCACGCCCGACCAAATGCGTGAATAGTCGAGTAGCTCGAATACCGATTCAATTGCTGCAATGATGTACTGATGTACTGATCATTTCCTCTGCGAACTTCGCTTCTCGCCATGTCCGCTTCTGGCGAGCGCAAAGTGTCGGCTTCGCTGGGCAGATCCGTCCGCGGCACCACTCCGCGTCTCGCAGACCTCGCATCCACGCCCGAAACCCCGCGCACGCCCACGCTCGGTCGATCCGTTTCCTCCCTCTTCGGCTCTCCTGGTGGCAGCTTCCGTACCGAGGATGAGTACGTCGTAATCGAAGTCGGCTCGCGATACCTGCGGGGCGGCTTCCCGGGCGAGAGCACCCCGCGCTGCACTCTGCCCTACGACCCCGAGAACCAGCGGAGGGTGGGAGACTACCGGCAATGGGATCCCGATTATGCGCAAAAGAGACGGAGGCCGAAGAAGGGGCAGGAGTGGGGACAAGAGTATGAGCTGTACCGGATGGACCTGACAAAGGTTGACCTGAGAGTGGTGGAGGACAAGTTCGAGAGGATGATGCGCGAGGTGTACAACAAGTACTTCGTGCTGGACACGAAGCCACGACGAATTCTGCTTGCGCTTCCGCCAAAGATGCCACATCCGTTAATGTCGACGCTGCTGGACGTGCTCTTTGGTAGCTTCCAGGCGCCGAGCATCACCCTCATGTCTTCGCCAATCCTCTCAACAGTGGCGGCTGGACTGCGATCGGCGCTGGTGGTGGACATCGGATGGGCCGAGACACTTGTCACCGCAGTGTACGAGTTTCGCGAGGTGCACGAGCAGAGGACAGTGCGGGCAGGCAGGCTGCTGAGTGAAGAGATGGCAAAAGTATTGAACGCCGCGCAAGTTGAACAATTGGGCTATGTGGAGGATGACGATACCTCTTTCGAGGAGGCTGAAGAGGTGCTTTCGCGCGTCGCCTGGTGTAAGCCAAAGCCCAGGTCAAATCGTCGGACTCTCTATTTCCCGGCTCGCACGTCACCCATTCTCGAGGAGTTCGAAGATGCGGTGGAGACTCCCGAACCCACTGTGACCATACCGTTTCCAAAGGCCTCACCACCTGCCGAAGTCACCATACCTTTCGCAACACTAGCCAAACCCGCTGAAGCTGCGCTTTTCGCTACCGAGACCGCGCTGAGTGAATTCGACGATCACGAGCTGCCGTTACATCACCTTATCTACCGAGCATTACTATCCCTACCAGTCGATGTACGCCGCGTCTGCATGTCCCGCATCGTCATCACCGGTGGTGTGTCCGCCATGCCCGGTCTAAAGAGCCGCATCCTCGCCGAGCTCGAAGCCCTTGTGCAGACCAAAGGCTGGGACCCTGTCCGCAACTACGGCACGGCCAGCGCGCGCCACGAGCAGATTCTCCGCCAGAAGATGGAAGCCCTCGAGTTGCGGAAGCAGGAAGGCGAAGACAAGGTCCCGGAGTCGCTCGATCCAGACAATCCCCTTCCAGCTGCGCATCGCCCGCAGGATGTGTGGCACCACGAGGCCGGCGTCGAAAGAGAGAAGACGCGGGCAGGCCCACCACCGGAGAGCCTGGTGGGAGGTGTGGTGAGGGGCGTGGAGACGCTGGGTCCCTGGGCGGGTGCGAGCCTCGTGGCTCAGCAGCGTATCAGAGGGATCGTGGAGATCGATAGGGAGCGGTACCTTCAGCATGGGCTGCAGGGTGCGAGCAAAGACAAGGAAGTATCCGTCGTGCCTCAGCGCCAGAGTATGGGACCAGGCGTGCGGGGCGGCGCTGGCGACAGAGCAAGCTGGACGTTAGGCGTGTGGGCGTGAGGTAGGAGCGTGCATTCAAGCAAGACCTGCATTCTGTGATACCCTTTTCGTTAATGGCATTCTAGTCCACCCTGTGCCATGTTCTGTCTCGGCCCATTCGTGTTTCGTACGACTTCCGCGTTGCGTCCTGCGCTTTCCCTCCTCACTTCTGCTGGTTGGTGATCGCGCAGTCCTTTCTCGTGAGTCTCGCGGTAGAGTTTGACCGAGCTACTTCGCCCTTCCCATTCGTCCCACGCTCGAATAGTAAGCACAGATCCCGATTTCACAAAAGCAGCCGACTGTGATACCGTGTACTCTCGCCGAACACTGAGGGCAAGTCCGCAAGTTGCTAGCCTTGCAGCCGCCCGCGTAGACAGAAGCTCTCTCTCAGTGGATCTACAAAAGCGGAATGACGGTTTTGAGGAGAGCAGTTAAGCATTTGCGGTACTAGAGGGTTGGAAGGACAGTTCGTACGGACTCAGTTCTTACCAGACGATAAGGTATTAAAGAGGTGTGAGGTGCTACTCTCCCTAGCTGACGAGCGAAGTAGGAGGAAATAGGGTGTGCTAGGTTTACAGATAGCGGGGTGATAGCCTTAGAAAGGGACGAAAAAGGTTCGTTAGGGGTGAAGATGGCAGTGCCGTGCAGTTCTGTGTCTTACTAGATTATCAATGCATTTAGACATGGGTGTAGGCATGCTAATATGACGACCTGGCGATTAGGCAGTTAAGTATCTTCGCGTGGCGGGTGTGTGGAGTTGGCGGACGAGGCTATGCAGGTGTGTAAGTGTGTAAGGACTCTTCGTCAGGGCTAGAGAGCGCAGTGCACCTGGGCAAGATATCAGGCAACCACATACAGGCTATAAATGGACACGCGCAAGGTAGGTTTGGTGGGCTTAGGCTCCTCGTTGGGGCTAGAGATTGCAGTGTTGGAGGAAGACTGGACACAAACCCGCGCACGGGGAATAGTCCAATTACATTGTGACTGAGAGGCTTAGGAGCTCAAGTCTGGGCCATGTGTGGTCAGACAGTAAGGCATCTAGACAAGTGCGCAACTTCTACAAGCCACGCCATGACGACTCGACGTCATGGCGTTGTCAGCTCGCTGTTCTTTCGCTTATCTAGATTCCTTATTGCCTAACAACGTGACTTCCCAACTCAGCTCAGCCTCGTGGTCATGAACGATGGAGACAGTGCAACCGTAACCACCCCCATGTTGCCTCTGATAAACTGTCTGTAGACTTGTCTTGGAATCCCATGACTGAAGTCACCCAGGATCGCCAGGAAGATGGACATCAGTGATGACCTCTCCTAGGAGACCCAACTCTACAACTTGACAAGGAAGTGAACCAGCCTTACCAGATTAGAAACCTAAGCCAATTATACAGAAGGGTCGATAGTATATATCGTCCAGTCCGCCTTGCCAAGCATATGCCCTCCCGAGGTCTCGTCAGCACGGAGCCTTTGTCTCCAGTTCTCTCGTCCTTCGATATTACCAGGTTAGAAGAAGCACACCACATGAACAATGTGTTATCTTATCCAACATCACAAGTACATCCATTTTTGTCACCCATCTACTCGTTCTCACACCCAAAATCTCTCTCTGGTTTCCCCGCCAACTACGACCCGTCCTCGATGAGTCCTGTGAGACTTTCTACGATTGATGTCAACTGCTTCATAAATCTTAATTTTTATTAGGCACCGATGCCCGCCCTTTCGCCATCTTCCCATGCTCCGCCTTAGGATGAAACAGAGCAGCAAACCCCTCATGGCCCTTTCTGCCTACAGCCATGGCAGCGCATCAAGGAGCTAGCCTTACTTTGCCCATGGCGTGAAGCAGATAAGGCCCGAGGGGCCACAGAATATTCCTGCACAGGATGCAATGTGTCAAACATGGCTGAGGTCCGACGACATGCACTAAGGGCCCATCCGGCAGTATTCATTAACCTCTGTCCAACCTGCAACAAACACGTCCGGGACAAGAAGATTTATGAAGAAAACATGGACATTTGGGCAGACGATGCGGCAATCCCCAAAAGCAAGCGTACGCGTTAGGGATTTTACGTTTATTAAATAGTTTAAGTAGCTACTTATTATTCTCTTCCTTGTAGAGATTTTCCGCTTTTAAGTATTATTTAAAGACATTTTTAATAGACTTTTCTACCTTCTTATGCTATAGCTTATGCCTCCACTAGTAGGTCTTAAACTAAGAGAGTTATAAAAATGGGTAAAAGGTAGTCACACCATAATAAAGTAATAGTTAGGCTAGTAAATGGGTTAGGTCGCAAGGGCCACAGTTAGGTCTAACTAAGTTAAACACTAAAATTTTAAAAACTTAAACTCTCTATAATTTTTAAATATAGGGACTATACTTATGCAAACTTATTACGAGGTGTATATATATATAAGTTATATAAATAAATAAAAAAACAATGCTTTATATTTATTTCAAAAAGAAATTATCGTTTTAGTAGTATTTTACGCCTTTTTTTAGGATGCACGACTTAATAAACTATATAATTCTTTAAAAATCAAATATATAATGTTACAAAGGGTCTACTTACCTAAGCCTGTTCTAGGTTAAGGGAGGATAGGTTAAGGGTAGATCGCCTTACAGATATTTAGTAGTTAAGAGCTAGTAATAGCTATAAGATAGGTTTAGGAATAATTTAATTCTATAATAAACTATAAAATAACTCACTAGGAGATTTACTAATCTATTATAAAATATATACTTATAGTATGTTAAGTTAACTACAAGAAATAGGAAAAGTATAAAAAGTATTTTAAATTATATACTAATTATTTTATTCCTTAATATCCTAGAATCCCTTTAGTCTTGTAAGAGACTTACTTTTTAGTAGGATATTTTTTTGTTTTTTTACTAAGCTAGTATTCTCTTAGGATTCTATTCTCTTAGCAGGATTCTAATTATATAACTACTAACTTAATTTTATCTTAGCCTTATTAGCCTTCCTATATAGTCCTTTATTAACCTGTAATTTACGGTAGCTATACTACTATAATTCTTTATAATAGTAATATTATCCCCCCCTTTAGGGTTATTATCCTAATATCCTACTTTTATATTTTATTATAGGGTTGTGTTATGCGTCCTATTTAGTGCTAGTCTTTTTGGTATAAAGGTAAGCGTGCCCCCTTTTAAGGTCTTATTATATCCTTCTCTAGATTTTCCCAGCCTCCCTAACTATGCCTAAAGTAATAAAATAATTATTAACTAAATTTTATTATTAGCGTGCTAACTATATTTATACTTAAAGTTTAAAGATACTAATGCGTTATAAGCGTTATAAGGAGAAGAATATCCTAAAGTATTTTATAAATACTACCACTAGGTAGTGTACTGCCTGTATCGCGATTCATGCCAAGTGTAGCCTCTGGGTTCCTAAGAAAGAGTGGGAGAGGATTTAGGCTGCGAAGCGTAAAAAGCGCCTAGCCTTACTTTAGGCAGAAGCACAGGTAGCTTGCTTAAAGTTAAAAATTACGTAAATAGATAAAAAGGAGTAAGCCTTTACTACTTATAATATTTATATAACTAATATTCTAGATTAATTAGAAGAAGAGGCTTTAAAAAGTATAGGTGCTACTATTACTTCTAAACTATTATTATTTATACCTTCTGCTAACTTAAGCTAGTTATAGGCTAATTTTTCCTTATTTATTAATTTTTCTAACTCTCTTATTAATTTTCTAAGGGATACTATCCCTTCTTTAGGTGCTACTAATAGTATATTAATACTAGTAACTTATAGTTTATAAGGGTTTCTTTTAGCTTTTAGGTGTTGTATTATTCTAGCTATCTTTTTTATTTTACTAAGTATTTAAGCTAACCTTAAATTATTCTTAGACCCTTAATTTTTTTTTACATTATACTTGTTATTTTCTAGATCTAACTAGGTCTTAACTAAAGTGTTTAGGGGTGCTAGTTCTAAAAGTAATTTATAAAATATAGGATATATCTTTATACTTAGTAGTAGAAGTGATTTAGTTATAATAGGTCTTTTAGTTTCTATACCTTAAAAGGCCTACTTAGAGGTAATCTAGTTTTCTACTAGGTTATTTTATTCTTAGATTTTTTATAATAAAAAGACTTTATCCCCGTTTTTAAAGGTTAGTTCTTTAATCCTTTACTTATTTACTTTTCTAAATACTATAAGAGCTTTCTAGATAATTTATTTTTTAAGCCTTATCTTAGGCTTTTACGGAAATACTTTCTATATTTTTTTGATCTTAATAAGCTACTAGCTTATATCCGTAGTTAGCGTAGTATAGGGAGTACCGTGTCGTTCCTAACCTTATGCCATTATATACTAGCTAGGCTATTAGTAGTAACTCTACCTAATTATCCTATTATTTATTAACGTAGAATTGTAGGTACTATTCTAGGGTCTAATTTATACGTTCTGTTTATCTATTAGTCTAGGGATAGAAACTTGTCGAGAGCTTCTTATTAACACCTAAAGCTACTATAAATATATCTTAGTATTTAGACGTAAAAAGCTTAACTTTATTTATAATAAATTTCTTTAGTAGTCCGTTGTTAAGATCTGAACATGTATGGAACAAGGAGGGCCAACGGGCCTCCAGTGGGGGTGACACTCGGCGGGGTCGCGTAACCGAGGTCACGTGACGTACCATCCAAGCCAAGACATACCATCCTGCCAAGATCGTGGAAGGCGTGCCACCCATGGACGGCACTGCTATCCAGCGAAACCCAGGGATGGCAGAAAGAGAGGCGGACGGTAATGTTTACACCTTATGTATATAACCTAACACGAATACCCTTATGGTATCCGTGTTCAACCTGTTTATCAATCTATCGTTTGGATCTGAATAAGCAGCCTTGTTAATTTGATTATGCTATACCTACCTTTAATACTAACACCCTAGTGACAAGCGTAAGCTATTACTACGACCCTCTCCCGTCCTACTATAGTATTCCTGCCCGAGAACCAACCTTAGCCCCTTAGGGACTAGCTACCCCTTTGGGATCTTAACATCCGTGTTCTATAAACACTACGTTATCTACCTTATAAGCTAGTTCTTTAGCTGTTATAGCTTCTTTTATAGGTCTAAACTTAGCTACCTTAGTTAAGCAGTCTACTATTATTATAATAGTATTACACATCTACTTCGTTCCTAGGTATACCGATTTAAGGTGTTTTACTATAAAATCTATTATAGTTATTTAGCTACTTATAATAGTTATAGTAGTCCGTAAGGCTTATGTCTCTTTAGCTTATTTTTATAACATACTAAATAATTACTTATAACCCTAGTTACTATTTGCTTAAGTTTAGGGATAGTAAATTTATTTATAATTTAACGCGTTATTTTTTTAATATTTAGGTGTCCCTATTCTTTAAGTTTGTGCAGCCTTTTAGTTAGGGTTTCTTTATATCCTAGTCTTATAATAACTCAATTTCTATAATCTCGTCTTGTTTTATTAATTTTATTTTAAAATAGATTATATTCCTCGTGTTGTTTTATCGTAAGTTAGCTCTAGTCCTAACAATTATATACCTCTAGTCTAGTGTAATGCAGGCTAACAGCGCAGGCCTTAATTATTAATTAATTATATTTAATAGTTCTATTATTTCTTGCCTATAATACTATATTATATAGTTCTAGTTTATCCTTAGTAAGGTCTAACTTTTTACTTAAGGCGTCCGCTGCGCCGTTAAGTATTCCTAGTTAATAGTATACTATAAAATTAAAATACGCTGGGAATTTAGCCTATAGTGCTTATTTTTAGTTAAGCTTTTTTATTAATATAAAGCTAGTAAGGTTTTAATAATTTATTTATATCTTTATTTTAAAGCGTGCTTTAGTAAGTTAAGCTTCTTATTATTTAAAGGTGTTTACTATCCTAAGTAGTTTCTAATTATAAATATTATAATTAAGTTCTACTCCTAAGAACTTTCTTAAATAGAAAAATACTAGCCTCTATTTCTTCTCTTTGCACTATTATAAGAGTATCGCTCCAAGTGCGTAATTTAATACGTTTATCTTTATTCTTATAGGTTTTCTTAGATTGTATATCTATAATAGTAGTACTTATAGAAAGAGTGTCTTTAGTTTCTTAAAAACTTCTCTAGCCTCTTTAGTAAAGCCTATCTATTTATCTTTTTTATAAGTTCTATTATTAGTGTTATAGTCTTGGAGTAGTTTTTAATAAACTTTTAGTAAAAGTTAGTAAACCTTAAGAAGGACTAAATATCTTTTACTAACTTAGGTTTTAGCTATTCCTATATAGTAGTAATCTTTTTAAGGTCTATAGCAACGCCTTTTTGTAAGATAATAAATCTTAGATACTTTATTTTTATAACGTAGAATTCGTATTTTTCTAGCTAAAGAAGTAATTAATACTCTTTTATTTTTATATGTACTTTTTTTTATATATTCCGTGCTCCTTAAGTGTTCCAGTAGAATAGATAAGTACGTTATTAAGGTAAGCTATATAGGATATATCTAGGTATTTATATAGTGCTTTATTAATTAGCGTCTAGAACGTCGCAGGCGCGTTTATTAGTCTAAAGGATATTACTTAGTACTTATATAGACTATATTAGGTCCTAAACGTAGTTTTCTACTTGTGTTCCTTAGCTATTCGTATGCGGTGATATTTATTACGTATATTAAATTTTATAAACTACTTAGTCCCCTAGAGTCTATCTATTAGCTCTATAATTAAGGGTAATAGATACTAGTTCTTAATCGTAGCCTTATTTAGCTATTTATAATCTATATAAAGTCGTAGCTTGCTATTCTGCTTAGGTGCCTAAAGTATAAGGAAAGCCGCTAGGCTTTAACTTTTTTAAATGTATTATTTTACTAGGTTCTTTCTTAAGTAATCCTGTACTTCTTTTTCTTAGTTTATAAATATTAGTTATAATTATTCTAGGCGTATTTTCGTGCCCTTTACTAACAGTATTTTATAATTTTATTTTAGTATTTTAGTAGTTCTTCTTTTTTAGTTTCTTTAAAAAGTTTTATATATTTTTAGTTTTTTAGTAAAATATTAGTAGCTTTTGCCATTTCTCTTAGGCCTAAGTATTATACCTAAATTAGCCTTACTTAGACTAGATTTTCTTCTACAACTTTTGTAATCTTAGTAGCTAAAAGTTATTTAGCCTATTTTTTAATCCACCTTCCTAGGGCATCTAGGGTTAATAGTTATATTTTTTATAATTTACGTACTTTAGTAACTTTTAGCGTAGGTCTTTAGCTAAGGAGCACCTTTTTTTGCTAGTTAATAATAAGGTTATATTTTAGAAGCTAATTATAACTAATAATTACTTTTAGGCTTTTAAGATCTATTATCGTGAAGCTATGTTAGCTCTAGAATCTATCTAGGCTAATAGGCAATAGTATTATTTTAAGGCGTAATTAGCCTTTACTATATCCTTAGGATATCGTCCTATCTACTATTTCTATCTATACTAGTGTTTCCTTATTTTAATATAGCAGGTTATATTTCTTTACTATTTTTAGAGATATTAGATAACTAGTCGCTCCAGGGTCTACTAGCGCTGTTACTTAGTAATCGCTAATTATAACTTCTTTAGTTAGTTATAGGTTTTTATGCCTATTTTTACCCTTTTTGCCTTTATAATCGCGTCTCTACTAGTAAGGTCTTTTATCTAGTAGCTCTTTAGTTTTCTAACTTATTATTAGCTTGCTTAGTAGCGTCCTAGGAAGCTTTAGCCTGTTTAACCTAAATTCGTGTAGCTTTATTTATTTTAAGGTTAGTTTTAGTCTTTTTTTATTACTTTTAGTAAAGCATTTTATAGGTGTTCCTAGTATTCTTAATTCGCTAGACTTTTTCTTCCTTTTAGGGTTCTTTGTATCTTTTATATCCTGTAACTAGACATTCCTAAGATTTTAGATCTCTATATAATAGTATTATTTTTAATACTACTGCTTGTTCCTTTTAACATAGGTGTCAGTGATGTCCATGGATGGATTGGATTAACGAATCCTGTATCGGCGCAGGTCACTCAAAGGATCGATGTTGGCGTATCTCCTAGCAGAGGCATGTGGGAGTGCGTGTATAAGAATGTAGCCTCGAATGAATTAAGTGCCTATAGGCCTGGTACGAAAGGATACGGAAAAGGTACTGAACTACAAAGGCCCCAAGCTCCTCTAAATACACCTCTTCCCAGATGGCTAGCTAGCACATAACTGCCATAGGTTGACCGTCGGTCTGATGGATCCGAAATAGGTCCGAATCGGATTCGTAGTTCCCCATCGGTCTGATAGATCCGAAATTGGTCCGATACGGATGAGTGTCGGTTTTCGGATGATCTCGAATCCTGTCTTGACTAGTCAAGGGTTCTCGTGTCGACGAGCGATTGTTCCTGTTACAAATCCATCCATATCCATCCAATCCAAACAGCCCATGGAAATCCAATCCATCCACGTAGATTGTTCTATACCTAATTAGGCGTTGTCTAGACCTAATTAAGGTATTAAATTAGTAGTTTCGTCGTCTAATAGTTTTCCTGTGGCTTGTTAAGGCAAGCGACCCAAAAAATCGTAATATCTAAATTTAACCTTACCTAGTTCGACAAAACTTCTACAACACCTATTTAATAGCTTTAAAACGGTTAAAGCTGCTTTTATTTAGTATTTTCTTAAATCCCGCGACTTATCTTTGCTAGTTATCTAATTATCTATTAAAATGCGCCTTTAGTTAGATAGTAAGCGCCTACGGCACCAACGCACAAGGACCTCTCTAGAGCCACCTAGTGTCTCCCTACCTACGCTAATAATTATAGAAGCTTTAGAGGCTATTAAGACGCCTATTAAAGGGGTAAAATAATAGATTAAGTTAAATTCTGCGTTGTCGCAAACCCGTAAGCGTGTCTAGGCGCCAGAAGTAGCGTTAGTGCCGGACTCACAAGGCTCCCCACAACTATCCGTTCTATTAACTTAAAGTGGCCAGCAGAGTAGCAGTACGTACGGTATAAACTTATAGTTACTTAGTATATCTATTAATAATGTTTGTGGCTCTATTGCTGACCCCGTTACTGTAAATACTAGTGTTAATAATTAGCTTAATTCTTAATTAGAGGCATCAGAATTAACTTCGCAATATACTACCCTAATTTAATTAGTATTAGCTAGAGACTCTATACATGCCACGAGACGCTGCAAGATTAAGATATTAAGCTTTAATTACTCTTAGGTTAACCTTACTAATAACTAGGCGTTTAACACTTACACTAAGGTATACAATCCTAAAAGGAGGCTTAACTTATAGATCTGGAAGTACGGCGTCCTACTTAAAAGCATAGATAAGAAGACATTTACTTAGTTCTTCTTATATAAACCGTGCTATATCGACTGCTTCAAGGCGAAGATCCTTAATATAAGAAAGGGGTGTAGGTCAGTTACTAGCTATCTTAAGAAATATAAGATCTTTAATCTAAATCGTCGGCCCCTTATAGGGCAGGATAAGATAGATTAGTTCGCGCTTAATACATTTTCTCTAGAAAGTTTAACTACTATTAATGCTATAGCGTCTTCCTTTAACGTCAATAAGTTCTATTAACTTTTAGTTAGATATATTGTTATGAGCAGGATCCCCTTCGTTAAGCTAGATGCTAAGGAGCTCCGTAAGGTGTTTTAGTATCTTAATTTAGCTACAAAGATGCCTCGCGCAATCCTATCTCGCAATACAATAAGGCGTAGGATCTCCGTGGAGTACGCAAGTTCGAAGGATGTGGTTGCTGCCCACCTGGACCGAGCTATCACGAAGATTCACCTAGCCTTCGACTTATAGACTTCTAGTAATAATAAGTTGTATAATAGTGTTGTCGCATAGTTTCTTAATAAGAAAAGTAATTCACGAAACCTTCTCCTTACTCTTAAAGCTATAAAAGATGCCTATACTAGTAGAAATATTGCGGCATTGCTATAGGGGGTTATCTCCTACTAGGGGCTTTAAGACCGCGTAGGATATCTTACCTCTAATAACGCTGTAGCTAATAATATAGTAATAGACGCTTTAGAGGAGATTTTTAAGGAGAATTAGCTTAACTTTAACTCTAAGTAGCAGCGTATAAGGTGTATAGGGCATATCTTTAACCTTGTCGCGAAAGCGCTAATATTCGGAGCTAATGTTAGTGGCCTAACTTAGGCAGAGGAGGTGGCATTTTTTAAGTAATATAAAGCTTATAGGACTGTTAGAAAGCTTCGTAATATTATTAAATAGATTAGGAAAAATACTTTAAGAAACGCCAGGTTTATTACTACTTAGGAAGTTTATCCTAGATAGGTGCAATTAGATGGCCTTATAAGACCTTTATAGTTAATACTTAGTAACGCCACCTGCTGGAATTCTATATACCTAATAATTAAGCGAGCTGTAGTGCTTGAAGAGGTGCTTAACGACTTTTATAAAGATAAATTATAGTCTTTTAATAATACTAGATCGCAGTGGCAAAGTGGCAGCTAGTAAAGTTAATCTATTAGTTACTATTAACTAGATCTTTGTCTTTCTATAGCCGAGTGGTAGTACTTAAAGGAGAATCTTAAGCTTTTTAAACCTTTAAACAAGCTTACTTTGCGCCTCTAAGGTTATCTTAGTAATAATAATAATAATCCTTAAGAGTATAACGTGGTTCACTACCGAGCGGGCCAACCCCACCGAGCGGGCCACTTTTTAAAAGTCAGTCTATTGCGAAGCGCCTCCTACAACACTACTACAATTTACTATAATTCGCAGAATATAGAAATACTATTTAGACTTATTACTATTAGATGTATCTATAATTTCTACTGCGCAGGTGCGAGCGTTGTGGCCAGCTTCGCCGCAACGTCCGCAGCGCCTCTGCCCACGCACCCTCTTTGCAGACTCTTCACCCTCCTTTTGCCTACTACTATCCTTTTTAGCTATTAAATTAACTACCTCTTTTACTATAAGTGTCTTAGCTGCCTAAATACACTTCCTCTTTTAACTTTTTACTTCTATTACTATCTCTACTGCCTTACGAAGCCCTACTATTTCTTATTATATTAACACTATTTCGTGCCCTATTAATGCAACACCTTTATTAAGCTGCTTAACAGCTCTAAGAAGCGGAGAAACTAGTAAATCTTTATACTTCTATACACGCTTATAAACTAGTGTTAACTAAGCCTCTATCTCGCGGAGGTTACTTAGTGTTTTTAATTCTTATAGGGTGTCCTTTGCGTTAGGTGGAGTTAGCGTACAAAGAACTATATTAAGTCTTAATAACGCCGCCTCTAGGTTATATAGGACTAATCTAGCGCCTCTAAAGTCTGCGCAGATATTCGCCTTTATTATTACTTTTTTAAAAGCTACTTTAAAGGCTAGTAGAAAGGCTTCCTTCTTAATCTACTTAGTGCCGTACTATGCCAAGCTACTAATCTCATTGCTATACGCCCGCTTTAAAGGCGAAAAACAACCCACATCAAGTGGCTACAAGAGGTATGATGAGTGTAGAGGCATATAAAGAATAATAATCTTCTGTTCCTTATAGTATTTATGGAATTCGTGTAAGCAGTGGCTCTCGTAATTATCTATAATTAGTAGCTAGTGTGCACCCAAACTACGCGCCTTAGTATAGGTATTAAAGTGCCTTAGCTAGGTAAGGCTAAGCTTATTTAACGTCTAGCTATTAGGACTGACTTTAATAACCTAGTCTCGGGGTAGATTGTAGAACTAGGACGTGATTAGAACCTTACTAGGGAAGATAAGAAAGGGTGGTAGAGTCTAGCCTTTAGCGCTAACACCTTAGATATTAGTAACCTACTTATAGTTACTAAGTTAAATCTTCTTTAGGTTGCTTCGCTTCTTAGAGCCTGTAAAGACTATCTAACCCTATATTACCCCTATTATAAATCCTGTCTTGTCGAAGTTGTACGTGTCGTTATCAGCGATACCATACTTAGCCTTAGTATTAGTAACTAGCTCGAACTAGGGCGTTATAATACGTAGATCTTCGTTTAGGGCTTGCTAATAATTATATAAATAGCTCCTTTAAAGCTTGATTTCTAGCGTACGCGTCTTAAGCCTGTCTATCTAGTACTTACTAATAGGCTATCTACCGCGCTTAGCAAGTAGATTATTAGCTATATCTTAGACTATATCCCTTGTTACACCTATTACTCGCTAGTTAAGCTTAAGTATACGTTGGACTAGAGCCTCCTCCTTTAGCTTAGTTAGCTTCTTTAAGTTAGGCTTGTAATCGCGTCGAGAGAGGGCTCCTTAGCGTTGTTATTATACTATTATTTAAGGCACGCTAAAGGCTATAATAACGCGTTTTTTATTCTTATCGCGATCTTTAATTATAGCTTAGATAGTAAGCTATAGTGCGCTTTTAGTATAAGGTTATTGCGCGTTATGTTGTGATGGCATTGTAGTATAAGCTAGAGGTGGGCTGCATTTAGCAAAGTTGGCCCGCTTGGTGGGGTTGGCCCGCTCGGTGGTGAACCACGTTAGTAATATTAAATAGTTATACACTTTACTAGATAATCTCCTAACGGACCTTAAAGCTCAAGAACTTTAAGCACGAACGGATAGAGATATCTAGCTTAAATAGCGTCTTTATAAAGGCTGGGAGACGGCATCAAAGTACTACACCTTGTTTATAGAGTCTCCGGCCTACACGGTGGCAATCGTCTTAGATCCTACCTGGGGCATAGATTACATCCGTTCTCAATAGGCAATAGAGCATCTAACTTGGCCAGGTATCGCACAAGGATAGATCGAAGAGCTGTATAACTATAATTATAAGGATAGAATAACACTTAACTAATAGGAGATAGACCTATCTTCTTCTAAGACCGCTTAAGCGCTCTTAAGATAGGAGACCTTTACGTAAAAAGGTTAAGTAAAGGTAAATAAGAAATAATAGGTAGACGGCAACGAGTTAGCAAAGTACCTTAAGCTCTTTTAGTTCGCTATTAATATTTCTTTTTTTATTTGGTGGTAATAGGATAAGCAACGACGACGCTAGCTAAGAGTATTTTAGATAGCTCTTAACGTACTTTCTGCTATGCCTATGAGCGATGGACCTGAGAGAGCTTTTAGCGGCGCAGGTAACCTTATTATAAAGCCCCGTAATTGTCTTAGTAACAATATTATAGGGCATCACGAGTGTATGGCTTCATGGGAGAGGGCAGGATTAATCAAGATTAGTAATAACTCTATAGAGAACTTAGACGAATTAGATAATATAGATAAGGAGATATTAGACTAGAACTTTACGCGCTGTTTTTTATAGTGCTCTTTTCTCCTATATTAAAATACTAAGGCACTTTATTAATCTATTTCTACTATATCGTTAATAAGGTGTTAATATGTTATCTAGTTCGAGCGCCTGCGTGGCTAAAGTAACGATTCTTAATACTAAAATAGCTATTAAGATGGATATACTTAATACTAAACGCTAGAATAAGCTTTTGCGACATCTGTAGCGTCCAATAGTGGAACATAATAAGCTTAAAACGGATGGATTAGATTTCCATGGATTTTGTGGATTTTGCATGGATGGATATCCAATCCATCCGTGAACATCACTGATAGGTGTGCTAGGTAATCCCTATTATAGTCTAGCTATCATATTTATTATAGGTGCTTAGGACTTATACCCTTTATTAATTAGTTTCCTATAATTATCGTTGCTCCTGCGTTTATGCCTTTAGGGTACTAATCCGTAGCTTTTTTATATACTTCGTGTATTTAGCACTTATTATTAAAGCACTTTTACTATCCTAGTTCCTTATAGTGTCGTAACTATTTATCGGCGAAATATTTATAGTAAGTTATTATTAGTTTATAATTATTAACACACTGATAATTAGGGCCTTTTAGTAATACTACTACTAATTCCTTCTTTATTTCGTGTAGTTAGTAATTTTCTTTATTTTAAAGGAACTAGGCTACCTACTTATATTATTTTTAAATTTTAATTTACTATCTTAGTACTAGCGTACTTCCTTAATACTTTATAGTAATTTTATAGGTTAAAGTAGCCCTTAGCCCCTTAAGCTCGATTTTTTGCGTGCAATCCTAAGGTGTATGTATTTAGCTATTATATACCTAGCAGTTTCCTTCTGCTAGTTAGAGAAAGACCTTGTACGCTTATACTATCCTTTATTCTTGTCCGATTACATGGCCCTTTGCACAAGCAAAGGTAGCTGGCGCAACCCTACACAAAGAGACCTTGCCAGCAGTCTGGTTCATTCGCACAATTCCGGGCGGAACAAAGGGCAACTCTCCTTAATCAACGGAAATAGATTAGCGTATTAGTGGAAGACATAAGGATATAAGAGCCTTATATTCTTACAGGAATACAGACAACGGACACAACAATTTATACCTTAATTTATCTTATTAGATTACCTCTCTAATCTAATAATTAAGAGTCTTACTGCCTTAACTAATACTACCTTATCAAGCCAATCGCAATGGCCCTATTAACCCTTAGAGATCCCACAGTGATCCTGACCAACTACACGAATTACACACTATGGCTAAGACAGCTTAAAACAAGATGCCAATTCCTCAAGGTCTGGAACATTATCGACCCAGCGCTGATAGATGAACTAAAGCAGAAACCCGCCATGCCAATACCGCCGTTAATAGGCAACTACCAGCTAAACGCTGTCTACACGAATGCGAACCTAAACAACGCACTAATATTACTATCTCATCTATCGCCGGCAGGCGCGAAAGTATACAAAGACGATAGCGACTACTACAAAGGACAGCTCGAGATCTATAAGGTCATGGATCGAGCCTATCAAGAAGAAAAGGCAGACCTTAATAAGGTGGTCACCTTTTTCTAGTCAACAATCTCCGCGCATCTCCAGAACAACTACTACATTCTTAGAGAAACAATTAAGCAATAGATAAACAACCTTACAATTATAATTAGGGTTAACTATTAACACGAATACAGACAATCAAGAATAAGGTATTAAGAAGCGCTTAAGCTAATAAGAACAGCCAGATTATAGGCTATATGGCTCTCTAAGTACGATCACGCAGCCACAGAAGCAGAGACTAATTAGGTTCTAGAACTTTAAAGGCTAGACTTAGTGAAAGAAGACTTTATGAAGGCAGTTATCCATGTCGCACCTATGTAGGTAATGACCTTCTAGCAATATAGAAGCAAGGATGCAGCTGTCTTACGGAAGCACACAATAAAACTCTTCTAAGACCACATAATCCTACAGCACCTGACTAAGGGCAAATAAAAGGGCGCTTTTGCTGCTGTAGGGTCATCTCTCGCTGAAGGTGGTGAACCCACCCAGGCCACAGACAGGGACGCCTCTCTTGTGGATAAAGCAGCATTATTTAAAAGTCGGGGAAGACCTCGGAATTATAAATAACGAAATAATAGTTAACGTACTAGAACTAAGTAGTCGCCTTAGAGCCTTAAGCTAATAGTAGTTAGTGGCAATTACTACCCTGCTTGTAAACTACGCTATAGTCTTTAAGACTGTTTCTATACCTTTCTAGACAAGCAGCTAGACTGGTTCACACTAAACCCTCTTATAGTAAAGCTAGTCAAGCTTAGGCTAGAACATGATACTGACTTCCAAGAGAAGTTAAAAAGAATAAAAAAGGCTAAATTACAGGCACCTAAAATTAAACAATTACACACTCCTACTCCACCTCGAATTACTAAGGCTAATAATAAATGACTAGATAGACGCAAGATTACTAAAATCCTAGCGAGCTTTAACGCCGTATCTTTCTACACTAACCTAAACACGTACCCATTACGACGCTTAGCCATACTCGATTCAGGCACAACTTGTCATATCTTTAACGACATCGATCGCTTTGTCTTATACCGTCCACCGGCGCCAGGAGACTTTATATGGGCAGGGAATACATAAATATGGATTAAAGGATACGGGAGCGTCTATCTTAACGTATAGAGTGCAAATAGTAATTAATTAATATAGCTAGATAATATAGCCTATTACCCTAATCTACTCTGCAATCTTGTATCGTTCTGATTACTCCGGAGGCAAGGCCTTTGGTGGGATATAAAAGTAGACCTAACGACTCTAAAGAGAAGAGATAATACTATGCTAGCAGAACTCTAAGAGCTGCATAAATAGTGGGTCTTAGAACATAAGATAAGGCTAGTAGGTAGTATTCCTACTAATACTACGCACGCCACTTATAAGACTAATACACGCACTAAATAAAGACTGCAGAAGGCAGACGCGTGGACCTGGCACTAATAATTAGGCTATTTAGGCCCTTAGGCCCTCGAACACCTCGTGCAGTAATCTAAGGGGGTAAGAATTAAAGGTCTCCCTACAGTTAAGTGTAATGCCTGCGGCAAAGTAAAACTAAAACGGCAAATACGCCGGCAAGCTAGAGATCTAACAGAAGGTCCTGGCGAGCGAGTCGCAATCGATTTTTACGACTATAAAGCAGATAGCTCAACAAGAGAGAAGAGCTAAATGCTAATTACTAACTAATTCTCTAGCTTTGCATAGGACTTCTACTTTAAGGATAACCACCTAGCACGGTTAATTATTAAATTACTTAGCACCTTTGTGCGGTTCATGGAAGTATAATATAATATTATAGTAAAAGTAATTAAATCTAATAATAAGATCTTCTTTATTAAGGTAGACGTTAAGAAGTAGTGCTTAGCGTAAGGTATTAAGATTAAGTTTTTAGCACCTAATACTTAAGCATAAAATAGAGGAGCTAAACGCTTAGGGGGTGTAATTAAGGAGAAAGCCCGCGCGATGCGACTTAACTCTAACTTACCTTAGCAGATATGGCCTAAGATCACCCGAGCCGCAGTCTACTTGTATAATCGAACGCTAAACTACGCTAATCGATGGCGATCTCTATATAAAGTGTTCTTTACGATAGTAGATTTTTAGAACGGCATTGTTACCCAACCGAAGAAGCCTAATTAAGCTTACCTAAAAGTATATGGCTGCAAAGCTTTTGCGATGACTGACGATACAAAACGCGGCAAGAGCAGGCTTTAGAGGCTTAACCCTAAGGCATAGATTGGCTACCTTGTTAGCTATAAATTAACAAATATCTAGAGAATATAGATTCCCTCTCTAGCAAAGACAATTAGTACTCGCGACGTAATATTCGACGAGGATACTATGTTCTTAGGCAAAACTAAAGACCTAATAGAAAACCTTATACACAGCACATTAGAAGAAATAGTAGCCTAGGTGCGATTAGTAGAGTTACCTCCCTTACCTTAACAAGAGCATGCCACTGAGTCCTTCTTTAAGGATAAGACAATTAGTAAAGCGCCAGAGGAAGAGGTTAAAGGAGCTCCTAAGTATAGGCAAGGCAGGAAAGTTAGGTACGAATATCTAACACCTCCCTTAACGCTGCTACCAGTGACACTCCTTGCACAATTAATGGCAGGAGGCGATTAAGCTATACCACCCTAAAGAGTGCAAACAGGGTAGTTACAAACAAGCCTATAGGCCGCAGCCTTTATAGCAGGCACTAAAGCCAGCAGTAGTGGCAAATACAAAGGTAAGGCTCTTAATAAGGCGCAGCTTTAACGAATAATTATATTAGGTAAGAAGCTATATTGAAGCGTGCTTCTAGAGCCACCCACATGCCGAAGTAAGCTCGAAGATCACCCTCTCTATAATATGTGGAAGGAAGCAGAACGTTCCTATCTATAAAGCCATAAGGAAATAAAGTCCTGGAGTGAGGTTGCAATCGCTCTAGTAAAAGTAGCAGGCTATTAAATCCTTAACTATATGTAGGTATATACCTATAAGTTTGATAAGCATTATCGATTATAGAAGTGCAAGACAAGGCTAGTGGTGTAAGGTAATTAATAGCAGCACCTCACCTTATAAGAAACCTACGCTATAACACTTATAGGACGATTATTCTGCATGCTTATAGCAATTATAGCTCGTTTTGACCTAGAACTTATCTAACACAACGTTACTAACGCGTTTGTCCACGCGAAGCTAGATAAAGAAATCTATATAAGAATGCCTCGCGGCTACTCGCGAGCAGGCACAGTCCTTAAACTACATAAAGCACTATACGGACTGCGCATATCTCCACTACTCTAGTAAAGAGAGTTCACGTTAACACTCCGTGATATTAGCTTTAAAGCAGTACCCCACGAGCTATACTGCCTTATTAAGGACGGTATTATTATCTTCTTTTATATAGATAACATTATTATTGCGTATAACAAGTTATAAAAGCAAGCTGCTGAAGCTGCTCTCGCAATAATAAGTACTAAATTTACACTTACGGGTGGCAAAGACCTGCAGTGGTTTCTAGGAATTAAAATTATTAGGGACCGCTTAAGCAGAAAGATCTAGCTTTTATAAGCTTTATATATTAATAAAATATCGCGCCTTATTAATCACCATGAGATTCGCCACAATACCCTAATAGGTCTAATCGAATTGCTCCTAAGGACAGGACTAGCTAGCAAGAGTAAGATTAATAGATACTAGCGTAAAGTCGGATTAATTCTTTATGCTGCAGTCACATCTCGACCAGATATCGCCTTTGTAAGCTCCTAATTATCACGATTCCTGTCTAACCCAAGCAAAGAGCACTAAGCGGCTACTAACTAAGTTCTCCTTTACCTTGCTAACACTAAATCACTAGGTCTTCAGCTTAGGGGTGTAGATACTTTAGAAGTGGCAAGTAACGCATCCTTTGCTAATAACACACTCGATCGCAAGAGCTCGCAAGGATACATTATTAAGCTATTTAGTGGCCTGATCGCCTGGAAAGCAAACAAGCAAGATACAGTCACTATATTAATAACTAAAGCCGAATTACTAGCACTATCGCAAGTGGCCAAGGAGGCTTTATTCATATCGCGATTACTAAAGGAACTAAAGATCAACCTTAGCGATTCCCTTATTATAATTAATTATAATAATTAGTAAACGATCCGACTTATTACTAAAGAAATTACCAAGTTGCAGACTAAGCTCCGTCATGTAGATATCTATAATTATTAGCTAAGACAAGAGGTCGCACTAGGGACAATTAAGGTGGACTATCAACGCTTAGAGGACATGGTCGCTAATAGACTTATAAAGGCCCTGCTAGTGAACAAATAGAGCAAGTTTCTGCATAAACTGGGACTTAAAGATATATTAGACAAGATCACTAATTAAAAGGTTACCTTGCAGGATCTCCAGCAGAGGATAAAGGCCTTTAAGTTAGAATAATAGATAACTACGAAGGTCCAGCTTAAGGATAAGCCCAAGCTAAGGGGGTGTGTCCGATTACATGGCCCTTTGCACAAGCAAAGGTAGCTGGCGCAACCCTACACAAAGAGACCTT